>VZSE01005856.1:178787-223799 GCA_013398275.1 Promerops cafer | reverse complement strand
GGCTGGACAGTGGCCTGGCAGAAAGGGACCCGGGGGTACCGGTCGACAGCCACATGAACCTGAGCCAGCCGTGTGCCCTGCTGGCCAAGAAGGCCAAGGGCATCCTGGCCCGGATCAGGAACAGTGTGGCCAGCAGGAGCAGGGAGGGCATCCTTCCCCTCTACTCGGCGCTGGCGAGGCCGCTCCTCGAGTGCTGTGCCCACTGCTGGGCGGGCCCCCTCAGTTTGGGAAGGAAGTGGAGACGCTCGAGCGCGTCCAGAGGAGGGCAACCAGGCCGGGGAGGGGCTGGGAACACAAGCCCTCTGAGCAACGGCTGAGGGAGCTGGCCTTCTTTAGCCTGGAGAAAAGGAGACTCAGGCCTGACCTCATCACTCTCTGCAACTCGCTGAAAGGTGGCTGCAGCCAGGTGGGGGTTGGTCTCTTTCTCCAGACAGGAACTGACAGAACGAGGGGACACAGTCTCAAGCTGTGCCAAGGGAAATATAGGCTGGATATTAGGAAGAAGTTTTTTACAGAAAGGGTGATAAAGTACTGGAATGGTCTGCCCAGGGAGGTGGTGGAGTCACCATCTCTGCATGTCTTTAAGTAAAGACTGGATGTGGCACTTGGTGCCATGGTCTTGTTGAGGTGTTAGGGCACGGGTTGGACTCAATGATCTTGAAGGTCTCTTCCAACCTAGACATTCTGTGATTCTGTGTGATTCTGTAATTAAATGTTCTATTTTCCCTGGTATTTCACTTTTCTTCCTAATGCTTATTTTTAGTTTTAATATAAAATTGTCAAGTCTGGTTTATATTCCACAATACTATTTTCTCTTATCTGAATGATTTTGCTGCTGGTAAGGCACCAGCATAATAAAAGGCGCAGGATGCTCACAGTAAATTAGCATTGCTGACACCACCTGCTTCTTTCCTCTTAAAATGATTTCTTAAAACATGGTATATTCTTTTATTAAGTCACCTAAATTTGCTAGTGTATCACTTCCCTGGGTGGCACCTTTTGTTTCCCAAGTTGTCAAACCTCCTTTCTCCTCTCACAATATCATATCACTGTGCTCCTTTTCATCCATCATGTTTGATTTTGGAGAGCATTTCTATGTATCTCTTGGAAAAGATGTAATTTTTGAGAGGGAATAAAACAGAGGCAAAAATAAACAGTTGAGAGCAAAGTAAGGCTGTATGGAACCAAGATAGATCTGTAATGGAACAAATGTACATCAATGAGGATTTTGTTTGGGTTATTTTTCTACTAATATTGTACCTTCATTGCTTCTTTTACTATTTTTTTTTTTTTTTTTTACTCTTGCCTGTTCTGTTTCCCAGCTCTGTGCCTGATTTCAAGGTTGGTTTGAGCATGAGGGTTGTTTGATATGTAATTACCTGAAGGCTAAAAGAAAAATACTCAAAAATGTGGGGTTTGAGATATGATTTGTGTGTGTATGAAATTAGATACATTGTTAGCACTGAGGGTTTTCTTTAGTCAGTATTTATATGGTTTAGAGGAGGAGTTTGCGTGTATCTTATCTATGTGTTTTTGTTACAATCCTCTTGGATTTTACATGTCTAAAGTAGGAAACTATTAGTAATGTATGATCTTAAAAAAAATATCTGGAGGTTCTGTAAATCTAAATCATGTTGGCAGAGAGAGCTTGCACCAGACACTTCTCATTTACTTGGTGGGATGCTCTCCAGAAACATAGGGTTTTTTTTTTCTTCTTTATAACTTTTTTTTGCCCATGTTTTTCTCTGAACTTACCTTGTTTATGTGGTTCTGAGAGGCTTTGCCTTGCTCAGCACCGTGGAGCAGAACTAAGTTCGGAGACGGCTCACTGCCTTGTTTTGATTTCTTCTGGGGTTTCAGTGCTCACATCCATTGCCTGTGTCAAGGGTTTTCTGCTGGGCTACAGAAAGCCAGAGTGAATTAGAAGAAGAAAAATAATCTAGCAGCAGCCTCGAAGTTTTCCCACTGACCTGAATTCATGAGGAAAGAAATTATTTTTTCCTGGCTAAGCTCTGTACTTGTCTGCAGAGATAACTGAGAATCTGACTTGGACTTTCACTCCAAGTCTGTTGATGTAAACAGAAGGAGCTCCATTGACTTATGTGGGATTTGGATCAGGTGCTTAAGACTGGTGTTATGAGAAAAAAAGACAATCACCAGATGCTTTTTGAACTTGTAGAAACTGCTGTAGTGAATTTATTTTACACAGGATTTAGTTACCTGAAGCTGTGGAGCCAGAGTTAAGATTGTGTTCTCCTCTTTGTTGTGCATCTGAATTATTGCAATGACACAGCTTCAGAGGAGTGGAGTAGGGACTCAAACCTTATATGATTTCACAAGTATTGATCTTCACAATGCTATTAATGATCTGGGTAAGTACCTGGAATATAAAACAGCCTCTGCTTGCTCTTGGGGATGCTATGAATTTTTAAGAGATGGAAACTGGAAATACATCCTTCCTAGTTGCTGAGCTGCACTTGCCAATTAAATTCAAGTTTTGACTGTTCATTACTTTGTATTATTATTTTTTTTAAACCTAGATATTATCTTTAGTTTAGCACTGTTTCTTTGACAATATTTGTATAGTCGTTCTTCTACTGAAAGTGAGAAAAATGGAATAAACTGTTGGTCCCTACCACAGAACTGAATACAAAGACTTTGAATCTTTGTTGAAGGAGCAAGTTCCTCAAACTCCAACAAAAAAAAATAAGAGGTGAGTTGAAAAGAAAAACCAAACAAGCCGAGTCCAAAAAAGAGAGACTAAGAAAAACAGTTTTATAATATACTATCAATCGTTTTTCTGAAATACTTCCCTATTTATATCCAAGAGCTTTTTGGATATTTTCCTTTTAATATGTTGTGATGACTCCTTTGGGTAAAATTGAAGAAATAACTTCTACATTTCAGTTATTGAGCTTCTGGGCTGGAAAATAGACCAAAGTTTTGAATTTATTTGTTTGTGTTTTACAGTGTGGCTACTTAATCCAATTTGTGTTATTGACAGGGAAAGGTGCTTCTTTTCTGTGTCAGATCCCAGATTACTCTTGGGACTGTACCCACTTCACTCAGTGACCAGATACAAGCTGCACAAGGTTTTCAAGGAGAGGGAAGAAACAAAATCTCTTGCCAAATACATAACTCTGATGTTACATGTTCCAGTCTTGAGAAACTAGAATTTGTCTCATGACTACAGCAGATTTCAACAGACCTCCATAGCTGCTGTGGTTCAGACAGGGCTTCTGCCTGCAGACTCCTTCTGCACATCCATTTTTTTCTTCTGAGGTGAGGAATTGGTGCCTTGAGTGGGATGACCGGGGCCTCTGGCAGTGTAGAGTAATTAGATGCTCATTTGGTACATTTCTGCCTTGCCATGGAGGTGATGGAATGGTGGAAATAGTGAAGCTGGCTTTTGAAAATAGCCTATTCATTCAACAGTAGGTTAAAGGAAGAGGGTTTTTCCCTCAGAAATTGTTGTGGTGGTTTTTTTGTGGTTTTTTTTGGGGGGGTTGGCATTTTGGGAAGCTTGACCTTAAATCCATAAATGTGAAAAAGAAAAAAAAAAAAAATCACAACCCCCCACCCCCCACAACAAGCAAACAACAACACAAAAAAAAGACCCCAACCCCAAAGTTGCTATTTATGGAGAACCCCGTTTGCATCTGTGTATTTTGGAGTCTGTACTTGTATTTAGCACCTAGGTGGGAAGGTGTTGAAAGCTCTGTACAAAGCAATGAAGTTCCAGCTGCTGTCTGAGTTTTTTCCCTGGTCAGGCTGTTGCTGATACTATTCAGGAAGGCCCACGAAGCTGAAATATTCCCCATGCAGCCCTAGTACCAAGCAGTGATCTCTGCAGTGGCCGTACTTACTCATGCCAGGAGCTTTCCAAGTTTCTGTGTTATAAGCAGAAGGAATTTCACNTGACCTGAATTCATGAGGAAAGAAATTATTTTTTCCTGGCTAAGCTCTGTACTTGTCTGCAGAGATAACTGAGAATCTGACTTGGACTTTCACTCCAAGTCTGTTGATGTAAACAGAAGGAGCTCCATTGACTTATGTGGGATTTGGATCAGGTGCTTAAGACTGGTGTTATGAGAAAAAAAGACAATCACCAGATGCTTTTTGAACTTGTAGAAACTGCTGTAGTGAATTTATTTTACACAGGATTTAGTTACCTGAAGCTGTGGAGCCAGAGTTAAGATTGTGTTCTCCTCTTTGTTGTGCATCTGAATTATTGCAATGACACAGCTTCAGAGGAGTGGAGTAGGGACTCAAACCTTATATGATTTCACAAGTATTGATCTTCACAATGCTATTAATGATCTGGGTAAGTACCTGGAATATAAAACAGCCTCTGCTTGCTCTTGGGGATGCTATGAATTTTTAAGAGATGGAAACTGGAAATACATCCTTCCTAGTTGCTGAGCTGCACTTGCCAATTAAATTCAAGTTTTGACTGTTCATTACTTTGTATTATTATTTTTTTTAAACCTAGATATTATCTTTAGTTTAGCACTGTTTCTTTGACAATATTTGTATAGTCGTTCTTCTACTGAAAGTGAGAAAAATGGAATAAACTGTTGGTCCCTACCACAGAACTGAATACAAAGACTTTGAATCTTTGTTGAAGGAGCAAGTTCCTCAAACTCCAACAAAAAAAAATAAGAGGTGAGTTGAAAAGAAAAACCAAACAAGCCGAGTCCAAAAAAGAGAGACTAAGAAAAACAGTTTTATAATATACTATCAATCGTTTTTCTGAAATACTTCCCTATTTATATCCAAGAGCTTTTTGGATATTTTCCTTTTAATATGTTGTGATGACTCCTTTGGGTAAAATTGAAGAAATAACTTCTACATTTCAGTTATTGAGCTTCTGGGCTGGAAAATAGACCAAAGTTTTGAATTTATTTGTTTGTGTTTTACAGTGTGGCTACTTAATCCAATTTGTGTTATTGACAGGGAAAGGTGCTTCTTTTCTGTGTCAGATCCCAGATTACTCTTGGGACTGTACCCACTTCACTCAGTGACCAGATACAAGCTGCACAAGGTTTTCAAGGAGAGGGAAGAAACAAAATCTCTTGCCAAATACGTAACTCTGATGTTACATGTTCCAGTCTTGAGAAACTAGAATTTGTCTCATGACTACAGCAGATTTCAACAGACCTCCATAGCTGCTGTGGTTCAGACAGGGCTTCTGCCTGCAGACTCCTTCTGCACATCCATTTTTTTCTTCTGAGGTGAGGAATTGGTGCCTTGAGTGGGATGACCGGGGCCTCTGGCAGTGTAGAGTAATTAGATGCTCATTTGGTACATTTCTGCCTTGCCATGGAGGTGATGGAATGGTGGAAATAGTGAAGCTGGCTTTTGAAAATAGCCTATTCATTCAACAGTAGGTTAAAGGAAGAGGGTTTTTCCCTCAGAAATTGTTGTGGTGGTTTTTTTGTGGTTTTTTTTGGGGGGGTTGGCATTTTGGGAAGCTTGACCTTAAATCCATAAATGTGAAAAAGAAAAAAAAAATCACAACCCCCCAGCCCCCCAAACAACCAAACAACAACACACACACACAAAAAAAACCCAACCCCAAAATTGCTATTTATGGAGAACCCCATTTGCATCTGTGTATTTTGGAGTCTGTACTTGTATTTAGCACCTAGGTGGGAAGGTGTTGAAAGCTCTGTACAAAGCAATGAAGTTCCAGCTGCTGTCTGAGTTTTTTCCCTGGTCAGGCTGTTGCTGATACTATTCAGGAAGGCCCACGAAGCTGAAATATTCCCCATGCAGCCCTAGTACCAAGCAGTGATCTCTGCAGTGGCCGTACTTACTCATGCCAGGAGCTTTCCAAGTTTCTGTGTTATAAGCAGAAGGAATTTCACTTTTTTTTTTTTTCCACAAGTAATGACAAATTAGAGCAGATGCATATTTAAAAAAGAAAAAAGTCAAATGTAACTAAAATAAAGATATTTATTTTAAAAGTTAGAATAATGTTTTAAGCTCTACTGCAGGAGGCAGTCTGAAGTATTGGCTCTGAACTGGAAAAAGGGAGAAGCTCTGTTTCTTCTGGCTGGCTGGGACAGGGACCCTTGAGCTTTGGTGTCCATTAGCAAGATGCTGTGGACACCAGGAGAGCAGTCACTGGCTGCTTTGTGACTCAACGTGCTTGGCTTAACCATGAGACACAAATTTTCCCTCTTGAGATGAGATTTCCCCAGAAGTGTTCCTGTGCAGGAGGGAGCTGTGGCACAGCAGAATGCTGAGTAGGGAAAGAGGCACAGCAGTAATGAAGACTTTAATTTTATATTAGATTCATTTGCTCATCAGCCAAGAAAGAGTGAACACGCACAATCAAAATCCATCCTATAAACATGTTTGAATTCATTAATAAGCACTCAATTTTTTAGAAGATAAAATTTTAATTAAAAATATTAATTTGCTTGGCAGCATGCTTGGGTGATTTCTTCTCTCCTTGCCTGATAAAATGGTTGCAGAGAGAAGACTAAGCTTAAGGTTTTCACAATTAAACTGCTGTTAGTTTTAAAAATATACATTCCAACTTTTCTAACAAAATATATCATTTTTCTAGGCTAGGATGTTTTAGGATAGAATTTGTACAAATAAGTTTTTGTAGAATTGAGTAGAAAGAGGAGCGGTTTTAATAAAATATGCACGTGGGAGATTTAATGAGGAGCCTGGTTTTATTAGAATGTTTGTTTGCCAAGAAGTTTAATATTTAAAGCTAGGCAAAAATTAAAGAAACAAACCCCAGATGTTTGCAAGCCCTGTTGTCTCCACTCTATTGTTTATTCTCTGTATTCAGTCCAGATAATTTTCAAAATCCAAATTGTCTCCATAGGGAGTGGTCACAACAGAAGTGGGGTAAATTTCTGATAGTTTGGTTTTACCTAGGGTTTGTTGATGCTATTTCTAGACATTTCTGGGGTGGCTGAAGGCAGCACCTCTCTTTGTTGTTTGTAGAAAGACTCCCATTAAGCAGAGCACTTACTACTAAATGTAGTAATTGTTTACATAACTCTAATGATCTTTTTTTGTGATGGGTGTTGTAGTTTGACAAGCTCCCAGCTGTATCCCTTCTCATTTCCATGACACAAGGATCATTCTGGAATGCCTGAATGTTGCTTAGTTTGGGGTTGTGATGTGTGGGTGTTTTGTTTAGGTCTGATTTTGGTTTAGTTTTCTTGGGGTTTTTTGTTTGCTTTTTTTTCTGGTTGTTGTTGTTTGTGCTTTTTGTTGTCTTTACTTTTTGACAGTGTATTAGAGAGCAGAATACAAAAAAAAAAACTGGAAAGAACAGCAATTATCTGCAGCAGGAAGAAAAGCAAATAGGTGCATGACTCTGCTTAGACAAAATAGGAAATTTGGGTTTCCCTTTCTCTTCCTCATTCCAGCCTTCATAGTCCTCTTTTAATTATACAGCTTTTGTTCAACACATTGTAGAGCTGCTTAATTGCCAAAACTTGATTCTGCTCTAAGACAAACCTTTGAGCCACTGCTGAGACACTTATCAGGAGTAGAACCTTAGTGTTTTAGGGTCTGCATCCCAAATTATTTCTCAATAATACATTTATGTATATATCTGTGTGCCTGCTCAAGCTTTTCCCTTCAGTCTAGAGAGAGCTGTATCTGAGCATCCACAGGCAGAATGCCTATGTTGATATATTTCTATAAACAGCTACAGAATATATGAAATTTTAGATGTTCTTTTATTTATAAGCATTGTGGCTAGAAGTGTGGGTTTCATAACGGGACACACAGCCATTTTATCACATCTATTAGCAACTCAGGAAGAGCAATATACCCTCCTCTAATGCCAGCACCATTTTCCTCAGGCACCTTGGCACTCGGGTGGTGATAAACCTGTCACGTAAACAGTGTGCTGCTGTCACTGTGCTATTATTTTGGGTTTATGCAATTAGGATACATACTGTGTACTTACTTTGCAAATGTACTGCCTGCAAATGCATTTTCCTTTACTTGAGTAGGAGCCAAACCTGGGCATCTGTGCCTGTGCTGATTCACGCCCTAACAGACAGTTTAAATTTGTTAACCAGCCCATCAGATAGAAGTTGAGATTTTTTTTTTCCTGACCTCTGGATAATCTTTTAGTGGACTGTGGCCTCCTGTTAAGCGATTGACTCCGAGTCTTACGTGGCCATGAATCCAGTTGTGATGAAATCCATTGCAAAAAGGTGAATAAATTTTAGGCTGATTTAATGGCTGTTATTCCCATAGTTGCCTTGTAGTCTCTTCCCTTTGGCTGGCTGGATGTGAGTTCTTCATTAGAAGTTAGACTGTTGCGTGTAATTTTCTGCCACTTTTTAATGAGAGAAGATATGCATGCCTTCAGAGGGTAATGAGAAAGCTGGAGTGGATAGAGTAAGGAGCACAGAGAGAGAGCCTCTGGATGAATTCGTGGTGTCTCACTGCATCTACCTTGAGGGAAGATGCTCTTGTCTTTATATATAAATTAATTTTAAAACTTCTAAGTTGCTATTTTCATCAAAGTACATTTCACAGTCTAGCAAAGAAAAGCTGAGTTGCAAATCCATGCTTGATCAACAGGTTATTTTTGGTCAGTGCTTCTCTGGAGTCCTAAAGAATAAAGCTTTGTGTTCTGGCATTCTTTTCCATTGATGGTGAGAGATCAGGGACCATATTTATTTACAGTGCTGTGTGACACTAAAAGAAAAAAAGAAATTCCTATAAAACACCTTTATTATTTGCATATTTATGTTTCAAAGTTTTCACTTTTGCTCCATTTAAAAAATAGATGTTCTTCGTAGCAAAACTTAAAACTGTAAGATGAAATTTTAACCTCATTTGCTGATGTGTCACCCCCAGTAGTGAAGGTGTTATAGGCCAAAAAATACCTACAGCTTCACTTTTATTTTTTCTAGCCCTCAGATGGAGGCTGTCCATGCATGTCCTTCCTTTCTGACAATTCAGTTTTCTATTGTTTTGTGTACGCTGATTACAAGCCTTTTGATAAAATTATTTTTATAGCTATGCTCAAGATGCATTTTTAAAAACAGATCTAATAAAATCTTATAGAACAGAATTTGGGCTGAGGTTCTACCCTGCCACTGTTAGACCAGAAAACCATCAGTATTCCTGCTGTTCACCTCATTATCCAATAGTGACCTTCTTTAACAAATTCAGCTTCTGGATGTGGGTGCTTAATTAGCACAACTGGTGCCTGAGTTTGAAACCCATTTTTGCTGGAAGCATGTGCACCCTTTCTGTAAGAACCTGCCAGGAAATCCTCTGCAGCTGTGTGAATCTGGGGTTTTAAATGTGCACAAATCTTGGCATCAAGGACACGTCTGTTTCATGAAGTCATGGATACACACAGAAGTGGAATGTGCTACTGCTCTTAGCAGAGGCTTCCCTGTGCTCTTGGTGACCACCAGCTAACAGTAAGGGAATCCCCAAGTCTGAACCTGAGAAAGCAAATTATTTCAGTAGTTTTTTCAACTGGGTTTTTCAGAGAAGAATGCTTCTTTTGTCAGGGAACTGTGAGTCTGGGGGTAGCTACAGAAATGGGGCTTTTCTAGACAACGCAGCTTTAACAAAAGCAAAGTGCATATGATTTCACTGACATTTCAGCCTTGCTCCATAACTGAAAATGTTAACTACTCTTTTCTGTGCACCATTTCCAAACCATAACGTGTCCCTCTGCAGCTAAACTCTTTTCAAAAGGCTTTGTTTCTCTTGCCTTCCGTGTGTCAAAGTTCTTGTGCCCCAAACAACTGATATTTTATTTCTCTGTTGGCTGGATTAATTACTTTCAGAATGGACTATGCTCCTCTGATTGCCACAACATCAGCGAGTCCTTGCCAAATTAATTTTCTGTTTGTAGATGGTCCATTAACTACAATAGAAAGCCTCAGTCCCCCAGGCAGAAATGCAAGCAGCACATCAACTCCTGTTTTGCTGTGTTGGAACAAGCAAATAGAGAATAAATACATCTGCTATCAGGTTGAGTCCAGGCAGTTTTCCAGTTTGTCTCAGAATGATCAGTGGACTGAAAACGCTTCACTTGCTTCTGTTGGCTTTTGAGTTCACCTATTTAAAACAGATAATGGCAAATGCATTTTACGTAGCATCAAATGAAACAACATTACTGCTATCCTTGCCCCAAATAAAAAAAATCTTTATTCCTAAAAATAAAGGAAGGCCAGGTGAAGAGAAATAATTACTTACTAAAGCACCTTCTGTGAAAGAACTGCCACTCCCTGGAGCTGAGCTCTCATTATCATCCAACAGAGATAGTGGTGTTTGTTGAAATCATATAAAATGTTTTAAAGGCTTAAATAATTTTCACTTTCAGTGGCAGGTAATTTACATTACTTCCTCATCTTCTACCTGCTTATGGGCCAAGACAATAGCTGGTGGTCTATGCTAATCTATCCAAATACTGGAATAAATTCATGAGGGGAAAAAGTAATATAACCTCTTCACATTTCTAAACCTGTTTTACCATCTACTTTACTTTCTTTTACAGTCTTTAATCTCTGCCAAGGTTGGACATGGCAGCAGCTAATGCTAGAGTGGCTCAGCAGCTGCTGCACGTTTTAAGCCTTGCAAGATATCTTTATTAGAGAGGCTGCTGCTGCTTTTTTACATATATTAGTGCAATTTATTTGATTTGATCGTGTGAAGAAAGGTAGTCCCAAACAGCATGGAACAGCATTTTCTTACAGCCCAGGAAATGCTGACAGTTTCCTAGAAAAGCTTTTGTGTCATGAGAGGGTAAAACAGAGGAAACCTGTGGCTGGCAACACCTTTATGACAACTTGGAATATAGCTTTTTTCCCCCCCAAGACCAAAAACTCCTTCACCTCTTAAACAAAAATACCTCTAACACAGTGTAACAGGACCACAGCAACTGTGTGGGACAAGCAAGAGAAGAGAGGACAGAATAGAGCCTGAGCTTCTGCACAGATTTGCCAGGAAGTTGCCCCACTGCTGAGAAGCAGAGATTTGCTGGGCTTTATTTTCCTGACCATGCACGCACAAAATCCTGGGAAAGCAACGATGAAATTGAAAACGAAATTTTCCAGTTCCTACACCTGCGAGATGTAAAAGAAATCAAACAGAACTCTAAATCCCCTGGCATTTCCTCAGGCGTGTGATTTCCTGCAGGCAGGTGAGGTGGTGAGGTCAGTGAGTGGAACACACAGCCCAGCTGGTGGCAAGGGCAGGGCGTGCACGGCGCCTGCTGGCACGGGCAGCAGCCAAATGGGACATCCACTCCCCTTGGAGGACATGCCAGACCTCTCCATTTTCATGTTGGCTTCTAATTCCCATTCCCATTCCTGCCTGGCTCCAGCCATTTCCTTGGCCATCCATGTGGGCTGTTTCTCCTGTCAGAGCCCAGCTGAAAAGATAATTTGGAAGCAAAGTCGTGGTATTATCAATTGCTGTTCTTATATTTAAATGCTAAATGAATTTAAATTACTCTGACTGTGGAGAGGACAAACAGAAAATAATTGAGGTCTCAGTTAGCTAGGGAGGCAAAGCCTTTCAAAATACCATGGATAGTTTTTGAGTGTTTTTGATGCTGGCTCCAAGCATGTTCAAAATGGGGGATAAATGGAACAGTCAGGGTGAATTATCAAACTGTAACTTGCTGTTCACTTGGTCTGAAGTGCCTGAGCAGGGCAGCACTGGGATTGTGTGCTGGTACAATGGCTCCCTACTGCTTCAGACAGGGTACCTACAACTGGCACAGCTGATGTATGTTTGTAGCACATCTAGCCAGCTGTTCCAGGTGTGCAAATTGCACCTCCTATTGCAGCTGGGCTTCTGGATGTGTGGAAAGGCTTTACAAGTTTCTAGAACACTTGTTTAACAAGGACAAAGTCGGCAAGTGGAAAAGGACAGTACAAAGGTAATTCTTGGTGTAATTCTTTTGTACCCGCTGTTTAAAATATGGATTTTGGCTGGTTTTGGAGTTAGTGGAAAGGACCACTTCCACTGTCCTGGCCTTGCTTATGGTTGGGACTGTGATGCAATAGCTTTTTTAATGCTTACTGGGACTGGAGCACCCTCTGGTGAGGCTTCAAATCTGGGGCTGGAAGTGAGTGTGCCTGGCAAGTCCACTGGGAACAATGTTCTCTTAGCAGGATGAATATTGATGCTCAAAATTTGCAAGCAGGACAAGATGGTAATTTGCTATTTTGCCTATTTAACCATCTACAATTGCAGGAAAATATTGCTGAAAAAAGAAGCAGACTTAGTGATATAATTTGGTGTAAGATTTTCATTCATTAGCTTTATGTTAATGAAAGTCTAATTGAAATTCTGTTGAATTGCCCCATGACCCATTGGTCATTATTATTTTTGTGTATAATAGAGGCTTAAGAGAGTGAAATCCCTGATTTAGTAGTCATTGACAAATCACAATTTGAACAGAAATTCAGTCTTTTAGTTGGCTGCCTGTGGCCTTGAGGAGAGCACTGAGTCATTGTTCTGGAGGAAGGTGCAGTACAGAAGGGTTGGTGTAGTACAGGAGGCTTGTTTAATACAAAATAGTGAAGTGGATGAAGAGCATGGTAGAATTCTAAAATAGTGCCAGAAAGGAATATAAGGGATAGTGAGAATGTTTCTGCTGGATTACCTCAGTGGGGTCTTTTACAGCCAGTTTTATCTGGTTTTCATTACTGACCTTAAACCATAAAACTAATTTACGCTGATCAAAATGCCCATTTAAAGTCCAGAGGGAATAATCAGTACAGAAGAGGACTCGAATATTGTGTAGGAAAAACTGAATTATCTGGCTGGGAGGAGCACAAAGAAGAGAAACTCAGAAGTATGGAGTGTGAGAGCATAAACCCAGTTAGGGGAAACACAGGGCACCTCTGAGTTTCCCATCAGCTGGAGATGGCTGAGGGCAGAGTAAAGATAACTTGTGTAGGAGCTGTGGCAAATTGTAGATGGAATGGGATGGAAAAGTCCCTGTGTTTTCCAAGAAGGGGATCAGACTGGAATGAGTACAGAGAAAAACACATCGTTGCCCTGTGACTATAGTGGTCATTAAGAATTAATTTTTAAGACACAGGAATATTCTGTTTAACTTTATCGATCAGTAAGTAACAAAGTTAATGCATCCAATACATTTATATAGTGCTTAAGTTATTTGTCTTCATTATTCATTAAAAGATTTTAGGTTTTCTGAATATGTTTTTCCTGCAGGTGCAATGTTACTATAATAAATCACCATTTAAATGAATATTTATAATACAACTGTGCCCTCAGTGCTGCAACATTATATTAGTCATGCTGATTCTCTGAGCTTCTATGTGTATTTTACTAATATACAATGCTGTTATACTTTGTCTTACATTAACAGCTCAAGATAAATGAAGCTGTTTCTTCTTTGATGGGAAAACAGTCCTCCTCACTTGTGATTCAGAGGTATTAAGGGTGCAGTCTCCTGGACTAATGAATGGAAATAACCCTTTTTTCTGCTATTCTGAATTGATAGCCAATATTTCAGTATTTCACTGTATATTGCATGTGCTGTTTGCACCAGGATCCAGTGCACAGTAGACTAAGTGGTGCTTCCTGGATTGCCCTCAGCTGGAAATCTTCAGGTAGATTTCTGCCCCATTTTTTGTGAGGCTCAAGGACTTAATTATCTGAGGATCTGTAGATGCACAGCTTCTCTCTGTGGGGCACAACTAATGCCCGTATTTGTGAATGCATGCACAGAAATTAGGACATGATGGAGAGAGACACTGTGACCCAAAAAACCCTGAGAGGATGAGAGGGGTGTTGCTTTTATTTCAGGGCTCTTTTCAGGTGACAGCAGTGGCCCTGGCACACGTGCTGTCAGAACCAGCCTGTGGCTGAGCTTTCTAACCAAACCCTTGACTAACTCTGTGCTGTGAGAGCACAATATATGTCTAAAGAGTCAGGCAGAAAGGCTTCTTTTTGCAATGTGTTTGTTGTATTATATCTCTACTTGCTTTATTTTTCTTGTGCTTTGCTATACCTGCTTTCAAGACTGAGCTGTGTAATTCCAAAATTCTGCATTCTCTTCTGTGGGGGGCCTGGGAAATGCTGATGCCCTGTGTTATTTAGGAATTAATTTTTTTTTTCTTAATTTTGCTATCAACTTTCTTAGTTTCAAAAAATAATAATAATAAATAATAATAAAAATAAGTAAAATAATAAAAAATAATAATATTATCAAGGACAGGACTACAAGCCTAATCAGTGTTCTGTTTACCTGTGTCATCTATAAGATCCAGTGTATTTGAAACACTTCACTGTCATAGGTAGAACCATGGAGAAACCATTTCAGATGCTGGAAGGATAATTTCCCATCTGCTTTCTTAAAAAAAAAAGTATCACAATCACCATGTGGTCTAGATAATGTGATGCCTCTAAAAATAGAAGCTCACATATAAGACTTACCTGTGAAATTTGAAATTAAAGATTAAAACAGTATAAATATACTGCATGTAACTACCTGCCTGCGTCCAAGGTAAATTATTAGAAAAGATAAAATAAAGCAGTTAAACTTTCTAAAAGCAGATGACTTGAGATTAGGGCACAAATGATAATCATGAGTCAAGGAAGATGTAATATTTGGCAATGTTTAGAAAGAACACCTTTATATTTGGGTTCTCAGCACTAAAGGTATCACATACTTTTGGATCAAAACCATATTCACATCGGCAGGCTGTTTCTAAAATGTTAATTTTTTTTGTTCTGTCCTTGTAAGCAAAGAGCATGTGGATGAGAAACACAAAGGTATCAGTGTGGGTGCCCAACTGCCTGCCTGCATTTTACCTCCTTACTTGGTGATCCCGTGTAGCTGCACTGAATGATGGCTCTAAATGTTCACAATTAGCATCGCAGGTGGAAGGAAATCTGCCATAAATAATCTCCTAACAATATCAGAGACTGTAATTTTCCAGCTATAAGCAGAATTGCTCCCGTTTGGTGTGTGCTGCCATGAAGAGGAGCAGGAGACAAGCATTTAGTAGTTCAGATGTTCCCTCCCACTCACAGAGCACAGTGGGAATGATGGATCACCTCCGATGCCATTAGCTCTGCCTGAAGTAGCAAGCTAATGGGAGGTAAATTAGAGGGCCTGGGTTTGATCCAGAAATGGACCAAAAGGCATAAGGTAGCACTTAGGGCTCTCTGCTGAAGGCTGCACTCCACAGAATGCGGGGATGGAGCACCACATCCCTGAACATACCTGTCAGACTTTCAGGTCTCTTTTCTAAATAACCCAGAAATATCCTTGTGTAATTAACAAAGCTCTCAAATGCAGGTGTGGCTTCCCAGAGAAGTGAAATCTTTATTTCTTTGCTTCATCGCTGCCTCCTAGTTCTCCTGGCATTTCAGAAGCTGTGTGGTCAGTAATCAGTGTGTATTACATCTAAATGGGATCTTTAAGGCCATCAGCTATTAAGCCTCTAATGCTTTCTTATTTTCTCAGCCTTTTGTATGAACTTGGCACTACAGACCCCAGATACTTCAAAGGCATCCTGTAAAAAGCCTGTCTGCAATTGCTCCACTGAAGCTGGGGGCACTGATTATTGAGTAAGGGTGAGTCCTTTTCCAGTGCTCAGAAGCCTTTAGGATTAAATGTGTGACATGTAATAAAAGTGTGGACTCGGGCCTACCTTCAGGTTCATTTCTGGTGGAAGTTCAAGTATCCAGTTCAGAAGCCTGCCCTGGTCTAGATGCTTTTAAAACACAAAAGAAACTTGATTCCTCATGAGATAAATTTTTACATTTTGTCACTTTTTGACACGTCTGTGTCAAAACCACACCTTTTCAAATGTCTGGGTTTTATTTTGGACTGTTTTCATGTTGCTCCTTTTTTCATGCCCTAGCTGCTATGATTAGTTGTGTTTTGTTTCCATTACATTTAACTGGAATATTTATACTGTACAACTTTCCCATGTCATTTTTGACCGAATTATCCTTACATTTATTCCTCCTTTCATTCCTTTTTTCTTTACTTGTATTTTTTCCTCTGCTTTTTTTCTTGTTCTTTTGCACTGATCTTTTTATCTTGCCCTCTCCCCCTCCTTTCCCCCACATTGATCTGTCTTCCTTCTTCTATTGCCCTTTGTGCAATATATAAGATACACACGTATGCACATGCTCCTGTTGTTTATTCCATTTTATCTGCTAGATCATCAGAGTAATTAACAAGATGCCAAAGAGCCTGGCAATCCAAAGAACAAAAGCATGAACAGACTATTAAGCAAAACCTCTTGCAATTATTTGCAAGATAAATTAGATGTCTTTGTTTATTTGAGTGTAAAAATTCAAAAAATATTTGTCAAAGAAGAGTATTTGTGGTAGTAAAATATTTCTTAAATGAAACTTACTTCTCCCCCATAACTTCTGCTACAGATATCACCCAAGGAAAACCAGCAATTCCTTTGATTAAGCACTGCCATCTAATTAATTTTGCTGTTTTCCTGTGCTCAGTTTTGTCCTCTTCAGAGTGGCACTTCATCCTTCATAATGCTGCTCTAAGCATTTCTGAAAGATGGAGAAGAGTTATAAATAACAATCCATAAACCTTTCAGCAGGGAGTCTAAGCATACATCATAAACAGCGTGGTAATTCAGCTTTCAGGAAAGATACTAAATTGTGTAATCACTATTAAAGACTGTGCACTCAATAAGTAAATGGCTTCAAGTTTATGGGAGGAAATATCTCATGAAGATGTGGGTAGAGCTCTCCTCTCAGTAGGGAACTCGGGCAGATGCACAAAGCACATGCTTTTATTTTTTATCTCTATATCTTTCATAACTAAGTGTCAAATCACGGAGTGCTTACTTTTAAGATTAGGACTAAAATAGGCTGCAGTGTGTACTTTTATGCCATTATAACAAGCAGATTCAAAATCAGTTGTAAAGTTAATTTTAATGCTGTAGTATTCAAACACAGCTGGTGTTCCTGTACTCAGCCATTTCGATGAATGGATTTCACTCTTCTTCAGCAATAAGCCTTTTAATGTGTTGGGATTTTAGAGTTGGGAAGCAAATAGAAGGAAAATCAATTGATAATAGCATTCCAGGCTTTTCTGAAGTCTCCTTTGGCACAGCAAACAGCTTCTGCTGGTCCTGTACTAGCAGCCATCCTGTGGAATGGGATTTCCCGAGTGTCCCTCAAGGTCTGCGAGTCCCCAGCGTGCCTGCTGAGGAGGTGGCTGCATGGATTTACCTACAGTGAGGGGCTGCTCTGCATTGCTCCTGCCTTTTCTGCAGCTGCCTCCTTTCTCTCCCTTTCTTTCCCAGCTCTTGGGCACGTTGCTCTTGGTTTTCATGCTGCTGCTTTCTGTTCTTTGTGTTGGCCCACGTGGTGCGTGTGGGCAACCTTCTGAAGGCCACCTGGGCTGGTGACAAGTTCACTGATACCCCACTGGAGCTCATACCTCCACATACAGAGCTTCCTTTGCCTGCTGCTTCTGTCAGACTAGCAAGCTGCCTTTGTGGAGCAAGAGGAAGGGAAAAGCTAAGTCCTGAGGAAAAGAAGAGAACTAATGAGCAAATTAATAAGCAAATTTAATGAATTAATGGGAATTAGTGATCAAACGTGACTATGATATTTCTCAAATAGTAAGAGGAAGATGGCAAAGATTAAAGATATGATCCAAAATGTTGCATCAATATATTTAGATTGTGCCTTCTGTCATGGTGCTTTCTGTTCATGAGTCATTCTAGGTGTTTTGTCAGTTTTGTCAGGGTTTTCTTTTTGTGAGTTTGTTGTTTTGTTTTTGTTGGCATCTAGTATGATGTATGTAAAATTATGACTTCCTACAGAAGGGAACACACAGAGAAGTTAAAAACTCTGTGGCTCTTATTAGCTGGATATGAGAGAACAGGTCTCAGAGGCCAGGATGCTTTGGGCCTTTTTCATAACTTTCCTGCTTGTAGGAAGGTGGGAGCAGTGGTTTGAGTGATACAGCTTTTTTCTCCTTCCCCACTGCTTCAGTGATGCTCTCCTATCACTGAAATCAGCCTTCCTCTTCCAGCCCTGGGCTCTCCCTTGCTGACACCACCAGCAGTCTGTAATTCCCATGCCAATAACATATACTGGGGTTTTTTGTGGTTAAATGTGCCCTAGAATTAAGGTGATAAAATCCAACTCCCTTTCTTGGTAGTGATGGGCAGGTGCATTCTTGAACATGCTTGACCACCTCAGTAAACAGCAGCACAGCACATTTCTGGACATTGTTAAATTTTAGTGCTGCCAAACTGAAACAACTGCCAGAGATAAGTGAAATGAGCAAGAGTGGTTTGGGTTGATAAGGACTGAGATACCTTGAAAAAGTTGGGATGAAGTCAGAAATACTAACTGCAAAAGGCACGACTAAATGACAGAATAGAATAGAATGAAAATGAGCATCAAAACTAGAACTGGAAATGTGGCTGTAGTCAAGCACAAAGCGGTCTTCTCTTGAAGATTGTGGTTGTGTTTATTACAAAATATAGATAAAGACTTGGTTGCTTTTCTAATAAGATAACATAAAATTATTTCAGTGTGTTCAATACACTTAAAATGTCTCAGACAATTCACTGTCTTCAAGACCAGAAGAGAATAATTTGCTGTAAACAGTATTAATTTTTGCTCAGTTCCCCTGTCTCCAGGTAGCTGGTTTACATGATCAATCTGCCTCCTTGTTCAGTGTTTCAACAGACAGGTCTGTTTGTCAGGTGTCACTGCCAGAGAATATCTGTGCTTTAGACCACAAACCATTCTCAGACTTGAGACCACAAACCATTCTCAGACTTGCTGTGGGTAACTTTAAGTGGTGCACAGGTAGTGCCAGCTCCTTGCCACGTGCTGCCATTTATCAGCTCTGGCATGTCTGTGTCTGCAGCCCCCACAGCACCAGCACAGGCACAGGGCTGTCTGTGCTGGGGATCCAAGAGCTGACCCGGGCTTGGTGCAGCACTGCTGGCCCCTTCATCTGTTGTGTGTATCTTCATTTGTGTGAAAACCTTGGCCTTACTTGACAGAAAGGAGAGGGAATGCTGATTCCTGCTGTCTCTCCAGTTTGTCTTTTCAGGCTGCAGTGCAGTATTTTAAGTGATTGATCCATGCAGAACACTGCTGATATGCTTCAGCCAGTTCACTTGATGTTTCCTCACGGGTTTGATTGGCAAGCTAGGGAAGTCCTGGCTAATAGAAGGAGGAAGCAACTCTATATGCAGATGAATAAATTCAAATGTCCCTTTTCCTACACTCTGTTACATTCTTCTCTTGCCTTCCCACCTTCGGAACGTCACTCTGCATAAAAAAAAAAAAAAAAAGCAAACAAAATAAAACTGAGTCCCTGAAAGCCATTAGGTTTCTGTGTGTGCAAGTGACAGAGCACATGCACGGCTGTTTTCTTTAATAATGACTTTAGGAAGCTGCCTGAGCCTCGGGCTGTGTTTATCTTTCCCACCACCTGTTTAGTGGCAGAGCTGTGTGAGCGTGGGTGCCCCCAGCTCTCTGTGGGTATGGGGTCACGAGCTGTGCACTGGCACTGCTCCCACAGGGCACCCCGGGGGCGTGGAACCATAGAAAGGGCAATACGACCCTTGCCATGGACAACCCAAAATGTAGTAAAGCAGCTCTGTATCCCCTGCTGGCATTCAGGAGCCAAGTAACCAGCAGGACTCAAGGTGGAACCCTGTAGGAATAAGGAAATCTGTTCACTGAGGGCAGAATTGTGATCCTATATATTTTGGGAAATGCAATCCATAAGCCTAATTTTGCAGTATTTTGTCATGAACAGTCTTGGGTAAACTAATTAATCTCTGCAAGGATGATTGGGGGGCTTCTGAGATATATATATATATATATTCTTTCCACATGCTGTTGCCTGGAGATAATATTCAGGGTCTGTCGTGCTGAACAGATACAGATGGGTATTTTGGGGCATCAGCTTATGTCTAGCTTTGATTTTATGGGAATTATTTGTCATTGCAAGTAGAATACTGGTGCAAGAGATATAAGTCTGACTTTTCTGGCTCTACTTTGTTTTCAAAACAATAAAAAAAACTTGAGGGAAATATAGTAAATATGTCCTTTTTCAAAAGTTTATATTGAAAGAGAATTCTACATTTTCTGAAGCTGCATTCAGTATGTTGTTTTATCTTTATCAAGATGCAATTAAATTGACACTTACCATCTATGGATTAGTGAACTAAATGAATAAAACTATATGGACTGTATTGATTATTTACCTTTTCTATTTATTTCTGTGGTATTTATTAAAATCTACAACATAATGGCCTGTGATGAAATGAGCAATGTTGCTGTAAAGCTTTTCATGTCTCTTCTGGCCACTGAGAGTCTGAACCTTTTCATTACTGTGTGATGGGATGTGTGTTCACATCA
The DNA here is from genome assembly GCA_013398275.1 of Promerops cafer. Classification (NCBI taxonomy): domain Eukaryota; kingdom Metazoa; phylum Chordata; class Aves; order Passeriformes; family Nectariniidae; genus Promerops; species Promerops cafer. The sequence goes on along the minus strand of VZSE01005856.1, from coordinate 203,411 downwards.
AAGATTGCAAATAATCATGATAACTATAATTATTCTTCTGTTTTTTTCGGGATTTTTGTGATTTGGGGGTTTTTGTATCCATTTAAGGGGGAATTATTTCCACTGTGTTGGATATATAGATTTGCAGCTGAACATTGGTGAGCAAAATGAAAAAATGAATCAAGAAGAACTTACTGTTGTTTGCCATCTTTTTTTTTATGTTTTGGTAACAGTAAGTCTCGGGTTCAAAAGTTCACACAGGACACAGAGAAGGAAAAAGCAATGAGAGTGCTTGATCCAAAAGGTGTATAAACAACAAACACTGAATTAAACACAGCATGGCAATCTTAGTGTGTTTCTCTCATCTGAGGTAACAGTCCTTGCTTGTCTGGATCATGTTTAACAAGGGTTTTTCTGGGAAGGATAAAACCTGGAGCAGTCCTGGCTGGATGGGAGGGAAGCTCCCCGAGACTGAACATCAGGACATCCATGCTGGAGACAGAGGGAAAGTTTACAGCTGGAAAAAAAAAAAAAAAAAAAAAAAAAAAAAAAAAAAAAAAAGGGAATTAATTGTAGTCAGTATGAGAGTTGCTGCTTGCATTTTTGACTTGAAAGAATGGTTCTGTACCCAACAGTCTGTTTCTTTTAACTACTCTGTTTAGCCTAGTAGACTTTAATGCTCCTTTTAAAACTTGTGTCCTTAAACCTCCCAATTTAAGCAAGAGTAATGCTTTTCTATTAAAGGCAGTTTTATATAAAATATTTTGTACTTCTGTAACACCAAATTAAGGAAAGCCTTACAACCGAAAAGATTTGAAGATACATGGGAAAGTATTTTGAAATGTAATAAATGTGTGTAATTTCTTGCACTTACAGTTTTTTACACAGCTGTAAGAAGGGGGAGAAGTAGAAGTGAGAGATCCTGAGTTTTCCATCACGTAAAGCTGATTATTTGGGGAGAAAAAATGCAGAATAATAAGAATTAGCTTGTCACCTAATATGCTATCTTTGAATTGTTCAAGATGGTAAGATGGTTCACATACTCATTAAAAGACATTCTAAAAGTAGGTGAAAGGGCAAATGATTTCTGTAAATGGGAATTAATACACAGAAAAAAAAGACTCATGTAGAGGAGAATTTACTGTCTCTTATTTCTTGGAAATGTATTCTATTACTTTTGATAGTTCTCTTAAATCACTGAACTTCTAAAATAGTAGTAAAATATGATATTTCAATCTATTTTTGCTTATTTTATTATGTATTGATGTATCACCATTTGTCTTTGGGTACTAAAACCTTGAGTAACTTTCAGATAGCATCAGGTGGGGGCTGGTAAGGAGCCATAAATAGCTTTATATGCCTTTTCTCTAAAGGTTGACATTTTTATTAGTAAGAACATAACCTGCAATTCCATAGGCATTAATAGGTGTGGGTGCTGGAAGACACATGCCAGTCTAGTACTCTCCTGCCTAGCAGGATTTCCTCTGCTGTGAATCTGCATAATTAGATACATGAGATCTACTCAGTAAGGTTAAGTGTAATGAGTTATCACTCTTGTTAGCACCTATCACTGTTATTTTTAAAGGGTGTCTTTAGTGTTTTGTGGAATGCATAGATGTGGCCTAATAACTGGAAAAGTTATTAAGACTTAAAAAAAAAAAAATCATCCAAGATCAGTGACTGCACTGTTATTCTTTCTCCAGGTACTCCACTAAATTAACTTTAAGCTGAGTTTCCAACACATGTAGTTTGGCTCTGAGTCTCTGAAATTAGGTCTTTGCAATATTTTTTTGTGTATTGCAAATCTGGCATGATCCACACACCCTTCTTCACATCTCTACAGATGTTGCCTTTCCGTACTTTGGAGAAACCATTGAAAAACTCTGCACTCTCTTTTTGTTCAAACTGACCTGCCCTACTTCTTGGGGGAGCTCTAGAAGCTTATTTATGTGTGATGGAGCAGCAGGACCACAAGCCCTGTGGTAGATGAAGGCAGGCTGACTGCCTAGGGCTGGGCATGTGGGAAAGCATTTGCTGCAGGTCAGTCATCTCTGTGTAACCAAGTAACGTGGTAGCTGACAGCCCACTGTTGTGAAATCTGTTGGGAAACATAGGATGGGCCAAGAGGAACAGAGCCTGAAGAGGGGAAAAAAAAGAAAAAGTCTTTAATGGGAAGGTTTGAAGCCAAAAGCTGCTCAAACCGAGTCACCCAGTCAGTGCACAGGAAATGGCATTTTGTGAGTTGGGAGAGGAGTGTTTCTTCTGCGCTGAGCAAAGGCACATGGCAAAATGTATTCTCAAGTTAAGACAGGAGGAATGGAAGGAAAACACTGGTGTACCACTTGATTATAGAAAGCAAAGCTTGTGGGAAGTGTTCAAAGAAGGGCGCTGAAAGAGAAACAGTATGCATGCTCTCAAAAAATAGAAATACCCATAGAGGGTGGAAATAGTGGCCAGTTTTGCTTCCTGTGGGAGAATGGCTGTATTGGAGAATATCAGTGTTATTAGGGAAGATTATGTGGAGAATATTGATTGGATGATTCAGAAGTGAGTAGCCAAATGAACTGTTGTCCCAGACCTTGAGGACAGAAACCATGTTTCTCTTAGGAATATAGCAGAAGGTGATTTTAAAAAGGTAATGGACAGATTTTAGTTTCTGTGTTGCTGGAAAATAATGAAAAAAGATACAGTTATTTATACTGATGAAGCTTCCAAGACACAAACAAAAATAACACCATAAATAAGATCTGCTAAATGTTAAAATTGTAGCAATTTATAGAACTGCAGTATGGAAAATCCCCATCAGGTCAGGTGAAATAGACACGTGATTTTACACCCAAAACCAAGCCAACCCAAAAAATCTTCTGCTGTACCCACAGATATATCACAATCTGCTGTGGTGCATTGAGAGAAATAGAAAGATGTAATACATCCTGTAGCACTCATTTCAGAAAAAACATCCTTTTCTGTATCCAGTAAAGAAATATGGCAATTGTGCAATCTCTTGAGAAACTGCTGTCTTGTTTGTAAGGGAAGCCTTGTATAACAGATACACTTCTAAAATAAGAAGGTGCTGTGAAGAAAAAGAATTCAAAATGTATGAGGTTAAATTTGTTCTTGTCAAACACACGGCGTGTAAGTAGAAACACAGCAAGCAAACGTACTGATGCTCCTGACTGTCCAGGAGCATCCCCTTAGGGCACAGACACAGCGCTGTGTCACATCTGGAGGGAATCCCTCTCAGATTCCTGTGGGGAGCAGTGATCTAGAACCTGACAATTTGTTTGCCTTCAGCCCTGTGTGTGCTGTGTTAACGCCGTGTCCCAGGAGAAGGGGACAGCTGCTCATCTGCCACGGTCTGGCTGTGCCGTGTCTGGGCTTCGCTGCGCCTTGGGCTGGGAGAGGGGCAGGATGCTAACTTGGAGAGAGCTGGACACAGTGGGGAGAAGATCAAGGCAGGAGAGCAGGAGACTTCAAAGAGGGTCAGGGGATGATGTTATGCTAGCCTGCCTCAGAAGTGAAGGCATTATGCCTTGTACATCCACAGAAGTATTTTCTTGGTCTGCTACGCTCAGGCAGTCTGAAAGTTACTGAAGTACAAAGGGAAGTCTGAGAAAAATTCCTACCCTTTACAGGCACAGTGGGTGTAAGACCTTTGTTTTTGAACCGTATTCTGCTCTCCCCTGAGAGAAATAAGCTTTCTCTGTGTGCATTTACACACTGTAGTTGGCTATTTTTGTGCTCAATAAAAACCTTACTGTAGCAACTGCAAGCAGGGGTTGCCTCAAAGGAACATCTGGCAGGGAGTCACGCCCTTCCACAGCAAAGGCATGGCCAAGGGTCAGCTACAGCCTCTCCCCCTGCTGCTGGACTCAGAGCTTGCAAACACTAGCTTGGAAACCAGCGGGGTTTATTACTTTGGTTATTGTTGCAGAGTTCAAGTTTCACCGTAGGTCTTTGTTTTGGGCAGCCAAAACTTTACAAAATGGTGGCTTGAGGGTTACGTGCGTGTAGTTTCAGAAAATGGAATAGTTTAATGTGCATATGATTTCCAGCTAGGATCTCAGCAAAAAGTCAAAACCTGGGAAGAGAAATGAAGACCTTGAATTCACTGATAACCCCTCTAATACTGGATGTCTGATTTACTTTGTGAACCAAGATCATCAGAACCCTCAAAGTTGTCCAAGATGCGCTTCCCCTCAGACAAATGATCCTGTTGCTCCTAATCATTAGCAGGCAGATGGCAGGTGATCAGGATTTCATTATCAAAACACAATTTTCTTTTGAGGTGAATAGATGACCATCTGTTCCTAACATTGTACCTAAGGGAGCCTGCAACTCTGGTTTGGTTGATTACAAAATATAATAAGATCCTTCTCTTAATTAATATACATATTGCATTCAATATATGTTAATAAAATTTTGCTAGCATTTTCAAGGAGTTGAGGAAAAACTAAATATCAAGTGGATCTTACCTTAAACATGATAATTTTGGGATGTCTGAAGAAAACACTTATTTCTAAGTTTTTCCTGTTAAGCTTAGAGGATTTGTCTTTTCTACAACAGGGGTAGAATACAAAACATGAAAAGACTGCTGAATTTTTGATTTGTAAGAGTACTGGATATTTCAATTCTGGATTTTGAAACCTTTCCTTACTTTGGAAGAAACTTCAATTTCTTTGTCACAAAGTTCTGTCTGATAGTGAAATGAGTGCATCTAATTTAAACAGTCCAAGTACAAATTTCTGCAGCTTAGAGGTATTTGGTAGAATTTGGTCTTTGCTAGTTTGGGAAAAGGAAATGCATTTCTTATTTTATTTCTTTTTAAAGAACTGAAGAATATGTAATCCACCTGTGTTAATTATGCCTTATAAACAGATTGTCAATAAATCTAACTAGGGAGGAAAAAACAAGTCTGTGGTACTGCTTCCCATGAGTTTTGTGACCTTCAGCAGCTGTGCAGAGGAAATGAGCATTCCCACTGCTGACCAGACAAGCAAGTCTCAGCTATTATAAATTCTGTTAAGCAGCAACCACTTAGATAATCAATATGCATATGCAGATGGGTCATAATTTTGGCATCTCTTGAACAGTAGGAGTGTCACTGGGACCATGGCAGGGAGTTGGAGTTAAGGAATTAAAACAGAAAACCTCTGTAGAAACTCTATTAACTCCTATTCTCTCATACTAATGAAGGGAAATTACAAGGAAATAATTGCTGAACAGAAGAAAATGGAAAGAAATTTCAATAGCATTTGTATTTTAAAATTGAAAATATTATTGCGTTGGTTAAAAGTTGTGTTTGGTTTCCCTCTATCCCTTTCAATTTGTATAAAATCTTCTCAGTGTCACGTGGTTCTGTGCTTCTCAATGTTTTTATTACTTCCACTTAAAATTTTTACCTCTTTTAGTATATGTAAATTAGTTTTAAAAAACCTCCAAATACTAAACCAAATAACCAGATCCCCCAGATATTTCTGAAATAGTGACCAAATATCTATGCACAAAAGCAGTGCAATTTGTGCTACCCATCTATGAGCTGGACTAGTGAAAACGTAGTAATAATAACTTACATAGCTTAGCAAAAAATGCAGCTGGCTCTACAAATCACTGTAAGATGGAAACCTTTAGACAAGAATTACTTAGAAACCTGAAATATAATCATGTATCTGTAGCCAGCCACTTAACTGACTTTATAATGACTTCCATATGTGCAGGTGGTTAGGACTTGGCAGCAAGTAATGGTTGTATGATTGTCTTGGTGATGGAACCAGGGTTTGTGTACCAAAATTCATTACAGCTATGGTGTTTTAAAAACTTGAGGGTATGAAAAAGCTATTTCCTATACAACATTTAAATTCCCATGTCTGCCTTCTAAAAAAAAAAATTACTTTATGGGTCAAATAAATATTAGTGGCAAGATAAAAAGTTCTTTATTTTGATCAATGTTCCTTGATGTGAATCCTAAATCACTGGGTCAGAGCAAAATGAGAAAGTAATGTAAGTGAGGTTTGCTAAGTCCACGTGCTCAGTTAGTCTGTGTGGTGTTGATAAAGTGGATGTGACCGTTAATTTTTCGTGTGTGATTTTCTCATCTTCAATGTTCTCAGAGAGCTTTGTTGGTTATTGTTGCCTCAGGCAGTGCCTGGGAAAATGGTACTTCAGTGGGATGCAGGAAAACATATGCCAGGCTGGTTTTGCCTTTCTTGTGCAGAGTTATTCTCTTGGCATGTGACACATGTAGACCAAGTGGGTTCATTTTACTCTGTGCACAGCAATTAGAATCTAAACCCTGTGTGCTTTCAGTAAGGAAAGAATGGTGTTTATTAATCTTTTGCCGAGGTTGGGTGTAGCTTGCAAACAGATGGCTCCTAATCTGCCTTCTTGGTAGCTATTTGGCAGAGTTTAAGAGTGAATCCTTGCTCACCAAAATTTGCCTGCGCTGTCACGCCTCCCGTGCTGCCGTCAACAGGAGCTGTGCCCGCGTGTCCCCGAGGTTGATTCCGAGTGACTCGTGCCCGATGGGGAGATGTTCTGGTGTAAAGCACTGCTTGCAGCCACGTGTCCTGCCAATCCGTGGTGCATCCCCAGCTGCTGAAGGTGCTCCTGCTCCTCCCCACAAGGGCTCGTTGCGCTCTGCGGTTCCGTGCCGTACGCGCTGTGAAAGGAGCAGAGCCCGCTGAGATCAGCAGAGGGCGGGAAACAAGAAACAACTTTCTTTTCAAATGACTCATTAGTAATTGTTTCCCTGTGTAAGCATCTCAGAGTGTCTTGACAGTAGAGCTGACAAGCAGCTTACCTGCAAAAGAGAGATTGTCATCGGCTTTGCCAGGTGGAGTGAGCTAAAAATGACAGCTCCCTCAGCTGCCAGCGCCAGATATTGTTATTCAGTAGAAAATTAGTTTAAAAATGCAGATGAAATTCTGCCTTTGCCAGCTTTAAAATAAATCATACACAATATTAACTCGCAAGAGACAGAAATAATTCATTTGGAATCTATTTTGCATTTCTGTATTGAACTTCATACATTTTCTTATCAAAGGTTGCCTTGCTGTCTAGTAAGTCAGCTAATTTTGAAAGAAAGGCTGAGCTTCAGGTGAATTACAATGATGAAGGGCTTTAGAGTGCTTTAAGGCTTTCGTGAGCAATAAGATTGTAACAGGAAGCTTGAGTAATACTCTAAAATTCGGGAAGGTCACAATTTCAGTGGCACATTAGATAGTGCTAGCACAGTGTTAGGAACACTGTCCTCATATGCGGGGCCATGGCAACCTGAGGGCACTTCTGGTTAGATTTCTGGCAATGAAAACCTTATTGTATTTCCATCTGATAAGCATAGTCATTTTTTGTTGGCAATCTTAGTTGGCTAGTTATTCCAGATTAAATCCAAATTTTACTCTGATCAGTTTTACCCAAGTTGTGATAAAGCCCTAAATATTTTTCTTAGGTCCTATTTTTATTAAAGATTCAAAGTTTCTGGTTTTTCTAAATAATATATGAAATAGAAGCATGAAGCAATTGTACTGAGGCAACCTGGCTTAGAGATTGTAATAATTACTCAAAAGACTGATGAACTAGAAAAGCCAAGTGCTTCCTGTGAGTGGAGTCATCACTGGATGTCACTGGGAATTTGACACAGAGCAATGGGAAGTGCCAGAGAGAATGGAGACAGACATTTTTCTGTTTACTGGAACAATAGTCTAATTATTTGGAAATCACACAGGAAAAACTCTTGTTTATGTTTCCCTGAAATTTTTGGAGCAAGTGATAGGGATCAAGCTAAATAATTTGCTTTAAGTTCCTTAAACCCCACACAAAACTGCAAAAGAAATTTAACAAATCAGGCACCTGGTTCATATCTGTTTGTCAAGATTCCTTTGCATCCTTTTAGTCATGCATTTGATGCAAAGATTTCTCAGTATTCCTTCATTTACTAGGCAAAAAATGGTTTGCTTCTTTTCAAAAAACCCCTTCATTTCAGGCAGACTTCTGCACTTTCAAATGCAATGCTTTCAATTCATTTAAATCTGATACCATTGATAAACTGCACTGGCAAGTACTTCTCTGCTTCTAGTATCTCTCAGTTTGGCCAGGAACTTCACCTAAGAATCTGTTTGTTCTGAGTGATTTTTATAATTTTGAATTTCCTGTATAAAATATTTAGAATAAAACCCATGCTTTCTTTTTTCCCCCATAATGCTGCCGTATAATTTGATTTGCAGATTGTCATATTCTGTATATTAGGGATACTTCTAAATATGACTTTATAATTAAGGAATAGATTGCAGCTGGGATAAAGCTACCTGCTAAGCTACTAGAGATGTGAATATTATATACTGGAAGAGTTTGCAACTTCATTAAACAAGCACCCATCACATCTGCATGGGCTAGAATTAAGAGATAATGCTCCCTACAGGAATTACTCAAATGGGAGACTTAGCACAACTTTGAATTATCCTAGAACGGAAGAACTTAGGGACTAATACCCTAGATGTAATTAGTATGATTATAAATTAAAATATTCAAGCTCTTCAGATGTAAAAAGTCAGGCAAAAGTATTATTGGAAATGCATATTCAAGGGATGCAATAATCCTTATCCTTGTGTACAGCTTGGATGTAACAAGACCAAAAGAAATGAATGGATATCACTCCTTAAGGTTTCTTTGTCATTTGTAATTTTATGGTTTAGGGACTTGGGGGGAAGAAATGGAAAAAGATTTTTATTGAACTATTGGAGAAATTTTTAAATTATATTTTACTTTTTCAAGTTTCTTTTGGCAAAGATACTGTCAAATACTCTGTTGAATATTTGAAACAAGTAAATAATTTAAGTGATCAGCAACTCAGAAGAAACTAAGTTTTCTTGCAGAATTTGGTTGTGATTTTCTTGCAGAGAATCTTTAGTTCTTGGAAACCAAACTGGTTAAAAGGGATTCAAGTGTTTTGGTCATTTCAATATCCTTGACAGCTTTTAAATATGCCTTTTTTCTTTTTCATAGTTCTGATTTTTTTCTTCTTGCTCCAAATCAATAACATAAATCTGAAATGCATTAACAGTATCAATTTAATGACGAAATTAATAAAGCATTCTAAATTGAAATGCAAATATGTAAAAATCTGAAGGAAATACAGTCTTTTGTGCTCTCAGTAAAAAAAAAAAAACTACAACATAACAGCATTTTTGAATTGGAAGGGGTGTTTGGCTGCATCCATGGATTGTAAAGTCTAAAATTGCTGAAACTGACCAAATAGTTTTGAATTCTTTATTAATATTGAGATTCTTATTTTAGCTGGATTTTCTGCTCACTGAAGTGTATGTTTTCTTTGTGTTTTCCATGGCTTTCATTTGGCACATTTTTTAAAATTATCTTGAAATAAACTGGCTACCTTCCATGTGGATAAGGTGAAATTGCTATAGGTAGGAGGGTTTTTTGTTGCTAGTGTCCATTAACACCTCCAAAAATGTCATGTAATGGATTCTGCAACAGCACAGAATCAACAAGGAAAATAAAACCCAGTGCAATGTTTATAATCTGATTTCTGAAAGGCAACCATAAACTTTTCAATCCATGCATTGCAGTTTTCCTTGAATTATATATTATGTGCTGAAATCTGCTTTCTAGGGTTTCCCAGCTGATGATTGTTATTCACACACACCCCTTTCATTCCTTTAATTCAAAACAGACACTGGTCAGATATTGAAATGTTGGAAATAAGACATTTTACGTAATTCCTCAGTATGAAGGATTTAAATGTACCTTAGCAAAGATTCCTAACAACCTGCTAGGTCTCTTTTGCAGCCATTTTTGAGTCTCTTAGATGGTGTTATGTAGCTCTGATTTTATTTTTTTGTTGTTGTTGTTGTTTTCGAGAAACCTTTGAAGGAAATGACAGCTGCTCCTGCCCATGTCCTGCAGAAATTGGGATGTACTTAATGAGATGTACTCCAAGTGCTCAATGAAAAATATTGGTGTCTTAAGATGCAGGGCACTCTAGTGCCATGGCTCAGTGACTGCCAGGGGGACCTTTCCAGGGCCATGGGGGTACCTGGGATGTGGGAGTGCGTTCACCTGAGTGTGGCTCATGTTCCCACCGTGGCAGGGCCTGCTGCCAAGGGGCTGGAACCCTCTCCAGGGGCAGCTGCCACAGCTGTACCTCTCCTGCTCTGCTGTGGCTTCAAGGCAGAAGGGTTGTGAAAGCAAACCCCAGTAGGAAAGGAGACAGCAGAGCTGCTGTTGTGCGTTCCCTTCCTTCTGTCCCTTGTTTTGCTCACTCTCTCTTGCTTTATTTGGCATGTGCAGCTCTGAAGCACACAGAGTACATTATCAGGCCAGGCATGATTGCACCAGGTACTGGTATGGGAATAGCAGCTGCTGTTGCAAACGTCAGACATCTGTTCCTGGCCCTTCCAGGGATGGAGCATCCCAGATGTGTACCACCATCATTTGCTCCACTGCATTTTTTCTGAACACCGGGGTAGGGCTCCATTTCCCTGTTACGACTTCAAAGCCAGTCAATATTTTAAAACATTATTGAGACCTATTTTGATCTTTTTGCAAGTGGCAATATTTTTTTCCATTAGCACTTCTGAGAATCAGCTGGCATAGTTGTAACAAAATCCAGCACTTTTCTGAGGCCAAAGGACCCTTAGTGCAAGTGATTTAAAATCTACTTTCCACTGGTAACTTTTGCATGAGCTGAAGCAGTGTAATCAATAGTTTTTTCTCACTATGAACCATTGAGGGTAAATTTTCCAAGCCAAGTGTGAGATGTGGGTGCATGTGTACAGTCCCAGGCACAGGCACTGCTGTGGCAGAAATTGCGCTCGGGAGCGCTTTGCCTACTGCTTCACGTAAAAATCGTGTTAACGGGAACATCACCTAAAACTGATCCTCTTTTCTCTCCAGCTACACTCTCACACCCAAGGTCGTTACCTCACAAAATGACTAAACGAAGCCTTTAGGTGCTGCACATACCCAATGAAGTCAGTCAAGCTACCCAAGTGTGGAATTTGGTCCCAAGCATGAGCGCGGACACGTCGCCCTCCTTGTGTTTTGTGTCCCCTTGCTGCCCGGAACGCTGCTGTCAGGTACTCGCAGCAACACTAACACCACCAGGCAGCAACATCTACCCTCAATTTGGAAGAACAGGTTTTAACAGTGACTCTTGTGGCTATGGACCAATGTGTCCGGGCAACTCAAGTGGGAATTTGGCCTGGGTGGATGGAGACCCAGTGCATGCAGGGTCCAGCCTGAATTTTGGAGTCTCTTGGCGATTTCTTTCAGAGAGCCTGTGTGTCTCTGAGAGTGGCACTGGAATCTGCTGGGGAATTGGGTGCTCTTCACCATCTTCCAGGGTGATCTTCCAGTGTCGTCCAAATCCAGTGTTTTATGTTAATATAGGTGGAATAAATCTGTTCTTCTTTAAGTGAAAGAGGAAAAGAACCTGTTTTATTATTCTAAGTTCTGTTTCCATCTCGTTGTTATGGGATCCACATGTCTGCATGAAACAAACCTAAATAATGAGAGGTCATCTTCCCCTGGTCTCAGTTTGGACTGTCAAAGGGCATCTATAGTGATAAACAAAAAAGTCTTGCTGAGCGTGAAGTAAAAACTGAGTCTCTAGGGAAAGAATTTTAGATTCATGCATTTGTTATTACTCCATAAAAAAGTTGTATTTTAGTTTTCCTTTTTTCTGTTTGTTTTGTTTTTTGTAAGGTGTTTTAAAGTGTTATCCATTATAAATAAAATATTAATGTTCTCTTTTTATCCTCTTTGTTGAAATATTTATAGGTAATCTTACTCTTAGTGAATTTCAATTAAAATTTAATTATCTTTGTGCAACCAAGGCAACCGTATTGATTAACATAGCAGGCTGGCATCTTAGTATTTCACTGTAATAAAATCAGTGTCTTTACAGCAATCCACTTAGTATTGTATGTATTTTGTTATTTATTAAATTGCAAATGTGAGACTTGTTTAAGTGACAGTGCAGAGCAGTTAAAGTGAGCAGCAAACTGACAGTAACACTGCTGCTCTCTGACAGTTCCAGAAGAAATCTGAAGCAATTTAGCCATTGTAATTCCCTTGGCTTCAGAGCCTTGGACCCTGGGCTTCTGTGTGGTACATCTGTACGTTGTGGAGTGTGAGACATTAGAATAATTGTGGTGGTTGTTAAACCCAGTTCTAAACTGGATCCAAGAAATGTGTGATAAGCCTGCTCCATGTGGAGCAATGCTGGCTCAGCTGTTGGTTCTGGTGACTGTGGCCACCAGCCCTGGGAGGATGGGAAACTCTGGAGTCTAAGGATTCCAGTAACTGACCCAGATCTTGTGTGCAGAAATGGCTTCATTAACTCACTGCATTTATTGGCTACAAATTATTTCCCTTCTTCATGGCTACAGAGACACACACACACACATCATAACCTTTTTTCAGATGTACCCTGGCACAGTGTGACCTTTGGACAAAGCACTTTAGTACATGCTTAGCTAACCACAGGAGTTATCCCCATCAACATCGGTGGCTCTGCTGATAAAAATAAAGTTAGACAAGGGGTTATGTACTTCTCAAGGCTGAGCTTTTTGTAGTGTTGCCTAGTCTAAGTCCTACAGCGTGCTGTAACTTCATTCATAGGAGATAATGTGCTGGAAGAATTACAATAGCTGTTGTACTTGCCAGTGGTGCCAGGGACATTGCTAGAGCACAGGAAGAGGTTGCATTGTTCCATGCCAACAGCAAATAATTCTGTTTTAAATGAAGAAATGTCCCTACTCTGTGACTACTTGCATATGCATAATTGCTTCTTATTTCTAGTTGGTAAAATGGCATTTAATGAATACTTTAACTACAGAAATCAAAGATAATCCGTTTTAATTTGAAAGTATTACTGGAATGTTAATTTACCATCTACTCCATGTGAACAAATAATCATTTCTTATCTTATGAAACCTTTATGAGAAAGGATTTAAACAGGAGGAGAAAAATTTCTTGTACCTCACTGAGAGAAGACTTCAGTATTTTGTCTTGAGCTCTTAAAACTTCAGTTTCATAGCTTTGAGAGTAAGTAAACAGCATTTCTTTCACATTGACTGGAAAATGTGGAGTTGAATTATTTTTCGTTGCTTGGAAAGTCTTAACCAGAACTCAACACAGACAAAAACTGAGCAGCTTTCAGCCATCCTTTCTCACCAAAAAACCCCAACCAACAACAACAGCAACAAACATCCCCAAAACAAGACAAGTGCATCTCTAAAAAATGTAACTTTTTAATAGAATTGGATATATTTGTAACTAATTTCCTCATAAAAAAGCCAAAGAAATTTACATTTTATTTTTTTAATCATGTATGATCAAAACCCCTATTTAATCTTTCAAATAGACCTGGTTTACTATTTAATTTCATTGATGCCCATGAGAGCACATGTAACTGAAGGATATTCCCACACCTGGCTTACTTGAAAGCTTGTCCCTAGAAACAAAATGTTAGATAAGTTTTAATTGATTATAGGACAAATACAGTAACATTGAAAACTATAGCATCGTCTCGTAACTTGGATAGGAACCTTTGGCAATAGCATTTGGAGCAGGAAAAAAATAGGGGTTAAAATGAAACCTCTCACCAAAATATGCCTGTCGTTCATCAGATTTGGAGTGGCTGGAATCCAGTGTAGAGGGGAACAGGATTCTCTGGAGTAAATAAACAATAATTTGATTGCAGTAACTGCTATAACGTTAAGTCAAGTGAGAGTCAAACCCAGTAAATTGCATGTATGTCTTGAACTTGATTTCCTTGCTGTTTTATTCATGCATATTTAATACCTTAAAATTAATCTTAATTTAATATCAGTTCAGCTCAAACATTAACTCAGAATTTTAAGTTCCTGCCTGCACAGGAGTCTGATCATGGTAAAGATCTTTTAGGTGTTTGTTCAAAAGCTGCTTTTCTCAGCAGGGAGAGACTTGGACGATACTGGAGTTGTCAGATGTGCTTTGGAGAAGTGTCATGTTTTATTTTAAGATATCAGCATTAATAATTCTTGAGTTCCACTCAGAAATGAATGTAGGAGAGGGAAGCAGAGATTTGCTATTTATTGTTAAACAGATCTGTGCCAGGTTTGGATGGAAATCTGGAGTTCCTGCAGCAGACCCTGCTGGGCCTTACTAATTCCAGAGGCATGTCAGCCTGTGTCTTTTCAGGGAGATTTTTCTCTAGAAACATGAGAGAGGGCAAAAAGACCATTATTTCTTGAAAAAATGCTCTTCAATTCACAGAGTGTTTCTTTCTTCACTCAGTGTTGTGTCTCTTAATGCCTTACTCCTCCTGTCTCCACTGGGCCACCCTCTTAAAGCATTTCCAAGAGAGCCTGCTGAGCGAGTAACTGCATGTTTAATATTCCAGATCAAATGTTTAATTTGCAATCAGTGTTTAGCTTCTCGGATCAAGTGCAGTACCTAATCAGGCAGGAGTTCTGTAACTGTAATACTGCTCGCTCAGAGAAGGGGGACTCACAAATTGTGGATAACCATGGAATTCTGAATATGCTTTCTGTGCCAGTCCCACTGTGTGGAGCTGAGGCAGATACTCCTATGGAAGAGGAAAAGCCAAGGAAACATTTCAGCCACACTAATAGGAAGTCATTGCTTAGCAGGCAAGTCTTTGATTCTTCTACAGCTGCCACTTTTACCAGCAGAGAGGGCAGAGGGGAAGATGCTCCTGGCAGACACGCAGGGCTTGCTCTACGTCACTGAGTGGGAACAAATAATTGCTACAGGACTGGGCTTAGCATTAATAACATTGTAATGATGTGCTTATGTCTCCATATGGAATGCATTGTGCTAAAAGACTGGAAAACTGAGGGAATATTTTGAATCTTCAGCTTGTGGCTGCAGAGGATGGATCCAGCAGTCCCTCCTTGAAAGAAAAATATGCAAAATCATTTCATTTTGCCTTGTAGTGGATGACAGGTCTGCACAGAATGACCTGTCAAGGGCAGTGACTTCATAAAGTGCTCTGAACTGCTTGCAATTACCTGACCATATTCTACCATTAGCTACATTCTCAGGTCGCTGTAGCATAGAAAGAAATGAAAATAGAAAAAAAAAAAAAAAACAACAAAAAACCAAACACCAAAAAAACCCCAAACCAGAATGAAATATTAAGCTTTCTTCATGTAACTTTTTTTTCTGTTGAAATCTATACTTCTGCAGAAATAATATTGGAATTAAACAGGTGGTTATTGGGAGCTCCACTTCCTACAAAGCAGCACACAACTTGTGTTGCAGCTCTACACAGGCTGAAGCTGTAAAATGTAAAACATGGAGACTTAGCAAAAACCCCAAAGAAGTTTTTTAGGTACCTTGCCCTGGCCTTTTGCAAGATAGTTGCCATGGTATGCAGAGCATGCAGCATGAGTTATGTGGCCAGAGCAGTGGGGTTTCTCAGAGCTGTGTTTTATTTCAGCAGTGCTTCACTTGCTTTTCCACTGACTCTCTACAGCAAACAACTGAACACTTGAAGTTGCAGTGTTTACAACAGCTGAGCAAACCTTTTTGGAGTAATTTAAAATAGAAATAAAGAGATAATAGGCTGGTTTACTGGAAAACAAAAATTCAGGGGTGTACTCTAGGTGCTGCTTTCCCTTTCCTTAAGCAGGACCTGAAGTCACCCAGAGCCTTCAGAGTTCCTTCCCTCTTGATGGACCACTTCAGATCATTTCCACTGACTCCTCTTTTGTGCTCTCCTCTGAAATCATAAGATTGAAGGAGCACTAAACAGTGGGTTTTGTGGAACCACCTGTTTGTTTGCTTCAGAATTAAAATGATCCTGAGACCCTTTTTGAAGACGTGGAAAGTTAACTGAATGTATCACAAAGAATAATATTTCCGTTCTGTTTATTATCTTGGAAATCTGTCAAAAAGGACAAGTGGAATATACCTGAAGGGGCTTCTGGCAGAAACATGAATAAAATGCTGTGGCCTCTTTGACTTCACTCCAGATGTTTGGTATCTAGATATTTTGCCACTTTTTAAGGAAGATCAAAGGAGATTCAGAGAATGAGGAGATCATCCCCTGCTGATTTTAATTAACAATCCTTTTGCTCTTCTTTGTTCTTGAAAGCCTCTTGAAATTTTCATAACTTTTGCTTTGTATACAACAGATGGTGGAATAAATAAGTTGGTGTTTTGATTTGTTGTTTTTTTTTTAAATAAGTCTAGTTCAACATTTCTATGTATTTCCTTAGCAACTGCTGTAACAAATGCATGCAATATTGAGGGTTTGCTACCATTCTTGTTGGTTTAGATAACTTCTCCACTGCCTAATGCATGAAATCATATTTCTGCCCACTTACATCTAAAAACAGATTTAATAAAACACATCAAATTTACTGATCTGACCTCCTCATTTACACATTTGTATTTATTTTTCCCAGGGTGTTAATCTTTCAGTGCCATCTTTCCTGATCCATGTGCAATGCCACTGAAGTTTAGCCCTTAGCAATGGTTGATTAATTTTAAAATTCTGCCTTTCTCTTGACACCTACTAAAATAAAAATCCTTTTTTTTTCTTTTGTTCCTTTTGCCATCAATATTATTTCTTTTTCTATCCCTTTTTTTCCCCTAGGAAATCTACAATACATAGTCTTGTTTGCTGTTGTATGCCAAATGCAGACCTTTGGTTTAGGTTTGTATTTTTTCATATAGCATTATTTGTTGTTTTTTTTTTTTTTCCGCCCACCTTAACACTAAAGGAATGCACAGCCTGTTTTTGAATATTGTTTGTGATGTTTTTCTTCATTTCTAAAATTTTTCTTTATTGTATTACTTCATTGTATTCACCAACTAGTACTTTGTTTCAGTAACTTGGCTTTTTTGGCACCCTGGTCCTTGCATTTCTCCAGTTCTGAAGGAGGAACATGGATATAATTCCAGTTGTGAGTAGTTTCTCCTTAATTTACAGTTGCAGCGACCACTTCTAAGGAACAAATCAGTTTTTTCAGTTTTTGCTTTTCACCTCAAATGTGTTCTCTCTGCCTTCTTTTGATGTAATCTTTTTCTCACTTCCCCCCCCACCCCCAGAATTATTTAAGGTATGCCTTTGAACATCATCTACATAGTCTTTTTTTTTTCAGGTGTCCTGCTGTTTCCTTCTATTTCTTAAAGAGACACTTTCTTTAGTTGTACAGATTCAGCTCTACTTTGATTGCCTTACCAAAAAAACCATTAGTAGGTCTGTGGTTCTCTGTGCATATTATTTTTTGTCATTTTATCCTGGAGATTGAGGTTGTTTCCTACTTGATCATTTATAGGCATATTTCTGATATGAACACATAATAGAAAAATAAATGGGAAATAACTGCATCATCCACCAAGGCTGACTACTGCTCATTATTCCTTTCAGAGCCTTTAAATTGCCTTGTTCGATTTCCTTTGAAAATAAATCTCCATAATAAAATTACTGCATATAAAAAGCCACGAGAGCACGCGTTGCTTTTAGGTAAACACAGTGTTTGAGCTTTGTAGGCAACGTGGAGGTGATTTAGGTTTTCAAGTGATGGAAGGTGTAAGAAAACAACAGTGATTTATTTTCTCCAGGAGATGTCTTGGTATCAAACTTGCACTTCTCAGTGCAAAGGAATCTTGATGTGCTTCTCTTTAGGCCAAATGGCAAGAAAGGTATTTTAATCTTCTGAGCATTCTGCATTAAATGACACCATCTTTCATATAAAAAATGGATACATAGGTCCTTGAACAATATTTTCTAGTAGGAAAGAGTTTGGGACAATGTTCTGCGCTGTGCTTTAAGTTAATTTAGTTATTATTAAGGAAATATTTACCTTTATTTTGTGACTAAATTTATATAAAGGCAGTTACCAAAAAAAACCCCAAAACATGATCAAATAAGTGAAAGGGAACAGTGGTGGGAGGACTTGCATTAGTTCAGATGGGTTTTTATATTCTCTAAATAATTGCACTCTGATAAGGACCTGTGAATCTGAACACAGGGCTCTTCAGTTAAAATGTGTACTTGTTTCCTCCCTGTTAAAGGTGCACATTTTCTTGATTTCTGTGCTCAGACTGAAGAATAACCATTCTGTTTGGAAGAACAAAGATAACTGCTTGCCAGTGAAGCTGTGGAAGCAATGACTCCCTAGGAGAATCACCTTGGTTGGACTCATCTGCTTGTGAGTACCACCATCCTGGTGGTGGATTTGGGGGCACACTAAAGAGAAGTCAGGCAATGTCTGGTGGAAAAAGAAGGGGCTTTTAATCCAAAGATGTATTAAAGTAAAATTTTAGTTAACGAGGAAGGATTCTGGTAAAGGTGTTTAAGTGAAATTCCCAGCCCTTGTAAGATTGTTGATTTTGCAGCCAAAAAGTGAGGAGGAAGACATTTATTAAGCACCTACTTAAATAGGAATATGGGTAAGACAATGGTTCTTGGGGGAAGGTGAGGTTTTAAGATGGGTTTTATTTTTAGAAATCTCTATTGGCTTTGCTATTCAGAGTTATTTCTTCTGAAAATGGTTTTCCCTTCCTCTTCTGTCTGGGGAGATCCCGGACCCAGCCACTGTGATCAATAGGCAAACAAACCCAAATGTCTCTAAAGAAATCAGGTAATAAGCTGCCCGTTTACTTTGGAAGTGATCCTGCAGTCTTTATTTAAATCCTGCACTGTGAACACCAGACTGCAGCAGTGTACATTTGTCCAGACCCCTGTGTTTGTGCAGACCTCTCAAAAGGTACATAAACAAGCTGGGGCACACTGTGTGTCTTCATTTAGTATGAGGGGAAGCCCATCACAGCTTCAAGTACTTAATATCTAATTAGCATATGCAGTTTCTACAGCTGTAGTGATGGTGATACCTCATGTCAGCTAGGCAAGTTTTCAATTAACTTAATTGAGGGACATTTCAGTGACTTGAAGAAAAAACAGATGATTAAGTACTGGCCAAAAGAGCAAAAAAAAAATGTAGTGTCTTTTCCCATTGAAAGCAGAATCACTGCCTGTGTGGAAACTGCCAGCTCAAAAGAAAGCTGGAGCTCTCAGGTGCCCTTTTCTGGTCATATCCAGAAAAGAAGCACATGGAAGTCTTCCCCTTGTGTTAAAAAAGTATTACTCTGTATTACTGCTGAATCAAATTGCATTTTGAATTTGAGAGTATATAAAAGGACTTGAGAAAAAAATTTTCAAAAAAACCAAACTCAACAGTTTGAGGTTTTTTTTTTTTTTCCCGTAATATCCCAGGTAATGCAAGATCCCTAGTTTCCCCTGTCTTTCCTTTTTTGAAAAATGTAATTTTGGAATGCAGCTTTCTATCCAGTAAAAGCAGCTTTGTTGTATTTAAATCCTTCAGTTCTATCAGCAGTTTCCCATCATGCCATCTGTCAGTTACCTGGAATTAGAGGACAAGTACAGCATTGCTTTTTGTAATAGCTTTTCTCTGCTATATTTGGTCACTGAAAAGTGTTGAACAATGATCAATAACCTATTTCATGTTTAGAAAATTTACTTGGAAACATCAAATCTTTTAATAGAAATGCCCTCAATCTTATAAATAATTTAAAAAGAGTAGCAGTCTAGGGAAAGTAATCACCATTTAAACCTGAACTGAGCTGCCTCTGACTGATAAAAATGGTGATTCATTATTTGAGAAAGGTAGCTATATCTAATGCACTCTTCAGAGTAAGAGCTAATAAATGTACATACTGCATAAAGAAAATATATTGAATTATTTCATTAGGTATTTGTCCAGATCATTCAGGTCTCAAAAAAGACTTCAGAAATCAAGAAAAATATATGCTTCAGTTCTAGCAATGGCCTCCAGTACTCCTGCTAAAGTATAAATTTGCTTTTATTTTTTTTTCTGTTTTTGACAACAGATTATTTACCCAAGCTTGTGAACATTTTAAATGTTAGAGGGAGACAGTAAAACTGTGTAAGGTTGCCAAACAAATAATACACCATATGTCTCAGGCTGGGAGGACCTCTGTGCACGTCAGTAATCCCTCAGACATTCCAGCTGGTTGCTGTCACGCGCTCTGACAGAGCCAGTTCCAGACACTGTCCTTCCCAAGGGAAGTTGAGGATTAACTACCAGTATGAAGAAAAGACATCTATTACAGTGCTTCAAACCACCTCAGCCTCAGGGGAGTGTGAGAGCCACCAGAACTGCTGGGCAACCCTTGACTTCAGACTTGGAGTCACTCGCGTGAGCTCCTACCCGCATTTATAATTCAGATTCCCCCTGAACATCTGTGCCAGCAGCAGTTCCAGGATGCTGTTTCACTTTGATGTGTTAAGAGTATTTTCAGCTGAAAACAAAAAAAAATTACAGGTCCTTTACACCATTCTGGGGACAGCTGTGTTGACAGTGCCCTTCGTATGATGACCAACTAAAAATTGTTTTCTGCTAGAAAGTAGTGAAATGCATTTTTAGAAATCAATTAAATCTGCGCCTTGTGGTTTGTTTTAGTCCTGTGCTAACTGTAAAATTCATGCAGTGGAAAAGCAAATTTAAGTTTGTTGTTGCTTCTGTTTGCACTTTATATTTGCAAGCTTTGTCCAAATACTCCGTTTATTTGCCAGTTTTGTCCAAATACTCGGTTTTGCCTAGCAACCTTCAGTGAGGTTGGAAGTGTTGCCTGAGTGACGGGAAACAAGGAATGAGATGTTCTTGCTCACCACTGTAATGGGATTCATGTGTTTTGATGGTTTTTTAGTCAAGCATTTTTAAGATTTCCCCGTGAAGTTGAAGCAGGTCAGTACCACAGACATCCCGGTCTTTTAGTGGACATCTGAGAACTGGATTGAGGATTTCCACCTTGCCAAAGATACCCCAGACACCCCCACACCTGTGGCCATGGAAATGAAACTGGCTGAGCAGTTGTGTCAGAAGCTGCAGGTGTTGCTGGGACATACAGAGAGGTGACGTTTGTTACTATCCAGTTAATATCTCTGGGACGTCCTGTGCTCAATTTTTATACTGTTTACTGACACTCTCAAGGGGTAAAAAATTTGCTGTAAATTCAGGATGAAGAATGACTTTAGAAGTGCAGGTTTGAATCCTGAATCACTATAGTGGTGTTTAATTATGGTGATTGGGAT
This sequence comes from Promerops cafer, assembly GCA_013398275.1. NCBI lineage: Eukaryota > Metazoa > Chordata > Aves > Passeriformes > Nectariniidae > Promerops > Promerops cafer. The sequence goes on along the minus strand of VZSE01005856.1, from coordinate 182,323 downwards.
TGAGTGAGGGAAGGCATTCCTGGTGTAGTCAGATGTGTCCATTTCTCTTTCATGTGTACCCTCTATTTTTAATGCTACTTTGTCCATTAAATAGGGATAGAAGTATATAACATTTTCTACAGTTTTGTGTTCTGTCTCAGTGACAGGGATTATTGGTTGGAAAGTCTCCTTTAAAAAAGAGGGAATGCTTATTTTATAGAAAGTGCAGTGCATCTAATCAGAAAGTCTCATAATTCCTTTAGGCTGGGAGATCTCAGTGCTCCATTGTCTCTTCCATAAGGCTTAGTGGGAGATGGATGTGCCACGGCTGAAGTCAGAGATCCTCTCTTCCTTGCTGATGATGCTTGGAAGAATGTTTGCCTCAAGGTTTTTTCAAGCACAGAGGCCTGATCTTCAGTTGTTGCTCATGTCAATTTTTTGCTCCTTATTACAAGCAGAAGATGCAGTGGCTCCATTAGTCATAGCGAGTGAGGTAGTGAATTTTTTTGTATGAGTTTTATGGTTCAAGTTGCAGCAGCACTAAAAAGGTCCGTGTTGTTGGTTATTTCACCTTTAGTGGCAATTTTGAGGCAAAGATGAACTTGGAACTGAGTAGCAGGCTGCAATCAGAGTTATGTTAGAGCTTCCTTCTGCTGAGTTTGCTTCGCTTCACGTCTCTTGGAGCTGCTTGTTTCAAACTTGCTGATTCTGTTGCCTCATAAAAGCACCATGTGAAATCCAGTGATTCCTTGTTTGGCCTTGCAGGAGGACTATGTGCCATATGGGACTAGAGCAGCAATTTATAACCTGACACCCCTTCACATTCTTCCCGCAATCTCGGCAGCGCAGCATGTCCAGGATCCTGGTTCCAGCTTGAAAAATTGCTGCCAGGCAGCTGACAGGGCAAATAAGTAGGAGTGATGGATAGCTCTTATATTTATAGCCAAGATTATTTATTCTTGTGTAAGTTCAGGGAATCATATTCTTCCTTATCCTTGCTTGTAAGGGAATGCAAATATATTGATTACGTGTCACCTTTAGGTAAGGTTTGGATTCCGGATTTGTCACTGTAATTTCCATTAATCAGTGAAGATGACAAGCCATGCATGTTCTCAGGGACAGCCAGCACATGGTCTCTATAGCAATGGGGCAGATTGAGGGCAAAGAAATTTGGCAATGACTCCTTCTATAAATATGTGATCAATTCTTTTAAGATGTACTTTTCTATTTAGTATTATTTCCTATGATATGATTTTAATTGATGTGTTTTATTCATGTAGTAAAAATGTACTCAAGCTAGGACAAACTTTGTCATTCCATATTCAGTACAATTCTTTATAACCATCTCCTTTTTATCACTATACAATACTTCTCCAGTTCAGAAGGCTTCACTGTTCAAAAATTCTTGTTTTCTGGTCCTGTCAGCCAGTATCTTCCTGCAACACATTAGTTCATGTTTTCCTAGATATTTCAGGTTTATAAAGGGTGCCTTGCATTATATTGATACATTAAATTAGTCATTCTTTCCCTATTCTCACATGAACTAGTGCCTTGTTTGCCATTTTTTTGTTACTGTGCACTAAAGTGATTATTTCAATGTTTTCTTATTTACTCACCAATCAATTTCCTGATGATTATATTTAACTTGAAATGACTATCAGGGTCTTGCTTCATCTCAAAGTGAGTTTTTTCCTCCTCCTTTAACTTTTCCCCCATCTTCGGATCTCTATTTATCCAATCTCTGCTGTGATTTAGCCAGGCAATTTAAAAGCATTTACATTGATGCAAGTGGGACTTAGAAATGTTTCCTATTATTGAATTGAAGTAGCATGGATCTAGGGATAATTTAGCAGGTGAGCAGTAGTGGTGCAAGGGTGGAGATTTAGCCCAGAGGGATGGTTCCAATAAGGTCAGGCATGGAAGGCAAGCTGGGAACAGAGATCCTGACTGGGATATAACTGATTTACAAGGCAGGCAATGCTGGCTGGAAGAGGAGGCCTGGGAGAGATGGGAGCCTTGATTGGAAAGTTACAGATTTGTGTCAGATGAGAAGATGCTGGCAAAAACTGACCTTGGATGAGACCAGTCCAAGAGAAACAAGAGAGGATGAATGTTGGGTATAAAGGGAGGAAGGCAGGGGACACACACCTTGGAGTACCACAGTATTGGCTCCCTGCCTCTCCTGGCTCCTGACACCAATTTCTGACTGAAATTCTGACCACATTGAAGTCACTTTGGACTGCATGGAGGTCAACACAGCAGAGGTTTCATCTTTCACTCTGGTTGTTATTTTCTTCTTTCATTTTGCCAGTTTTCTCATACAGCTTCTCTTGCTTTCATCTAAGAAAACATATTCACATAACACTCTTTCTGGCAGAAGAGTTATAGCTATGTGCTTTTTGTGTTGGGATAAACATTTTTCTGCAAATTGTTAAGAAACTACTGTTTCTTGACAAGTCAAACTGCAGTTCCTTCACAGTGCTTCAAATCAAAGGAGGCAGTCTTTAAAAGAAATTGTTATGTATGTCTTTAAAGGCATCTGAAAGGCATTAACCTGGTAAAAAAATAAAAAATGAATACAGCTGAAATGTGCTGTATGATAGCTGATATTACAAAAGGAATAGTAATGACATTTGAAGCAGAACAGGTAAATCACTCACTGCTTTAGTGAAGCAGCTCTGCTTGAAGTTTCCTTTCTTTATAAGTATGTGTATATATAAATATATTTAGAAACTAGTGCTTTTCAAGGAAAAAAGGATAAAAGCAATGCTAGTATTTCTCCTTCTGGACACCTTCAATAAGTATGTGAATGAGTATTTAGAAAAAAAAGTGTACAGTTTGGCTTATGCAATGTAGTGCATATGCAGATTCCTCCACCTGGCCCAATAGATACACTGCTTTGTCCTTTAGAAGAAAAGTAAATTTTCTCCAGCGTTGTTACAGTTTTATTGGTTGTAGGAAGGGGTGTCTCTGTCCTGCTTTAGACAAGGAGTTTGGTTTGTGAAATTAAACTTCCATTATCTCACATTTATACTGGTTCTGCCGCTTCTTCACAGAAACAAAAGAGAAACAAGGGATTGTCCCTTTCGTACACAATCCAGTTCATCTCTCCTGACACGTTGGCATATTTCCTCCTTACAGCTCATCTATTTCTTAAGGATTTGAGTCTTGTTCAGCAGCTTATTGAATGTGTCAAAATGTTTTGATGTATGTCTTCTCGGGTAGCGAAGCCACATCCTCCCATGTTATTTATGCTGTACAGCAGGGATGGAAAGCTTGACATACATTTAAATGTCCACATTTCTATTTCTCCAGCATTTATCACTTTGTTCAAACATTTGTTCTTGCTTTGTGCTCTCTCATCATTGAATTTCATTTTTGTCAATTTGAAATGTGGTAAAACACTGAAGTAGAAGATGTAAAAGGGCATAGGATAAGCAAACAAGAGCTTCTCTTCCCTCATAATTTGCAAATATCTCATCATTCAAAGAAAGATGAGATAAAAATATGATTTTTTTTTTTTTTTTTTTTTTTTTTTTTCCGGCCTGTTTTTTGGG
>VZSE01005856.1:0-178369 GCA_013398275.1 Promerops cafer | reverse complement strand
CCAGGCTGGAGCAGCCTGTCCTTGGAGGACTGCACCCCGTGGAAGAGTGACCCAGGCCACAGCAGTTTGGGGAGGACTGTCTGCCCGTGGGAGGGACTCACACTGCAGCAGGTTTGGCAGGACTGCTGCTCCTGAGAGTGGGTCCATGCTGGAGAAGTTCACAGAGAACTGTCTCCCATGGGAGGGACCCCGTGGTCTCACAGGGGAAGGACTCCTCTCCCAGAGCACCAAAGAAAACCTCAGGTGACAAACTGACCAAAAGCCTCGTGCCCTGTCTCCCTGAGCTGTCGGGGGAAGGAGGGAGGGGCTGGGGGGAAAAAGGTGTTTTAAGGGCTTATTTTACTTCTCATTATCCTCCTCTGATTCTGTTAGTAATAAATTTGCTTTGTACCTTTAAGCTGAGCCTGTTTTGCCCTTGGAGTGTTTTCTTCCAATCTTTACCTCAGCTCATGAACCCTTGGCTAATTTTTTCCCTCTCCTCTGCCCTGCACCAGCTCTGTGGTGGGAACCACAAGCATTTTCTCAGTGCCCTCTGTAAGGGCAGGGCTTCTCTGTATTTACTTGCCAGGCCAGATCCTGAGCTGCTTTCATCTCTCCTTGCTCTACTGCCCTCAAATGAAACATGACAGTTTAGCAGGTTAGAATTCAGCAAGTGCTGTGCATTAATTTGATGCTCATGCTGTTGTTCCCTGTCACAAGTAAGGTTGCTGTGTCCCACTAGCATTTACAAAGGATTTTTCTTTTGTACAAAATGAATTTTGAAAGTGTTAGCTCTCAGCTCCAAATAATACGTTTATTATGTATAACTAGCATTATATTTATAAATCAAAGCTTAATTTTCTTGAGGTCTAAGTAATGGGTTGAGAGACTGGTAGGAAAAAGGCCACAAAGCTTGTATGACTGTGTATGTTACCTATTTTGTTTACATGTTTTTTTTCTACTGAGTACATTTTTTAATTGAATAAATATTAATAAAATTAAAACATAGTATAATGGTGAAATAGACAATATCAATAAGATGTATTTTTCTTATATAGGAAGCATCATTAAATAACTCTATACTTCTCTAAAGATTTTTCACATAACTTACCAGGAGGAAAAGCCCAAGTGCTATGAAAGATAAGTCTGAAGGCAGTAAAATGCCACGTAACTCACAGGACTGACTGCAAAAGCAAGACTAGCACCACAGAATTTATTCAAAAAATAGAGAAAATAATACACAACTAATAAAAACAAACAAGAAACCTCAGTAAATTTAGCTGTTGATAATAAATAAAACAGCTTAGACCTATCAGTCCTCCACTTGAAGACACTGATTCAGCATTTCTCTTTTTCATGAAAATGATGGAACTGTGAATCTGGCAGAAGTGTAGTTACACCTGGGAGCAGCAGCACATCTCTAAAAAGTGAGTTGTTTGGTGCAAGGGCTCTTGAGTAGGGCCATCTGTGTGCATCTGCAGAGCAGAACCCATTTGGGCTGGAGCCTGAGGTCACATTCCCTCCTGGGTGGCAGGAGTGCTGAACCACTGCAATTCTCAGCCAGGGAACCTGGGGCACCATTCCACACGTGGCAATTTAATTTAGGATCAACTTAGAAAATTAAATCCTAGGAAGTTTATAAAACCCAGTTTGTGTGTGTCCTTGCCTCCTGCTTTTTCCCTATTTTTATTTATTCAGACTGAGAACTGTGCATGCTCAAATACAGCACCTACGTTTTCACCAGTGTCTGTGATGGTTTTTGAAAGGAAAAAAACTCAAAATGGAAAGTAGACAATTTTATTACTCTGCCAGTGTCTGCAATGCTTTCTTCCCTTGAGGCTTAACTTAATTGTATATATTTACTGAAGATCTACATGTATACAATACAGTGACAAAGGTCAGAAAGCCTTCACTTTCTGTATGCACACACTTTATGTATGCACATATGTATAATTTAAAAGGTATTTAATAGTATGTGTGAATTCTTCTTGAGTTATTTATATGCAGGCCAATAAATTCAATATCTGTATACCTCTAAAATCTGACATCCCATAAACAGTTGGGTTTTTTTCACTTTCATCCACTAGTATTCATTTCTTACTGGTGGAAAGGGATTGTTGGAACTTTTTTTTTTAAAAGAAACACTCATTCCAGTGTGTTCTTCTCCTAAACTTGTCTCTAAACTGAGACAAACTCTGCTTTCTCTACATCCCTCTTTTTTCCTCAAATAATAGGAAATAAGAATTTGTACGTATTTCTAGAGTATTTTGGTCTGGATTGCTGGTTTTATATTACACTACCTGAGTGTACTTCTATCAGTTTAGGAACAGCAAATGTTCATGAATTAATTTCTCCATTCAGAGGGAATGCTTTTGAAATATATAGCAAGCTATGCTACACAGTGTCAAAAATCAACCATCCTTGTGTGATTCCCACTCTTCTGGTTCTTGTCACACACTAAAATACTTCAGTCTTCCCCATTTTGTAGAGAGAGAATTTCCTTTCTGTTGTCAGCAAAATTCCTTAATTAATCTAGCTTTTCATTAATTTATTACTTTGGGTTTTTTAATTAGTACTATTTAGGAAAGGTAGACTAAAAAACTGAAAGAATATATTATCGTTGCATTATCGTATTGGCATAGCCATTATAAACAATATTTTAGAGCATGAGGAAAAATTAATAATTTAAATGTATAATAAATTGGTGTAATTTTTAAATATATTATCATACATATAGCAATATATTTATGAAACCTTTATAATGTAGACTATTAAAAATGCTTCCAAAAATGTAAAACAGTAAAAGACAGTTATGAAAATACCTTAAAAATTAACTGTATTTTGAACTTAATACAAGAACTAAGGTTTGTTTCTCAGCTGAAATACATTTCTAAGGTAACTCATTCTGCTGAGTTGAACACAATTTGCACCATTAAATGATATATTTTCTTTTTTTTATTGGTATGTCAGCCATGCTTTAGAGTGTGTGAAAAATCATCATTCTTTTTACCTAGGACCTAGAGGTTAACCACTTTGAGCATTCTGGCCTGGTTTTTTTAATGTGAAAAGAAAGGGGAAGTCACCTTTAATGCTAACAAGATCATTGCCTTATTAAAAATTAATACATTACTGAATTATAATAGAAGAATTTATCATGAGAAAGTGTCTGCTCCTGGTGAGCATTTATAAATTGTGCTATTAAGATGACTAGTACTTATTCAAATTACTCTTAAATATTTAAAATATTGTATCATTAAATTCTTTTCTAAGTTTCTCTGGCTTGTTTTTGTTCAGGGCTCTCAGGTCTGGTGCTGTAGCAGGCAGGGTGAGAATTTGGGAGCTAAAGTCTGGTGTAAAATGATGGAAAGTCACATTCTGAGTGAGTCCAAACTTCACAAAGTCCTTACAGTTGTATACAATGTCAGATTAAGAGATAATTTGGTTTGTTTTTCCTAATCTAAATAATAATTGATGGAGCTTACACATAGAAGTGTATTAAAAATGCATTGTGAGTGGCAGAAATAATTACAGGCTCATTTTCTTATTGTTATCGTTGAAGATTTATTAGCATTTTAATTTTTATTCCTGTATTCTTTGATGTTTGCAGCTCGGGTGTAGAATGTTACTAGATGGTAACTTTTGCAGCAGAAGGTTTCTCCCAGCTGTCCTTGTGTTGTCTCTCTGCAGAGAGCTGTGTGTTAGTTACACAGGGATTCACTCAGCTGATCCTGGATTTTGGGTTAGATTAGAATATTTGTATGGGTCTTTCAGAAAAAAAAAAAAAAAAAAAACTGATTGGAGGAGGAGGAGATGTAAAAGGTAATTTTCTTTTTTTTAAAGACTTAAGTTTCATTTTCCTGGTAGGTAACAATAAACAGCATGCATTTCAGGCGTCTTTGAGTCTTATTTAGGACAGCCTCATTAAGGATATTTTCATATCTCTTGTCTAATAAAGGATGTGTGTAATAGAAGTAAAATAATTCTGATAGTGTTAACTGACCTTTGGAGGATTTTGGAGAAGTACAAACTAAAAAAAGTATGGATTGAGTAAATAGAAGCTCTTCCAAGTGCAGGAGAGTTGTCTCTGTAAGAGCTGAAATCTGGACCACAGTAAATTGTTTGTTGAAATGCTTAGGGACTTCAGGGTGCAGGATCTCACCCCAAGGCTTCAGCAGAAGTAATGCTGTGAAGAGATGTTCTGGAGATGACTGGAAAAAATGACTTTGTAGGGGTTTGTATGGAAAAAAACAACTGTAGACAAGCAGCTCCTTGAGGGGAACTGGAGAAAAGTGTCAATTTAAAAATTAGCAAAATATTTCTTCCTTCCTCGTAATCTATCCTTCCTATTACTGTATGTTGTTATTTAAATATGCTTCATTCATGTCTTCGTGACACAGTAGCTCTAGTTTAATGTGGTTTTTAGAGCAGTGTGCATTTTTTTTTGTTTGTTTCACTTCGCTAGAGAAACGCTTTGGGTGTGTTATTTACTGACCAAAAAATTCCATACTGATCTAATTGAACAGAAACATTTTTGAAAAATTTCAAAATCTTTGAGCGGCCTTAATTGTCCCAAAGATTTGTGGCTCTTCAGTTTGTTCCAGGCTTTATGCACTATTAATTATTATTATTATTATTATTATTATTATTACTATTACTATTATTATTACTATTACTATTATTACTATTATTTTCAGGTGTGCTTATGATTGGCTTGTGCCAGATGGCAGATGTTACATAACTTGTGGTGGTTCTATGATGCTTGTATGCCCACAGATATAATTTTCTATTAAAATGCAATGCAAAACGGTTTTCTTTCATTTGAACGCTGATGAGTAGTTGATGGGAACAAGTCGAGTATCAAGATTATTTCAAACTAATTATTTCCAATTTTTTATAGGAATATAAGCTTTACATTGCAGCAGACTCTTGGTTTATGTACTCTTACACTTTGTCCAGTGTCAGACACCTCAGAGAGAAAGGTCTATAAAACTGTGTAATGGACTGAATCCAGTTGCTGCCTCCTGGGTCTACTTTCTTCCTAACCACAGCAATTGGTACAAGTCTCACACTCATGAAGCATGAAAATTTAAATTCCTTGTATTTTATATTTAACCTAGAGTTTCTTCAGATACTTCAAACACGCAGCGCTGTAGGTATGTGTAAATGTAGGGCAATTTTTAAAGCTGTTGTATGCTTGGCCTTCTCACTGTCTATTAAACTCCAAGGATTGTATGGCATACCTAGAATTGGAAATTATTTTTTGTTTATATTTGCATTTTTACTTCTTTTCTACTTTCATAAGAAAAGGTAAAGAGCATGGAGGTGACCTCTGGGTACAGTGGAATCATTTGGTAAAGATCTACCCATGAAAACAGGTAAACCTTTTACTTTTTCATATCCCTTTTCTAAGTATTTTTCCCTTTTGATCCCTGTTTCCATTCTGAGTCGGAGAGAGAAAAACAAGAAATTATATGCTTACATTTCCAGCTCTCTTTACCTACATAAATTTCTGAGGTTTATTGTAAACCCAATAATTTTCTCCGTAAAGTGTATTATAATTGCTGTTATGATGCTAATAGTGAGGACACTGTTTTCTAAATATTTATTTAATTGAAGCTATGCAAGGATCTGAATCAGTTGTGTATTTATAGTGCCACACTTATCAATAATGTCTTATGTTTCATATTGTCTGCTAACACAGATTTCTGTTGGACCTCCCAGTTGTATAGACTTCTTCAACTTTGTTTTGTGTTTCTACTGGGGGAAAAAAAAAGGGAGACAATACCAATGTTTTTTCTTTTGGTACGGAATATGTAAATATTTTGTACTGCCCATTCTTCTCGAAAGAGTTGCTGTACTGAGAGATTTACATTTAGTTTGTGGTCTGAAATTTGACAGCAGGTTGAAAGAAGGGGAATATTGAGGCTCAAATTCACAGTGCTTATTTCTGAGAGAGCCAAGCCTGTTGTCTGCCTGCCTGGGAATGTGGAGACTCACAGCAAATGGCGAGGTAAGAATTCCACTGATTCCAATTGGTTGATTGTGTAGAAAACATTACTGTGTTTCAAATTATATTTTTTTAGGAGGAGGGTTTTGTTTTTGTGTTTTGGATTCAATATGGAAGAGTGTTTTCCCTTCCTAATTAATCTCTAGATACCTGACTGTTAAAGAATTCCAGACTAGCTAGACCCTGGAGGAGTAAAATGAAGAGTGAAAAGTTCATTTTCTTGCCAGACTTGAAATATGAATCTGAATGAGAGCACAGAAGTTGGTTTTCAAAGTGCACTTGCAGACAGAATTGTATGTATGATCATGACTCAAAACATGCAAACTTCTTGTATGTCTCAACTGGGAGATGACTAACCTGTGTCTTGCATGTATTCACGTGGAGCCTACAGAATTTTCAGGCTTCAAAATCAGGGTAAAGTCTGTCTTTCAACCATGTTTCTTTATTTCAAACTGGTCTTGATGATTAAGACGCTCAACATTTCCACTAGAAGTGTCTTCAGGTAGTCTTAACCTCTCCTGAAAATTGCTCTTGGTTTTTAGTTGGGAGAATTCACAGGCGTTCACTTTTATCTTTTCCGATTCTTTTAGTTTTGCCATTAAAGCATATGTAACATATGGAAATATTATGGACCAACATGTAAGAAAGTGCTGCTTGAGTAAAGGGGTGCATGAACAGCGTGGCAGGCAGCCAAACGAGTGCTGGCTTGGGTTGAGTGTAGAACTCAGCAAGCAAACAAGCCCGTGTGTCTCTGTTGCCCATTGCTGCGAATATCGTTCTTGTACAGGAACCTGTACTTCCCAAAAGGGGAAGTGCTTCATGGAACCTGTTAGTTTTATAGCAGGCAGTGCTGCCAGGCAGCACTTCTGAGGTCTGCCATGGGATTTCTGGAGAGAAGAAGTGAAACAGCATGGTCAGCCTCAACAATTAGGGCAGGTTAAACGGCCTCTTCCCAGGAACACATCCTAGAGCATCCTTACAGCACTGCCAGACCCCTCTGAAAGCTAAAATTGTGTTAAACTGCTGGGTACTGAACCAGCCTCAGGCAGAGTCCTCCAGCCTGAGTGTCTGCGCAGACACTCCAAGGCCCAAGCTGCTTGGTGAAGTGGTCATCACAAACACTTGTATGATTTAATGAAGTTTTAATAATAAAAGTTCCCCAGAACTTGCCCGTCCGCTCTTCAGAGGGCACACGGGAAAAGGAGCGTGTAGGGAAAGATAAGGTTTGTCCAAAATTACTAAAGCTGTCCGTGCTTTCAATACAATGGCAGAGGACAAGAGATAAGAGCTTTCTAAAATAATTTTAGAGCAGTCTGTGTTTCGCTGGGGAGTTCTGCCTGTGTCTGGGAAAGTAAATATTCCACTCTGCCTATGCCTTCTGTCCCCACTTCCCACTGTTTATCACTGAGAACAGGCAATGAAAAAATGTCATTTTCCTTGTCTTTGTGCAGTGTGTGAGCCCAGGAGGAGTGGACTGCAAATCTTTCCCAAATCATTTGGGCAGTGTTAGTTAATATTTTCCTGAAAAAGAAAAAGAATAGGAGTAGTATATTCCCTCCAGTGATCAAGGTGTTTACTTTTGAACATATCCATCCCTCTGCATGGTTTGTCTGATGGTAGGTCTGTTAGATTTCCAGCAGAACCTGGAGATGACAAGACAGGATTAAGGATCAAGTGGTACATCTGAAATATGGGTGATTGCTCAGCTCGCATGGATGAGGCAGTGGGTAAAGGCACCAGAGCAGGGTGGTGAAGTTTGTGGCACTGGGGAGTCACCCACCAACTGTGTGGGACCAGCACAGAGAGCAGAGAAAGCAGAGCAAAAATGGTCCTGGTGGACTGAGTGGGTGTGCCAGAGAGGGGAAATGCTCTTTTCCACCAAACGTATTTTGGAATGCCCTTAACCCTCCTCAGCCCTCACTGTCTCCTAGCAGCCTACTGATCCAGGTATTCTATTATTCTTTAGGATCAGTTCTTCAGTTTCTGCAAAACTGTATTTTTGTCTTCTTAAAAGCATGGACAACCTCCCCCCCCACCAAAAAAAAAAAAAAATTAAATTTTGCTTATGTTGCTGAGAAACCCTGAGCTTAAGTCTACAAAGATCCCCCTCCTCAAATATGAGGAGCAGAAAAACAGATTACTAGATCAGCCATGACCTTTTCTCTGTTTCCCTCTTTCTGGCTTATTGAGGGAAATAAGCAACCCACTGAAACAAAGCCTGTAAGGTGGCTTTAAGCTTTGTTTTAATGGAAAACAGGATCCTCCTTAAAAGTTCATTAAAGGTTTGTGTGTTTACTGTGTCAGAAAAGAGGGATATCTGTTTTCTTACTGATGCATAGGGACCTCTTTCTTAGGTTAAGAAATACATTTGCTGAAAGTTTTATTGGTTTTCTTGCTAGCTATCATTAAAGTACTTTACTCATTCTGTTAAATCCCATTTGAACTTCTGCTGACTGGACTTTTCACATGGGGACGAATCAAACTGTGCTTGACATAAAATTTATCTGGATGAAGTGTTTTAAATTATGTCAGTGAGTCTAATGAACAAAATTTAATGGTTCACTTGAGGCTCTGTTGAGTACATCCAAATAAATTTGCTTTTCAAGGTTCAGATGCCTTTTATAAAACTGTTGACTTAAATTCACTAGAAAGTTTGGTAAATCCTTTAAAATAGAGCTCAGCTTTTCAACTGGAGTATTAAACCTTGGCAGGTTTATTCAAAACTAAGTGCCTTTTCAGCAGAACAATGTTAACTTGCAAGACTTAGTATTCACACAAAGGGCATAGTGGTATCTCTACTTTTTGGACAGATCCTATCTCCTTGTTACATCATCTTACAGATGATAAACCAGAAAAATTATGGAAATTTAGTGCTTAATAATTTGCATATGTCCTAACGATTCAGGAAGCAGGTTGCTAAGTCATTATGCTACCAACTTTTAGTTTTGGTTTTGGTGACAAGTGACCTTCTTGGGCTGAGTTTTTGTGCCAGTGCTGCTCACTGAGTTGTCATGCTATATTTCAAGACTTATAATCTCTCTTTCCTTGTGCTCTGAGTTATGGAAGCTTGTCTTTCTGAACAGATCTTTGTTTCCATTAAAAATAGTAAAAAAGCTGTGGGCCAGCTCTAATGTCATTTTCCTTGAGACTGCATCCCAGTTTCTTATCATCATTTTATTGTGGCATCTGCCATAGTGTGAGGAGTGAGAAGATAATCAGATTTTTTAAAAATAATAATAATAATAATGAAAAAGTTGGATTTCGTGGCAATATACTGCTGATTTTTACAAAATCCCATGTGACTGCCATAAAAAGCCATAGAGATGGGGTTCCTGCAGCTTCTGTCCCTGCTTGATCAGGACACCAGCTGTCACAGCCAGGTTCTGGAGAGGTTGCTAGCATTGCACACAGCAACCCAATTAGGCTAATGCTCCCCTCCAGTCAGCGTGAGATGTGCCAGTGCTGCACACTGAACCTGTGACAGAGAGCTGCTTATCTGGCTCCAAGGACAGATAGAAATCAAACCACAGCCAAATCCAATACCCCAGCACGGGGGATGGCACTCAGCTTGTGCTTTCTCTAGCCTGACCTGCCAAAAACTGTGGCCCTGGCTGACTTTGAGGTGGTTTTACCTCCCCAAGTAAAATAGTTTACACAGGTATCATATAGCTATGTGTGTTATAGTGAATAATAATATTTAAAGAAACAAACAAAAAAAAAACAAAAAAAAACCCAAAAACAAAACAACCAAAACCCAACAAATGTCACAGTGAAGCAATGTCAGCAGTCTCTCTACCATGGCCTAGCTTTGGCAGTCAGTAACCACTCCATAGCAAAGAAATGGGAGTGACTGATTCCTACAGTCTTACCACAAGGAATAACTTGCAGTGTTTAACTTAAAACATGGAGTATGTAGCATTTTCAAGTGTGTAACAGGCTGTTGTAAAGTAGCAAGGTGCAATGTCTTTCCCGTGGCTGTGGAGTAAAGAAAGGTTTATTGAGAATTAGGAAAAATGTTTTAGTGGCATGCCTACCAGACAAATTGATCAGGGAAGTTTGAAGTCTTTCTCATGAGAGGCCACTGAGCAGTGTCTGGACTGACTAGAATATCTGCCAGGAAAGGCAGAAGCTGACAAGCATTTCCTCTGGAGCAGGGAGACACAAATTCTTCCTTTCTATCCCTATGATCCACAGTATTCTCTAATTATTAATAATCAGCATTTGTAAAATGTATAAACGAATGCCAGAAACTCTCAGAAACTCAAATTGCTAACAAATATCAGGCAATGAAAGCAAGAATCAATGTTTTATTCTTGAGGTACTGTGTCATTAGGCATAATTGCCAATTAACTTACAACAGGAACAATTATCCAGTGCAGAAGTGATGAAAAGGTTACTTGGAAGTAACACGAAGCAGTTCATTTCCAAGAACTACTGTCAGTGCTGTGATTAAAACAAATCATGTTAGAAGATGTCTTCTCTGAGTTGGGATATTGGGGATTTGTTCTAGAGTACAGCCTGTTGTGAAAATAACTGTATAGGGACACTCTTAGTTAATGTGTTGGACAATTCCCACACACATCTGATGTTCTTGAAAGTTATTAGCAGTAACACTGGTGTGTTATGAAATGCACCAAACTGTAGCCAAATCACTGATTGTGAGAGAGGGAGAGGCCAGCTGTTCAAAAAGCAGTATATTTTCATGTCACGTGTAAGGTGGGATTCTTTTCAAAACTCAGATAGGAATCCACTTTGAGATGAGTAAAAAAACCTGTGAACTATTAGAGGCAGAAGATTAAGGGACTCTAAAGTAGTCTGCAAAGTGCCCATGACCTTTTCTTTCCCCCTTACACCAGCTGTACATGGCTATACAAAATGTTGTACTTGTGTTGTACTCCGTGCAACATACAAAACATTATTTTGTAATAAATGGTCATTATATAATATCACAGTCTTAATACTGAGCATTTGCAATCTAAGTGTGTTGTTCTATTTAAATTTTAAATATATTTGAATGCAAGTTCATGTTTCAAATACATTTTTGTGACAAGTGGGTTTTATCAAGACTTAAAAAGATTAGAGAGACAGAGCGTAGACTGATGCAGAGTAATGGATGAGAGAATGCTCTCAGGAAGGAATTGTATCAAGGAACTGTATCATTACAAACTCTCTTGTTTTCCTTTTGCTTTTAAAGAGGGACAGTTTTTCATGTTTTCCTTCTGTAGCATGAAAAGATGAACACTATAAAAAAAAATTTTCCTTCCTTGCAGCAGATACATTAAGAGCAGAAGTTGATGGGGTGCATAGAGCAGGATATTTCACTGTCTCTAAATTGAGAGATTTGGTAAATGAGCACAGCCTCTGAAGGCGACTCATCACACAAGGAGGTCAGTTCCAATTCACCATGATGCTCTTTGCTCTGAGAAAATGTCTGCAATTCTTTCGCCTTCAGTGACTCTTAGGGGACTGACTTAGAGCAAACCTTTTGCTTGGTGCAGCCTTGAGTGCTGTGTGCAGTTTTGGGCACCACAATACAAAAGGGATACATTGAGATTTTCCAAAGGAGGCTATAAGGCTGGTGAAGGGTCTGAGGGGAAGCCTTTTGAGGGTGCTTGGCTTCTTCAGCCTGGAGAAGAGGAGGCTGAGGGGAGATTTCATTGTTGGTTGCAACTTCCCCATGACGCGAAGCAGAGGGGCAGGTACTGATCTCTGCTCTCTGGTGACCAGCTGGAACAGAGGGAACAGCTGGAGCTGTGCCAGGGAAGGTTTAGGTTGGATTTTAGGAGAAGGTTCTCCCCACCAGAGACTGGTGGGGCACTGGACAGGCTCCCCAGGGAATGGTCACAGCCCCAAGGCTGCCAGAGCTCAAGGAGGATTTGGACACCTCTCTCAGGCACAGGGTGGGATTGTTGGAGTGTCTGTGCAGGGCCAGGAGTTGGGCTTTGATGAGCCTTGTGGGTCCCTTCCAGCTCAGGAGATTCTATGGTTTATGTTCTTTACAACAATTTGCATATCCCAAGAAGCAGAGGGGCTTGGCAGTTTGAAATTTCCTTGGTCTTGATTCATATTTTTGGGCTTCGTCCAGTAAATAAATCCCACTGAAGATGTGCCAGTTGGCAGATTTTTCACAAGTTAGCAATTTAAGACAAATTCTTGATGAGGCTGTTGTGTTCTGCTCCCAGCCAACATCCCTTGTCCAGCTTGCTATCAGAACACAGAGCTGCAGTGCCATTTATCTGGGTCCTGATGTTCTCACCTCTGTGTGTTCTGGTCTGTCCTGTGGATCTACGTGATCTTTATGAGTTTGACCCTGCTGGGCTTCTACAAAATGAGGTTCCTGTCTCCTGTGGAGCATTAAAGCTGAGGTCTGCCTTTCATCTGGTAGTGAGGAACTGCTTATAGAGGGCAGCAAAGCAGACTTTGTTCTGGTCCTTGTCAGGCACAGTCCATGTCTAGAAAAGTCTTACTTCTATGCAGTGAGTCATGGAATATTTCATTATTTTATTGTTTCCTATGTTTTGCTTGCATACGGTTCAAACATTGCATGAAATAAGTGAGTTTGGATAAACAACCTCTCAGCATCTATCTCGTGGCAGCATTAAGCTCTTACAAATACAGAATTACTGTAAATCACTGACTTTTTTTGAAAACTGAGTGAACAAAGTCCATCTCCCATAAAACTGTACATGCTGAACATTTTTAAAGCTTTTATTTTTTTTTTTTAACTTGGGCAAATAGCAAATTTCTTGCTATCAGGCAACCCTTTCTCTCTCTCTGTGATTTTTCTGTAGGAAAATCCCATTTTTCTTGCGAACTTACACTTAAAATAAGTTTAAAAAAATAAATCAGTGGTTTTTTGCTAAGAGATGTCATTACACTCTGCAAAGGTAGTAGTTATAGTCATTTTTGAAAAGTTATTCTGAAAGCAAAGAGAAATAAAACCATGCCTGGTCTGGTATCACAATTGTGACCTGGTTTCATTTAACCCTGTGCAATTTGAGAATATTATTCTGTTATATCCTATATATTTTGATCAACAGTACAGCTGATCCAATAGTTACAGCTAGTTATCAACAAAAAGGCTACTTTGAAAAGGTGGTGGTAATAGAAAAAGTAGTTTTCACATACCCTGGGGAGGGACTGTCAAAGACCTGTATTTTTTCATTTAGTAGGTATTGATTTAAATTATTTTTACTGTATAACTATACTGCTTTCTAGAGTCATTAGAATGTATGCTGAGTTTACTATAGGCTCGTCCTGGATAAATAGGATTTTAGATAATACTACTGAGGAAAGGAATTATCGTTTCCTGAAGTAATTGCTTTCTGTAGTAATTATAACTTCTTAGATTTTGATTACTTGCATATCTTTCTAGTACCTCAGTGACTTTTACTGGCAAAATGTGTGGAACATAACTTCTTCAGACACCAAACTGTTGAGGCAATATATGCACCAAGTGTGTTTCTTCAGTCAGTTTTTTTGGATGGTACATGCACAGCTCGATGTTTGCGATGAATTTTATTTTTCTGTTTTATTTTGATCAAAGCAGAATGGAAAGCTCGCCCATTAAGTGATGCAGTGCCAGATGGTAAGGCACTGAAAGTGAGCCTAATCTGCTGTCTCTAAAGGTGAGTGCTAACAGTTCTGGAAGGCTGGAAACTCATGCAATTGGACATGGGCTTGAAGCGTTTTCCTTTTCGGTCACCGACTCACAGCTGATGCAGCTGAGTAGGATCTGAAGGGTATCACGGTGTTGGGGAAGGCTTCTCTCTGAACCTAACACTGTGCCAGTGCTGGACCTGACAGCATCAGAGCCAGATCACAATCTGGACTTCAGGTACCAATACCAACATCCCCTGTGCAAGGCCTGGGTCAGCAGTGTGCGGTGGCCTTTGCTTCTCAAAGGTTCTCCTAACAGGAGTGGTTAAATGCTAGGGGCAAAGCAGCTGGAGGTAAAAAATCTGTTAAAGGAAAGTAAACTGATTCATCTGTAGGCTCAACTACAAGTCAAGAGGTTTTTTCTTCCCCTGAGATCACTTGTTTTCCCATGAGATGTGAATGGTTTCCATTTACCTTGAATCACAGTTAAGCAACTTCATTTACAAAGAGTTGCCAATAAAATATTTGTAAAATAACTGAAAACAAAAAGCGCCAATTATAGTCATGCCACAAGCATCCACTGAAAGTCTCCATTCCAGATGACAGACAGGAAGCATTGATCTGAACACCAGCCTTGTAACTTCACAAAACTCACCTATGTGCCCTTGACAGAAATCTGTATTTAGGGTGGCAAGAAGGGATTATTAACCCAACTACTCTACAGCTTTGTATGGAAAATGTGATTTTAATATTAAAACCCCCCTAAAACAAAATTAAAAACAAACAGACAAAAACCCCCAACTATGTTCTGCATATTTTAGTACTTGAAGAAAGATCTCACATAAATGAAATGAGGATGGCCTGAGCAGCTTTTGGGTTTTCTTATGGTTTTGATTCTTGTGCTTTTTCTGTGGGGTGACAGTCCTGGGAAGAGTCTTGATCAAAGAAAATGGCTCCAAGTGAGTTTTTGGTTTAGAGTTTTGTTTGTTAAACCTTTGTGTACTTACCATGTCATTTTGTTACTGTTAGGAATGATTTCATGTTTATTTTTTGTCTTTAGCAGTTCTTTTGGTAGATGTTATCTAGACAGTGATAAAAAAAACTACATAATGGAGTCAGGAAACATGGTTTATGGTGAGAATAAACTATTCAGAAAGAAAGTCAAAAGAGAAATATCTTTTCTTCACAAACATGTATTTTTTTAGGAGGCACATAATTTTTGTTAACTTTTTTTTCATTCCTGTTAAGTATCGAGGGTTTCTGTTCTGCCTGGGCAAAACAAACGAAGTTGAATATCTTGCATGTTTACACTAGAATTAGATAATTGGCTTAAGGCTCAGATTAAATTGCATAGCTAATCTGTAGAGATAAACTAAATGTACTACTGGAATTGAGACTGAAATATTCTAATTCCAGGAGAAATGAGGATCCAAGATTTTTTTGCATAATAAAGAAGATAGTTTCCTGTTCTGAATACAAATACTTTACAAAAATATTTGGTTGGGGTTTTTTGAGTTTTTTAAAATTATTATTTATTTGAAAATTTACATTTAAAATGACTGTTGTAGCAGAAATTGACCTGTCTCTGGAATAAAATGAAGCTATGGGACAGCACTGAGCTGTAACACAGAAATAACTTAGAGTAGATGTTGAGTAGCAGCCATAGAGAACAGAAGGACAAAGCATGTGAAAATGAAGGCTTTGACTGACTTGTGCCAGCCAAAAGCATTAAAAATCCTGCACAATTAATAGAATGCTGCCAGCTGGGTCTAACCCCTCACATGGTTTATGAGTTGGTAGATTCAATCTCCCTGACACTGATTTCTAACAGTGAACAGTGCTGAACTCCAAGGAGTTACACAGCTTGAAAAAATCTTGTTCTATCCCAATCAGTTTTCTTCATCTTAATAAAGCATCTAATTGTTAATGTTCATGGCAGTGTTGCTAAGCCTGGATCACCAACCTATTTTACCAAGGTAAGGTAGAGTACAGAAAAATGGATAGTGGGACCACTTCTGGTTGGCTCAAAGCAAAATTCTTGAGCTGTTGATTTTTTTTTGTTTTGTTTTTTTAATCGTGGTAGTTACATATGGAGCCTTCAACATGAATTCCAAATGAAATTAAAATGTAGATCTGAATTTTTATGGAAGACACTGCACTTATCAATAGAACTGAATGTTTTATATTTGAAAATAGTTTAAAATTTCATGTATAAGGCCTTATGAAGAATCTGCTACTAAATATTACTGACAAGTGGGAGTAAGGATTATTTATAAAATATGAATTACAAACAAGAATTAACAGGCTAGGTAGTACTTGCTGAAGAATTAACTATTAAAATTACTAATTAACAATTAAGTGTCAAGAATTAAAAATCATAATAATTAAAAGGAGATCTTCTGGGCTTGGAGTACTTGGATATAAGGTAGATACAAAAGGAAAGCAGTCAAATATGGTTTTCCTGCTTTTATTTTGCCCTAAGTACATTTGAGCTGTGCTGAAAGCAGAGAGCAGTGGGTCAGATGGACTCTTTACCAGGATCACTGGTCTAGTTCATGTGCTCTAAGGGAGGAAGGACATTTTTGCCTCTTTTTTTTGATTTTCTTTTCTCTGCTCAGGATGCTCACACACTCCCAGACCTCTCTCTGAACGAGTCCGTTTCTTCCAGATACAGAGTCTGAGATTCTCCAGGAGGTGGAAAGTCCTGCCACTCCTTACAAGTTCAGAGCTGAAGGAAGCTGAATTAACGCTGTGTTTTGGAAAGGAGAGAGCTGAACACAGGTCCTCTTGCTGTACTCAGTGGCCCAGGCAGCTTTGCTGCCTTGTTTTGTTCACTCTTGCAGGCTGTGTGGATGCACGCTGTGTTTTATGCCAAGTGCCCACTGGGTGCTGCGCTGAGGGGCGCCTGAGATGGGGACCTGTGCTGTCACAGAGGACAGCAGAAGGCTGGTGTCTGCTGCTCTTGTTTGGAGCTCCACGTCACTGGGTAACTGTGGCACAGGGGAGATGGTCCTGGGAGGAAAAAACAGAGTTTTGAAATACAGGCTTGTCTAGCGTGAGCCTCTCTCATGTTTTGAATTGCGTTTATTAGCACTCTGCTGCGTTAGTATCAGCAGTCGGGAAAGATGGCTGGGGGGCACACATCAGAAAGGCACAAAAGCTCACTCACATGAGAGGGGAACTGCAGTCAAATAGCCAGATGATCTGTATGTGCCAGGAAATATCATACTGTATATCAACATTTGACTCTAAAAGTTCGTTTTAGTCAAATGGAGTTTGATTTGACGGCTTAAAAATGAAAAAAAAAGATGCTCAGATTGACTGATGGGTAATAAGTGACAAAGAAAATTGCTTTTTTCAGATGGGTTTGCAAGCATTTGATGAATTTGCCTTTACTTTTTCATCTTTTCCTTTTGTACGATGTTAGAAGAGTGAATGTAACAAAATCAAATTCCTGATTCCTAATGTCTGTGGGGACATGTCCCACTGAAGAACTGCCATCAGTTTGAATTGCTGTTTTAAAAACAAAACATTGGATTTTCTAACCTTCATCATCTAGTAAGCAAAATAAGCACTAACTGGTATTAAAAAGCAATATTTTTAATACCAAAAACTTCACAATTTTATTAAAAGCAGATAAATAATTGATTACTCTTTCTCTAGTGACTGAAACTTATTTCTGAGTTCACTTAAGAACAATTTGAGATTTAACTGGAAAGAAATGAGTATGGACTGTTTTGTCCATGATCTAGAACTAAACCAAAAATGCATACTTTGAAGCATCTTTTCAGATTGCTGTCAGGGAGAAGGACTTGAGAGTTAAGATTTTAAGATTTTATAGCTTGCTACGGTGAAAGCTGCCCCCTACTCCTATTACAGACCTTTTCAAACTCAGCAGCAGTAAGGGTAAAAAGGATGCTTGTTTTGAAATGTGTTTGCTCTACCTCTGTGTAGGATGATACACAGAAACAAGTAGATTTTCTGGCTTTTACCTTTAGACAGCTGTGCTGACTCCCACTTCTCCCCACCAACTATAATGTGCTCCCATACAATTAGCTGATCTCCATGCAGTAGAAAAATAAAGCCTACACAGGAAGCCCTAAGCTCCTTTTCTGTGGGGGGAAAAAAAAAAAACAACCAAAAAAAACCCCAAAAAACAACACTATCTCTGGCAGTGGTTTACCTATTCCATGATTTCTCATGTGAACTTCCAAGTGCTGAGGTCCTCTCAGCACAGCTGACAGGACGTTGGTGCAGTCTGTGCAGCCCTTGCCATTGCTCACAGCGTGTTCCTGGTGCAGAGTGATCCTTGGCTTCCATGTTGTGCCTCACTGGGCTCATCTGCCTGCACCTCCCTGCTCTGGAATCACACCTTGGCTTTTGGTTAACCTTCCAAACTGGGAAATGCTCCAGTGGAGTACTCACTCTCATGATTAATTAGGATGAAAGGTACATTAAGGTACATTTCTGATAGATGTGGCTGCAGGGCTATTGAAGTGTGAATGGCCATTTTCCACTTGAATATTAAAATGTTCTTTTTATATAGGTTATATTTACAGACCACTAAAAACTTGGAATTATGTCAAGAAGTAATTTTGTTGTTGCTAACTTGGAATATTTACAGCTGTTGTAGAGCTATATGTGATTAAATTATTTTTTTAATAATTAATACCTTTAAGTAGTTAGGTATGCAAACCTACTACAAAGTTCTCAGTTTTAAGTAAGAATACTGTTATTTGTACTTTGTGCTAAACCATGCTTCTTCCTTCACTCTCTTGCTGCCCATCACACATTTTCATTGTTGTTTTATAAAAGTTTTACCAAAAAATGTTTTAAAACAGTTATTCCTTGATCTCCTTGTCATGATTGCTCTTGCAGAAGTCTAACAGCCAGATTAAGCAGCTGGCTTAACATGGCTCTTACAGATTGTTACATCTGCCTTTCTAGACTCTGAAATAAGCAGTCTTGCCAACTGTGCTGCATTCAGGAGAGTAGAAAATGTCTAAGTTAGTGGGAGCTCTAGACTCTGGTATTTCATTTGCAGAACTTTTCTATTCATGACTTTATCCTTGTGGGAGTGAGATCCTTGAATATGTTACTATGAATGCAAGTTTTTCTAGAAACTCCTGATTCTGAGACCAACTTTCCCTAAACTCAAAATCTAACCAGAGTACTTGTTACATTTGATTTGCCTGCTGCTTAGACCCCAACATTTAGACAATAATCAGAGCCTCCTCCTGTGTATCACAGTGCTCACTGTCACTCTGCATGGCTGGAGCTTTTGCTGGAGAAGGAATGAATGAGGGAATAAAGGAGGAGGTGAGATCTTAGTGACAGCAGTGGCAACCTGACACTGGAGAAGTTAAGTAAAAAGAATGTGTTCCGAGTCTCAGCCTGGCTCTTCTGAGGGCATTATAAATATTTCATGTGGGTTCAGTTGGTGTTTGGTGTATTTTCAGTATGTGTGCATTTTGCCTCGTGTTCTTTAATCATCAGGGTGCTGAAACTTAAGATGATGCTTCAAAAAATATATCTTCCTGTGGCAGGGAGAGAAGTTGATGTGAACTGGAGTGCAACTCTGCCTTTGTTTGAAGCAGCAGTAAAAAATATGATAGCGATTGTGGCAACAGTGATGGAAAAGGCAGAGTGAAAAATTGCAAGAACTGTTTTATTGCTTTGCTATTTTATTACTCTGGGGAGTAATTGAGTGTTCTCTCCCGCTTCCTGCCCCCCAGCCCATCATGAATTCTGTGGTAATTTGTGAGATTTCTATTGCCTGGTAGCATGGAGCAGCAGGCCCTGGAACCAAGGTATGGTGTGTGCAGGTGTTGAGACATCCTGCCCCCCTGTAGCAACGTTCTCCTGATTGTTTTCTCTGCTGCAAGGTGAAGCAGAGGAATTTAAATTTGAGTCTTCTCTTCCTGTCCTAAGAACCTGAAGCCAGCTGAGCTGTGAAGGTTTCAGAATTTCCCAGTGCTTTGTAAGGGTTCTTAGACAGATGTCTGAAACAAAAGTATTATGATATTCGTGTTAAGGATGTGACAGGAATTTATTTTCTCTGTAAATTGTAAGTATTTTAATTTTTCCTCGTGTCTTAAGATACCTTCTTCTTTTCAGAGTTACCTGAATAAGATGTTGATAAATGAGGAGTTGGACTTATCTAATGATTGTGCTATTATCTGCCTAGAAAATACAATCAGTTTAAAATGATAGTATAATTCACTAGTGAACTGCTGCAATTCAGTGAAATAAATCCAATGACTCTTGCTGTCAGAAAATTGGAATGAAGGCAGATTAACATGTGCACCGAGGCTGAAGGTTTTTCAGGGGAAAAAAACCTTTTCTGCTCCAATTAAATGGGCTTGTCTCAGTAATGTTTCGATGAGGAGAGACAGAACAGAATGCTTTCTGTGCTATTATGAGCTTTAGGTGAAGAAGAAAGCCAAATTGGTCTTACATTTTCTGCTCGTTTTGTGGAGCTCTGTATTTGCCAATGAATTGCCTTTCCTCAGGAAAGATAATACTGCATTCATTTTCTCTTCAGACCTGAAATTCTAAAAAGGTGTCTCCATTAAAACTAATTTATTTGAATGCATCTATCTAATAGCATTCATCCAGCAGAAAACAAAGCCAAATGTCACATAAATTTTATGTAGTGATGTTGTTGGAGCTATGGTGGTTTGAGGACAATAAGCTGGCCAGAGCAGCTTGAAAAGTTATGGCTTTCAAAATATATAGACTGGCATCAATGAGTAAATGCTGAAATACCAAATTTGGCACAGAATTTTCAGTACTCTGAGGGTGAGGACTCTGCAGGATGACCACGATGGGTTTCCCAGTCAATTCACATACTCTGCTCAAAGTAATGCCAACCCCAAGAGTGTGAGAGCTGTCATCCACTACAACAATTACAGAACTCAGTGGTTCTCAAGGATCCTAACAAAGTCTCTGTCCACACACCAGGGGAATCAAACATGAAAACAATTTCTGCACGCTGAGTTTGGCAGTGGGATTGGTACTGCTTGGCAGTGCTCACACAGTACTCCTGATTCTCCCCTCAAAAACTTGTTTGGGGTTCACTGCACAGAGGGAGTCTGTAAACAGGCACCACTAATTAATCATAAAGAGAGAAAACAGTCATGATGGAACAGAAAATTTCTTCAGGCTCTGGTGAATCTTCTCTTTCCAGTCAGTTTTCCTTAAATTGCTGTGTTGTGTTATAAGGGTAAGAGCTTTGTTAGTCCTGCATGGCACTGTCCAAAAAGATGCAGGAAAACAATTTTTAAATATGACAATTACTATCTTCTTGTCTGTTGAAATAGAACTTCCTGTGTGATGGCTCTGCTGGAATAGGGAATTACTAGAAGCAAATAAAAAAGGCAGGCATGAATTGAATTTTGTGGTGAATAAATGATCCCTTTCTCTTTCCTAGGTGCAGCAAAATTTTGTTGTATTTTAGCATGCTAAGGATTTAGAAACTGTAATAATGTAGATGATACAGGAATGTGAATGGAAAAAGCAATGGTACTGTGTGAATAAGCTCTATAAATACTGTTTTATGAGAAAGTCAGAGGACATAAAATGTTTCTGTTACAACTAGAATTCTCATTAAATGTAATGATGAAAGGTAATAGTTCTGTTTCCACCTAATATTCTTGCAAGAATTTGGAGGGAAGAAATGTTTTAAATTAAACACTTCTTTAAAAGAAAAAAAGAGGGAGTTTTAAGAATAGTTTCTGAGAGGTAGGTACAAAACAAGTGTTTTGAAAAGTTAACTGCCTATTCAAATCTTGGCCTTATGTGCTGCTATGCTAAATAGAACAATCAGTCTAGGAAGGTTTGGAAACCAGCGTGTTAAATGGGTGTCAAAACAGTAGGATGATGTCAAGGACCTCAAAAATAAAAATGGAGTCTGAGGCTTTCAAAGGCCTTATTTTTACAATCCCTCTTCTTTCTTTGTAATTATACTTGGGCGGTTTTCTTGGGTCTTTTCTTTCTCATGGAGAAGTGCCTATATTCATCCTTTTGTTGCTTCTTATGGTGGTTCTGGTGGAATCTCCAATTAACAGTCAGTCAAGGCCACCTCTGGCAACAAAGCCCAAGAGTCCCAAGGAAAAAAATTCTGCATGTTAAATAAAATGCGGAAAATAGCACTCAAAAAGAGGTATGCAGGCTACATTTTTCAAAGGGTGTTAGGGAAGCTGAGCTCTTGGGAAAAAGTGACTGTGTGACATTGGAGCTGCTGGCTGAACAGAAAATAGAACCTCTTTGGTGCATCTGAGTAATTGCAGGCAAAGCCTGGGGTACTTTAAATCTGTAAGGACTAACAAATAATTTGTCTTCATTTCTGCTTGGACCCATTTAGGGTACTTACTACTTATAACAAAAATATTCCAATCAACAAGTATATTTACAGAATAATTACACTATCAAGTCATTGTGCATAAATTAATTTCTAGTAAAAACCCCATTTAGGCTAAGCCCTTTATGTGTAATACAACTGGGATTTTACAGCCGCAGTGGGTCATGTTTCCAGCAGCAGATGTGTCAATGGCTTGCAAGATGGAGTCTAAATGGGGATGAATCCTTAAAAAAACAGTTTGAAGGAGGTTTTTGAGGTATCACACATGCACCGAGCTGCTGATGCACCAAAGAGCTTAGAAAGGGCACTGGTGCAATCAACTCTGTCTCTTAGCCCGTTTTCTTTGATCCCGTCTCACTGGGGCGAGTGGATCTGTGGAATTCTTGCCATTTCCACACAGGCTGCATGGCTGAGGCTTGTGTTTGAGGTGGGAGCGAGCTGGGGCTCAAGGAGCTGTGCCTAATGGAATGCTGTCCTTTTGGGACCGCCAGGAAAACTGGCAGCCTGCCCTGCTTTGGAGCACCTCAAGGCCTCCTTTCAAGGAGCGGCCGGAGCCCGACTGCTCTTCACTGCTGTGTCAGTCAGAAGCCCCCCTTGGGACTCTGAGAGCATCACAGGTGCTCTTCATGAAAGACAGAAATGAGAAAAATGTGAAAAGCTATTTTCTTCGATTATGGTATTTGGCTTGTTATGTTTCACCTAACTGATATTGAGCTGGGATATGAGGAATGAAATTGCTAACTTGTTGAAAATTGATTCTAGTTGTTGTTTCTGCCCTTGACCTATGTTTGGTATACATCTTGCTTCTTGCTAAGAGATGCTAGGTTAAAAAAGAGCTATGAATTTTTTAAACTGTGAGTATAGAATACTTTTATTAATGTTTTATATACACTTCTAATCTAAATGTAAGATTTTAAAAGTCCCAAGAGAAGAAAATTTAAAAGCCTAAAAATGAATTCCAGGCCGCTAGGGAATCCAGCATCTTTTTCAGATGTTGTCAAGTTCTCTGTGTTCCCAAGCAAAGGCATTTTAAATTAATTAATTGTTTACTTACGGCATATCTGTTAGTGATACAAGATGGAATCCTTTCTCCTAACTCAGCAGCTTTAGGTTTTCTTCAATTTCTTCAATTCCTTCTTTTTTTTTTTCCGTTTTGGAACAGAGCAACAAATATTCAGGAACTGTGAAAAGAAAATGTAAAATTTATCTCCAGCTTGCTGATTTTAGAAAGTGGGCACGGTTTGAAGTTGCATCTGGCATATTACAACGACTTCTGGGGCCCCTTTTTAACAGGTGTTGGAGAAAAACGTGAACGATAAGTTTGTTTTAGAGAGCACTGTGCAATTTATCACTTGGCCATAGGCTTTAAAAAAGCACATTTCTGCATGACAGAGCACAAACTGGTCACCAGTACAAATTGCATTAACATTGAGCATATAAAGTGCTGTATTTGGAATTATCATTTAAAATACATTTGGATGCTGTGAAGCACTAAGGCAGTGCATTTGGAATTCTTGGCTGGCTTCTTGCTCTTTTTCTCCCCTAAAATCACTAATTGTTGAAGATAAGTGTTCCGCAAATATCATCAGAATATAGAAGAGGCACTTTCAAGAGGTCAGAAAATAGTTTCAGTCAGTTGGAACTGAAAAAATCAGTCAGTTTTACTGACTAGAATGCAGTAGTAAAATTTACTAAACAGACTGGTAATGCACTTATAATTACTGTAGTACAGTGTGCTGAACTCTACAGTAGAATGTAAAGTTGGCTGTCCATCATTGCCTTATACAGTTTCCAAATAGGCATTTTTTTTCCATGTGCATAATCTTCATTTTTTTTTTTCTGTGTTAGCTAATCCCTAGAAAATTGGGTTGTTGATCTGTTCTAATACCTCTGGTGGGATACAGTGAATACATAAAGGTTTGGGGTTGGTGTGAGGGGTTTTTTTTGCATGACAATACAGATACAAATACATGCACCCCCACCCCCACTTATTAGGAACAAAAACAATTGAAAGTTCTGTCCATGCAACAGAATAGATTCTAACCAGGAAACTCATAATATATTTGAGCTACAGACATAATGGCAAGTTTTGTGGAGGTTTCTTAGCAAAGGAAATGTTTGGAAAAGAAAAAAATCTTAGGACTGATTTTTTTTTTTCTTCCAAGGGAGATAATAGATTAGATTCATAAACTTCATTGCCAGTTTACTAATTTTTAAATTAATTTTAGTGGTTTGATTAGTGAGTGTCCAGAGATTTTTTTTTTTATTTTATCTTATGTCCTGTTATATTTCACTGCTGTAGATGAGATTTTAAAAATGATCATTATAATACTGATATATGCTTCTACATATTTATTAATTTTAGTGTGAGTTGTGCCATTCTAATTTTCCAGGGTAGAAATACCAGTGAACAATCACAATGGACCTTTTGTCTCTGAAATACAATGTATTCAGCGTCCTTGGCTGCCATTGGAATTGCTATCTTGAACATTCAGAAAACGGTGGAATGGAGAGAATAACAGAGTAGTTTCATCTCTAATAAAAGAGATGCCACATTTGGGATGTTCACTGGTGCAGGAAACAAGGGCATTTCGTTTCAGTTCACCTTAATAATCCGTCTCAGCTGTCAATAGGAATCCAGCTCTCCTTGCGAGTCCCTCTACGAACTGCTGGGGTACAAAGGAACCAAGGCGGATGAGGAGGGAGAGGTTTGAAAGCTCCTTTCATCTGGCCCGTCTCTTGGACACTGAACTGTGTGAGCTAATTACTTTGCCTTTCTGTCACCTCCAAGCCTGGACCCCCCTTCATTATGTGGGGTCGTGGCTGAGACTCCTGGCCTTCCTTTGGGCCGCGCACATTCCAAAAGGGTTCTTGGCTCCAAACTGGGAGTATCACGTACGTAGGGTCGGGAGGGACCTCGAAAGGGTGCCTTGGGTATTTGTTCTTCAGAACCAGAATCTTACACCACACTGATCTGTCTGAAATGCAGACCTCAGTTCTGTGTTGTTCCTCTGTTTAATGGAAAAAGATGAAATATCTCCTGTAGTTAAACGACTGTTTCGTGGTGCAGCTTTCAAGGAGTGCTTGCATTTACATTTTTTTCTTTCATACAGCTCAGGTCAATTTAATTTATACCTCTCATAGGCCCATCTCCCTTTTGAAACAAGAAAAATGGCCTGACACTGGCAGGCTGAGCTACAAAAGCCTTAAATGCTTCCACTTTTGGCACAGAGTTATGGGGAGTAGCTGTGAACAGGACTGGATTATTATTTGGACTGAAGGGTGGTGAGTCCAGTACTGTGAGCTGAAAACATTCAAAAGCCATTGGTTGATTTTCCAAATTAAGTTCTCATACATGGGGAGGATTGATTTTACTTTGATGTTATTACTGATATTATGCAGTGAAGACGACACAGTTTTTACCTCCCCAAAATCAAACAGCACCTGTGAGGTGCTGTGATTGATCCCAGCCTTGAGAATGTCAGAAAAAAAAACAAAATACAGTTCTTCAAGCACTTCTTTCATAGTCCCACTCCCCTATCTTGAGTCTCTGTCCAGTTCTTCTCAGATTTCCTATAAACTGTGATCAGATTTGTAGTTAGAAGATTTTATAGCACTAAAAATGTCAATAAAGCTTTGCACATCTTTGAGCAGTGTATCCGTGAGCTGACAGTGAATATTGTGGTGCAAAGTGGGTGGACAAAAAAGCAAAATATTTCTGGCAGAAAGAGAGAAACAAATTTTTTGTATTTTTGTTTTGATAAAACAAAAAGTAAAAATAATTTTTAAAAACCTCAGAACTGTAAATGGCTAAGCAATGTATTAATTTAATGCAGCTGCAGAGATCATATTCATTTCTCTCTAAGACAGCTTTTGGAAATAGGACCCTATTGCTGCCTTTTGTCTTTTCTTTGAGAGTGGGAAGGGTTAGAAAAAGAGATGATGACAGTGCTGTAAAAAGAAACCTTCCTCCACACCTTAAATCAATAACCTCCTGTATTTGTCTGGATTCTGAGTGCTAACTAAAATCTCTATAGAAAATGTCATCAATAAAGTCTTGTCATCTGACAAATTTCCTGCCAATTCCCGAACTGATAATTAATACTATTATTTGAAATAATTTTCTAGAAAGTAGTTGCTTAAAGATATGATTTCCAGCTTGCTATCCTGATCAGGACAGCTTTCTGAATCAATTAATCTTAAATTAATGAGCACCATGCTTACAATGCAGTCAAGTCCCACAGCCTTTTTCTCTTTCCCCCTTTTTGACTTTACTTTCCCCTCAAATGGATCCTGATTTTGATGTATCTTGACTGATGATAAAGAGCCAATGTTAGGATCAATACCAGCAAAAAACTTTGCTTAGTGTTAGACAAAATGGTTCTCTATGGGGGAGTGTTATTAAAGGCCTGGAATGATGCACTGTATTCCTTCTGGCCTTATCCACTCAGGACTGTTGGAATAAGGGCTTCACACAAGAGCAATTTTTCTTCTTTGGAAAATTGAATCACTGTCTCAGGGTAGGACTACACCAAATTTTTCTACTGCTCATTGCATTTCAAAGACTGGGCTGAGGGCTGTGTGCTAAAACCATGATGCAGTTCTCGTTTGTGACTTAGTCTTGAATGTAAAAGGAAGAACACAATTAACCAGCATTATAATTTAGGTGATTTATCAGATTTGAAAATTGTGCTTAAAATTCACTATTCCCAATGCTTTTCCCATATAGTTTTGATTTTTAAAATTACATTCTTATTTACAGTGTGTTTATATAACAGAAAACTTTATGTAGTAACAAATAAATAGGATTTTTAGGAAATACACTTTGGAAACTTCAAATAATAGAAGATATTATAGAGATTTAAATCTGAGCAGCATTAGAGAAAAAAGGCATTTGCAAAGCAATGTGGATATTTAAGATGTGGTTATAATTGCTCTTGTCAAAGCACGCTATATTGTTACTAAGTTGCATGTTTCATAGCAACAAATTTGGGTACTGCATGTAAAGAAAAATTTGTTCGTATTAGTTCAACTGGTAACATTGACATGCAGCTCCTCTTCGTTTAGATAATCTTCACGGAAAATTAATCTGTAACTTGAAGTAAGGGGTGATTTTTATACCTAAAATTACACCTGAGTGACAGCGTTAATCAAAGCATTTCTGTCACAAAGTGGAAATGTTGTGGACACTTTCCTTTCGCTGCCTTTGTGTTGGAGAGGCAGAAGCTGTCTCCTCTAGCTCCCATCTCCTCTTTTCAGCCAATTAGTATGTGGAACAGAAAAATGAAGGTACTGAAGAAGAAGAGACAATCTTAAGTTACACCTTCTGTGACACTGGCTGATACTTGGGGAAGGAAAATACTGCTGGAGCAAAGATGGGAGTGATATTTCAGCTGGTATGCCCTCTCATCTGGGGTTTCTTGCACCAGTTTGTGTATATGAGCAGCCTAGCCCCTGAGGAATTTTCTTTCATTTACACTCCCGGTATCCAAAGCAACTTGGGGCGATGAATTCCACAAATTAATAAACAAAAAAAAAAAGCTGCAGTGTAACTACTCAGTTGTTTATATGACGAGAGAAGGACTTTCGTATTTCAGAAACAAAGCTTGTATTTTCATACTTCATATATTTTGTTATACATTTCATATTCAGATATATTAATCATAAAAACGAAGCTGTAATTTCAAGAAATTGAGTTTTCAAGTAATGAAATGCATTATTTGTTGTTTTTACAGCCGTACCAAAAATTGCAAAATGAGTTCTCCCCAGACACTGAAATCTGATTCCATAGTTGCCTTACCTGAAATTCCACTTCATTTGTCAGAGACAATATTGTGATGTCTATGTAAATAGTCTCTCTAGGATTTTTAGTTTATTTTATGACAGTGACTATATTTGCAACCGGTGTTATAGCCCTGAAAAATACCATATGGCAAAAATGCCTGTATTTAATTTTAAGTGATCAGGCTCTACTTGTTCAATCTATTAAAGTAGCTGCCATATCAGCTAATCTGACAGCTGTATTACTCAACATCATTGCAGGCAATGACATATGGTGAAGCATAAGGACAAACATGCAAATATTCATTTCATCAGGACCAGGGCATTGTCCAGCCTTGAAAAACCCCTTTGTTAGCAAAGCTGTGCTTAAGAGCAGAATATGAACCTCTGTATTTATCTGCCAGGGTTTGTTTCTAAGTGAACAAATAAAAGTCCCCATCTTGAAGTGAGTAAAATGGTTGACAAATTGTGAAATGTGATTGCTAAGAAGGAACAAAGGCTCCAGTGACCTCAGTAAAAATGGTGGTAGCTCAAAAATATATTGAACTGTTGCCCATGATCAAGTTTTGAGGAGAGGGAGAGAGAGGGAAGGAGGGAAAGAGCAAGAGGTTAAGTACATTGCATTTGTACAGTTTCTGAGTACAGCTTCCCTTTTATAAATAGGCCACAGCAGTGTTATGGTACCCTAGAGGAAAGATCAGCCTTCAACTACGGGGTAGCATCAGGTATTGGTCCAGTAATACTTGTGGGAAGACAGAGAGGGCAAAAATCACAGTATTACAGAATATGGTTGTTCATCTCTTTCAAAAGGGGGTGGGGGGGGGAAGTTTTCAAAGTTGCTTCCATTTTCTCTTTGGAAAATAATAGGAATCAAATGTGGGATTTGAGACTAATTTACAAATGCAGAATAGTCATAGACATTTAAGTAACAACTGTAGCAAGGGAGATTAATATATTTCTGAAATGTCCTTTCAGAAAAGACCACGTTTTAATTCAAACAGATTTGATGTTTGAAGTATCTTGGCGAACACTGTTAGCTGTTAAAGGAACGTGCAATAAAGTATATTCTCTTTGACAGAATATATTTTATGTCTTCAACTGAGAGTATTAATTCTCTTTTACTGAGAATGAGAGAAGAGGTTTTTGGCTTACAATGTTATGTGTAACTCTGCATTTACGTGGGCCGAGTGACTTGGGAGAAATTACAAAAGGGCAGGAACGTTCTCACCACGGTCTTTACTCCAGGTGTTTGTTCTAAAGGAGGAAAAAATCTCCACCTGTTGTTGTTCTGAGTGTTTCTCTAGCCCTGAAAAAATGGCTTTTTGTCTGCTTTATGCCATCAGACCAGTGCTAGTCAGCTGAACAGGGACTGCAGCCTGGTCCCAAAACTACGTCAAACTCACACTGTGTGCTGGTTGAGCTAACAGGAGAACTTTCCTAATTATATCAGGAAAACATTAGTGCTGTGTAGCTTCTTAACCAACTAAACAAGATGACTTGAGCTTGTGCTCTGTTCTTTTTCTTCCTCCTTTATCGAATAAAGATCACATGGTTTGAAAAATGGGGATTGCCTTCAGAGTGTTCCAGACCAATAAAGAAATAATTCAGTATTAGTACCCAAATCCCTGTGGAAGCACAAGTCAAGCTGAAGTATTATGCATGAGTTGGTAGATCTTCCATATGTTGTTTGTACTCACTCCCTGAGGCTTTGTGCTATAAATAACAGAAACTGGAATGCAAAGTAGCACTCATCAGGGACAATAAAAGTAATAATTTGGAGATTCATTCATAAATACGACTGGAGGGGACCCATTATGGTTGCAGAGTTTGGTCTTCTGCAAGGGACAGACTTGCCTTGTGCTAATGCCTGCTGAAAATAGGTGCAGCTTTTTATTTATCCAAATACTATAAATTTGGAGACTTATTTAAAGGCGCAAAAAACCCAACTCTGTGTTTGAAAATCCTTTTTACCACTGAGCAGCTAAGAGAGCTGAGCTAGGATCACAGACTCCCAGAACCATTAAGGTTGGAAAAGACCTCTAGGAGGCTTGAGTCCAACTGTTCACCCAGCACCAAACTGTGTTCTCAAGTGCCACCTGCACACATCTGAATACTTCCAGGGGTGGTGATTCCACAACTTCCCTGGACAACTTGGACAGCTTTCCTTATGACTAAGTGGGATCTTACTGTCATTTGATGGTCTTTAGGCTCTGTATGATCACACAGAAATTAGTAAAAAATTACGTGTCTTTATAATCCAGACTAATTTATATTCACTACTGGTGCTTAAAAGGCTAATATATAGCAAATGTTTATACTAATATATTAGAAGATTATAAAAAACCACATATATGCACACACCAAAGTTGGATACAATTATATGATAATTATTGGCTAATTTTATAATAATTGAATATCTAATTCTTGCAAATGTTGCTAAGGGTTCCAAATTCTTAGGAATAGTTCTTACTGCTAGGAAAGATCATTATTTATAATTATACATATCAGCATCCTTGATATGAGACTGGTTTTGTGTTTTTTTCCAAGGTTTTAGGTGTCTGCAAGGCATTTTAGAACATCCCCAGCAGGATGGTGGAAGGATTTTAAGGGGTTTTTGTGGACCATGTCAAGAAAATGTAATGTGAATTTCAGTTATCCTGGGAAAAGCTGCTAAGTGAATAGGACCACAGAACAAGACTGCATTCAGACACTAATGGTCTTTTTAGGCTCTCCTAGACCCATCTGAATCCTGTAATCATCTTTTAAGCACCGAGAAAATAAACTGCTGTACTCTTGAAATTTTCCAGGTGTAGATGAAAACATATTAGGTAATAGACTGTCAATTATTTGCAAAATTTTGATCTGCTACATCCTTATTCTGCATTTAGTACTTGAGGAAAAGAATAGCATGCAAATGGATGCACTAATAGTAGCTGATTAAAATGCATTAATTTTACATCACCAAATGATTGTAATTAATTTAATTCCAGTACACCATAAAATGTCTAATTCCTCTGCAGCCAGTCCACATTTAAATTGATAAAAGAGATGACAGTAGTTTAGAAAGTCTCATTAAGTGCCCAAATATATAGTTTATTTTTTTGTGTGAAGTTTGTTTATTTAACCAATTTATATGCAATAAACACTACGGTAAGAATGCTGAAATTACACAGGCAGACACAGATGGGAAAATGCCACCTGAAGCATCCCCTCTTGTCAGTGCTCTTCCCAACGTGGATGCACCAGGTTTATTCCTGAGGGGCTACACTTTAATCCACTGTGCCTGTGCCTGTGCCCAGCTACTAAATCCTCAGCAGAACTAGAGATATACCTGTAGCTTTTCTTTACAGCTGCTGTGTTTTATGGCCTGTACAAATTAGTGTTCTTATTAGCTCCATAGTCACAAACACTTTTTATATAATCAGATTACCTTTTTTTTTTCTTTTTTTTTGTAATAGTTCATGCTAATTTTCTGTCACAGCAATTTTTGAAAGTCCTCCCTGAGACTTTCAAGTAACACTTTCTCTCTAGTTTGGTAATTGTGCCAGAAAAAAAACCCTCAGCCCTTCTAATAATGGTTATTTATCTACTAGTTCCTACCTTCCATTCTGTTTGAACACCCAGTGTTTGCTCATGAAATAGGGAGCTAATCGGCTTAATGAGACATTCTAAATGGTTTCCATAGATCTAATTTATTAATAATTCAGAAGATACTCAAATGGCTGCCATTAGTTTGCCAGCTCATCCTACACTCTGTGTTGCTGCTGGGCAGTGAAAACATCACTTGAGGGCATGGTTAGACCTCCGCAATTGTTTTTAAAAATACTCTTTTTGAAAATATTTCACTGCTGGCGTTTTCAGGAGAGAAACGCGACAGATTAGAAACTTAGAGATTCAAAAAGAGTGCAGTGAATCCCGTGTTCCAAAGAAACACAAGGGTCTTTAGGGTTGCTGACCTGTCATTCCTGTGCATCAGCTCTGTGCATGGCAGTATAAGCACTCCCACTTCTGTTTGAGGGCTGACATCTGTGCCCCTGAGGTGACTTGGGTGCCCCTCCTTGGCAAGCAAGGGCTAGAAGGGGGCCGTGATCTGAAGGTGTAGATAGCACACTTCGGGTTGGATGTGGCAAATTGAATTATGAGGAAATCTAATAATATATTGTAATTAAAACCCACACGGAGCCTTCAGCGTTTGCTTTACGAATTTGTGAATGCTTCTGGGAGCATTCAGACGTGCTGGCTATTTCAGTAACTTCCAAAATCTGTTACATGAACAGAGCTGCTTAAACGCCTTATAAGTCAGAGTATTTCAGGTCTATTAAAACAGGTGGAAATGGGCAAGGTGGGGTAGAAGGTAAGGAACAGGGTTTTTAAAATAATTCATCTATTAAAAATAAATAGCCTTGGTATCCATATCTCCACTGTTATATTTCTAAATATAATCAGAATCCAGAATTACTTATTTATTTGATTATTTTATTCAGTTTCATTCTTCTTTTTGGAACTTTGTAATCTCTCTTCCTACACCATGTAGGTGTTGCACTTTTTCAAAAAAGGAAATTGCACTTTTAAGTAAAAAAAAAAAAAGTGTTTTTTATCCATCATTGTATCAAAATAGAATGCTTTGTCATTTTATTCAACTACATTTCTATAACCACATATAAAATAGCAACAGAGAGAGAACAAATTGTACCTAGCCAGGGATTTGTATAAATTCCCTTCTTCTGATCTTATATTCATCTGCTTCTTCATGTATTAGGATTATATATCATGACAAGTTAAAGATTTTTTTGTAATGCTTCAACAAAAAAGACACTGAATTGGAGCAACTTATAGACAGATTCTGATGCCATACAGAAAATTTATTTAATGTAATAAGAAAAGCTGTATCTTATGTTGCAGGAAACAGTTGTATTGCTAACAAATTTCAAAATATGTTAAGTATGTGAAATTGAGATATGGCGCCCAAAATCTCATTAAGCATTCCTATTTTGTCTTTGTAACATCTGTCATTATCAAAACCAAATTCAACAGTCATTATTGTAGTCACTGTTACTAGGGGAAAAAAAATCCTTTGTACATTTTAGCGTGGCAGTTAAAAATCCCTGTAGGGAATTTAATTTGGAGCCTTTATAGCAGCAGTATAGACTAATATATTCCAAGAAAGTTAGATTGTGTGCGGCTGCTCCAAAAGTATTTTTGATAAATCCCAAAGTTCACCTCTGAAAAGAGCCAAAGGCCACGGGCTGCAAAGCTGGAGAGCTGCATCTGAGCTGGTCTGTGACACTCCAGGCCGTGTTGGGGCGTTTGTGTGTGCCCATGGACTGGGCACAAGGCATTTACACGGCTGCTGGGGTTGCACAGGGACAGGAGCCTGGTATCTTAAAGGGTTCAAAAGGTGCTGCAAGTGTTTGCATTGGCTGCACGTGTTATCAGTTTGCAAATCCAAAGCATGAGGG
The DNA here is from genome assembly GCA_013398275.1 of Promerops cafer. Taxonomy (NCBI): domain Eukaryota; kingdom Metazoa; phylum Chordata; class Aves; order Passeriformes; family Nectariniidae; genus Promerops; species Promerops cafer. Next base: position 145,182 of record VZSE01005856.1, on the reverse strand, counting down.
TCTCCTGGGTCTCCTCAGCCATCAGAGCTCTCTGGTGGTGTCGCTCCTATTCCAGGCTGCACAAAGGCTGCCAGTGGGTGTGTAGGTAATTGAGTGTAAGCCCATCACGGGGCATGGAGAATATCTGATCTCTTCCCATCAGAAATCCCCACACAGCAGTCTGTATAATTATTTTCTGGAGGCAATTCTCTCTTGTCAGCTTCCCCAAGCCTTCTGCTGTTCCTCATGTTGGTACCATAGGACGCGACGGATGGTGGCTGTGGTTCAAATGCCACTGACATTTGAACATAAATGTTTTGTCCAAATCAAAGGTTCAGGTTTGGCAGATCTCAGTGTGTCTGTTGGACATGGAAAGACAGTCAAAAGCCATTGTGCTTGATAGAAAGCAGGAAAACAAAAAACAATTAATGAATAGTTTTATGGATATGTCATTAAAGGGAAGGTGAAGTGTAGGTAGGCACCACTGATGATTCCACATGTGCACTTTGCTGCTGGATTATTTTCTAATATTTAGTGTTCATTAATGTTTTGGTGAAATGAAAACATAGTTTTGATGGGTCTAAACAATTTTTCTTTTTTATTATTTAAATGCCAGTAAGGCAGAATATTAGTTTTAACTGGAAGCCTTAGGAAAACAGTCATCAGGTATCAGAACTCCTGAATAACACGGAGTAGAATCCAGGGAAAGAGAATTTATCCTCAGGTCTTCCGAATAAGGGTTTCTACACTGTATCAGCTTATTCTCATTTATTGCCAAGTGAGATGTGTTACAATGAATTTTTCAATATTCTTTACTGGTGTGTTAAAATCAGATGTTGAAGCATGGATGTCCAAAGATGGAAATGAGGAATGGCCACGAAGCACAATGAGAGGCCTCTCTGGAACACAACCAAAGCTGTGGTTTTACTGATATTGCTGAGGAAATGTATCTACCAGACACATTCCTGGGCCATATAAATCCTATTTTATAGTAACAGGAAGCACAGCAGGAAGATCTGATTTGGCTGCTAAAGTTACCAGCGGGGTCCCTCCTTCTTATATGTGGGGAAACCAGGTGGCCCCTATTGTCTTCTAGGTGTTGAATGTATTTATAGGATTTCTCCCAACATATCTCCTACTATCAGAAGGCATTATGTAGTCAATTAAAATAGAGGCTGTTTGTTTCCTCCTCTCCCTCCCCTGTCCTGTCCTTGAAAAAATGTCTGTGAGGGGTTTGTTTTTTTTTTTGGTAGCACGATATTTGTTCTGATGAACACTGATTTGGTTTGTCTGGGGAAAAAAACCCAAGGAAAACATTACTTTTGCTGCATCTTGCTATTAAGGGTATTGGTTTAGAAATGCATTGTTTTAGAAACCCCCAAGGGGGAAAAATATTTTATGAGCAGAGAGCATGAGTGAGCTTCACTTGCTGACTGCAGATCCTACAGGGAGGGTGCCTTGCCAGCCAGAACTTCCCTGCAGATGTTGATAGGTTGTGGCACATCAGCTGCAGAAACACATTTCAGCAAGCAGATCAAAGACCAGCACACAGACACCCAAATGCACCCATCTGAGAATTGTCTCCCTGTGTTTGACATTCTGAGCTGTGAGCCTTGCTGTCTGCTACAGCCCAGAGCTGGCAGTGGCTCTCCCTGCTGGTAGCCCTTCTGAAATTTGAAAATCCCCTTCACTGTGAGCTAAATAAATACACACATAGGATGGAAAAGCAAGAAGTAATTCATAACAAAATGACCTCTTCCATTATTAACTGGCAGAACTCCCAAAGGCATTAAAATAAATGAACTATAGCATGAATCAAAATGGCAAAAATGATAACTTGGGACTTAAACTTTATAAGTTTAATTAAATACGAATGGATTGCTGAAACAGCATATGACTTCCTATACTATTACTGCTAGAAATAATTTTAGTGATTTAAAGATAGAAATTGAATGAGAGGTTTGACTGTATCTCACCTAATTCCATTATTCATGGCTACTTTCCTGTTTTCTCTGAACTGCATCAGTTGTCACTTTAAAATTTCGGTGTCTGCAGAGTGCATTTGCAATTCTCCATTTAGCTCATTTTCCAGCTGTTTATATAAAAACCCTATGAGTGTTTCAAAAGCATTTTACTGCTGTTGCTTTGCAGAGCCTTTCGTCAGCGTGGAATGAATAAGGAAATAAGTTCTGAAACAATTGGAAGAAAAAAAAAAACAACTTTTCAAAATGAGCACTGAGCAACTTGGAGGGTTGGACGGACTGTGGCACGTGGTGCCACCAAACCACAAACTTCTAAGTCAGACTAAGAAGTTGAGCCTGGTCTTTCCCCATCTGATCTTTGCACTTCCTTAATTCCCTGAGTAAATTACTCCAGCTAGTACAACGGATGAAAAAAGGAGAGGAAGGTAATAGACCTTACCATTTTGCATTATTTTACATAAAAAATACCACTCTGTTTTGAAACGGGTTTTTTTATTAATAATTCTTAAGGCTTTGTGATTAAAATCTCTGTGTCCGTTTCTGAGGCTTTTGCTGATATATTACAGAGTGTTTTCGGTGGAATTGTGCAGAAAAATATAAAATAGAATTAAATTCTTCATAGAAAGATAAAAGAAGAAAACAGATAAGTTGCAAAAATATTTGTGTAATTTCTAACTCAATATTTGTGTAATTTCTAACTAAATATTTGTGTAATTTCTAACTCATATTTCTAAATATTTGTGTAATTTCTAACTTTACTCAAAGGTAAATTCTGCTTATCAAAATGATTGTGCTCATAGCCAACTGAATTTTTAAATCTTTCTTAGTATAAGGAAAGGAGACAAACTGCCAGTGTCTCTTTGGATAAAGTGCTTTCAGTAGACACAGAAGTGCTTTTGGTATGCAGAAAATCCAGAGAACACACACGTTTTAAGAGCAGTACTTTATTTGTATTTTATAATTAATATTGTACTAAAATTATTTTTTTAAATGAGTTCTTGAGACAAACTCTTTTAAGTCCTTTCCTGTTTAACTACCTTTAGAAGAACAAACGAGTTCTCGTGTATGTGCTGTTATCCCCCAAACTGATGTAATCCCTTGGTGGAGAAAAAGATTTGCTATGCCTGCCCTTCCAGAGGAATTCACATAATTGGAGGAAATTGAGTTGTATTTGAGAAGAATTTTATGCAGCTTGACCCTCACCATTCCCTCTCTGCTCTCATTTATGTACAAACTTCAGAGTAACAGCCCAAATTTGTGTGCAATGTTGTACTGTGGTTGGTGGCCATGCTGGCTGGATAATGTGGGTGCAGAGACCACTCTGCTCCCACTCTTCCCCCTTGCATGCACAAATATCCATATCTGCTCACACAAATCTAAAATCTCTAGAGACTGCAGGTGACAAGAAGAGATTTCTAACCAGAAACATGTCAGAGAAAGCAAAATTGAAGTGTACCTATCCATTATTCCATTTGTTTCACACAGGTTTTTAGTTGTTGCCTTTAATTCTTTTACTGATTGTTGGCTGAACAGCTCTGTGTTATCTGTCTTCAAGGAAAACTAAGCTCCATCAAATTCAAGGCTGAGTGATGAAGGCCAAGGAATTCCACCAGGAATGTTCATATAAACCAAATTCAGTATTTACAAAAATCAAAAGTGCAGAAGGGAAGAAATGTTTCTCAAAAGAACACAGAATGAACCAAGAGATGACATGAATTGAAAAATCAAATGAAATGCATCATAATTCTAAACAGTTGTGCAAAACAGTAAAACAGGAAAGATCTTCCCAAGATTACACTTCCCAAGAAACAAATATATTTGTATGATATTTCTCAAAATGTTTAATGAAACTATTCAAATACACAAGATTGCATTTAATAGAATGGTAAAAAATAATAATTTCCATCAATCTATTCTATTGGAATGGGACGAAAATCAGGGAAGTGCCCAGTGAAAGAGCTGTGATCTTTTTCTTTGTGTTGGATATGAACATGGTGTACTTTTGCATTCCTTGCACATGCAAATTCCTACTGAAGCCAAGAGAATTTCTAGGTGAGGAATATATCTGAATCGACCCCATAATTTAATCACAGTGTTGAAGTGTGAGCATTTCCCAAAGTAAGCTGTAAATCAATGTGACACAAGAAAAAGAATGTACTAAAAGGGTAGAGCCGTGATAGAGAATAGGGATGGGCAATCAGAGCAAAAATAGTGTGACTTCAGTCACTGAGAGAAAATCTGAAATGTAACTTCAACTGCACTGAATTAAAACTAAATCAACATGATCAACTAAATTGAAACTGAAATATGCTGTTAGAAACATTTCATAATTCATAAATTTGTTCTGATTATTGAGAATGACAAATACATTTAAAAATAAAGCAGACAGTCACGTAGAGGTGATGCCTGTATGCAAATAACAGGATAACAGCTTCGGAATGAGCAGAGCCATTATCAGGTACATGTGATACAAACCATCACTAGGAAAAGGGCAAAAAACCCAAATATTCTGCTCCTGTGCTTTGTGTTTGACAGATGGTCGTTGACCCGATTCAGCTCCGAAATGAGGCACTGAGCAGTCACAGTGCACTCCCAGATTTGATGTTTTCTGCACGGAGTTGTGGCGAATGAAATCTTTGTTTCTGCCCTCGGCGGACACCAAAATTTACCTGCATGGGGCATCTGGGTGAGTGCACAGCTCCTGTTTGCATCCATGTACCCAAAGGTCAGTTAGACAGATTTTTAAGTTGGCACGCAACATGCAAGTCTAGAATTGAGATTTTGTTCTTTTCCAGATGAAACAAGGCACAATGCAAGGGCTCCACATTCAAGCCTTGTTATGAGCATGTTTTTGAGGTGGTGGGAACTTCCTGTGGAAGCTGTCAGGGCCAGAGACGTTAATACTCTGACCCATAAGTGTCACCCAGTCTCTGAAGGTGGGCTAGGACATGTGTGACTCCTAACAGACACGTGGGTGAATGTCCTTAGAGCTGGTTCTCACTCTCTGAAAGCCAATAAACAGCACAACTGATGTGAGTAATGCCAGAAAAGTGCTGATTGACTCTGTGCCATGCCTCTGTGTTCCCTTTCAGAGATTCCTTACAGTAACAGGTTAAAGGAACCACCCCACCACACACACACTCTCCAGGCTTTGTTTTAATTTATTCTCTTCGTTTTTGAGGGGTTTTGTTATTGTCCTTATATGAAATGTATTTTCAGTCTTTTATGTCCTGTGTGGTGTCTCCAACTTTTTGCAGGCTTCTTTATTAATATTAAAAATTCCCAAAGCTTGCTTCTCTGCCCATGGTTTCCTATGCTACCAATGCTCCAATTTACACTTAAAAATCAAGATAAAAACTTGCTGTTTTTGCTAATCAGTACAAAACAAGAACTGTGAAGAAGGCTTCAAACATCAAAATGCTTTCTTTTTTTTTTTTTTTTTTTTTTNTTTTTTTTTTTTTTTTTTTTTTTTGCTTAGATAGTTTGCAACCTTGATAAGATCAGAGAAATAAGCGTGGGAAGCTGTTGCCTGTGATACAGAACCATTAAACTATTCTCCTTGCAGAAAAAGCAGTGATCACAACATCTCACATCTGTTCTTGTTGAACCTTAGAGCATGAAAGGAAATGAGATATTACAGGGGAGAAAAAAAAGCCCAAAAACAAACCAACAGCTCAATGTGCTGCTGCGCTGGGTTGCAGATTCCACAGTTTTCTTCCTGCTGTGAAATCACTTTCCATACTGGCTTAGAAATTATAACGGATGTAGCGCTGCCCTAAATGTGTATTTAAGTACAAGGCAGGCATAAACTGCTGAGAAGATTGTCTGTAAAAATGCTTCCCCAAAGAAGTCACAGCTTCTTTATGGCCTGGTTACCCCTGGTTATACCAATGACTGCTGCTGACAAGTGGTGCCTGGGAAGGAAAAGGCTTCCATATCCCCTTCTTTTAAAGATTAATTCCATGTTGAATGTTGAACCAGCCTGCTTTCCTTGCTCTGTCAGTGTCTGTCGTTGACCTACCTAGAGCACACTCCAGGAATTTATAAAAGAAATGTATTAATTTTGCTTGATTTGTAGGGTGCAGGAAGGGGCCAGCAGTGTTCTCTGAGACATTAATTTCATCTGTGGCCTATTTTAAGGCCTCGGGAGAGGGTCAGCACTGCCTCGATAATAAACAGTTAAACTCCAGACACCAAATATCTTGACTTCTGCTTCTAAAGGTACTTGGCTGTGGAAGTCTAATTAATCCCCTAAAATTACAAGGACCTGCTGGACACATGATCAGCTTCTCTGCAGATCTCACTGTCAGAAGAGCAGAGAAATAATCACCAGTGTCCTTGAAAGAATACAGTAAGAACCCAACTGATATTTAGGGCATCTGGGTGTAATTTTTGCACTGTCGAAAGTATTTTTGCAACCTTTTAAAGACAAAGTTTACTTTAGACTGAAATAGGTGGCACATGGAGGGTAGTTTCTTGGGTCTGCACCTGTTGGGTAGATTATTCTAATTTTTAACCCCAAAGTAGAGGTGTGTTGTGTTACCACAACGTGGAGCTGCCAAAGAACAACTTTTTGATCCTCCTGTGTGCCAGAAGTTTCACAGCTATTGTTTTGTTTTCTAATTGTTTCACCCACAACTGTAGTCTGTGAATTATTCTCTCTAAGAGATCTCATTTTCTGCTCAGGGGGAGTGTTTTATCAGCCCTGCCTTCATTAGCCATGGGGTGCAACAGCTGAGCTTTGTGGAGTAAAACTCTGGGTGGGGAGCAGGTCCACAGTGTGTTTTTCAGAGCTTCCACTCTGCAGTGTTCTCCTCTGGCTGCACATAAACTTTGTAGGTGCCAGCTGCTAAATATTGTCAGGTAAACCTTGCCACACAAAATTTTCAAAGGCTAATTTTGTGAGAATTGACTGAGAAAGAAATACAAAGACCAAAAGAAGCTTCAGTTCAGTTCCTTAGTGTGTTTAATGGTTCAGCTTATTGGATACTCTACTTTTCAGAGGTGCCAAGCAACATCATCTGTGAGCAGCATAATTTAACAAAGGGGTCTCAAATGCTTTACCTCACCTGCAAAGGGAAATCAGCAGTGAATTTTGACTAAATTAATTTTTTGGAAAAAGTTTGCTATTAAATCTAAATGATCATTTTATTATTCAAATGTTTAAAAACTGTTATTTTGAAGAAATGCTTATTGTTAATTCAAGACATTTTGTTTTCTCCTTGTGTCAGAGGGAGTTAAATGTAAAGACTATTCACTGGCTTCTTAAGAACAAGGAAACATTTTTGAACATGACATTTATAATTAAAACATCATTCAAAAATGACAGCCAAAATTATGCAACGGTACTGCTCTGAACAGATAGGACAAGGTTTTAGAGAAAAATGCAGTTAAATTTTTTGGGGGATGGAAAAAAAATCTAAGTTTAAAGCTTCCCTATGGTGTAGCTTTCTGCTGCCCAGAAGCTGGCTTCTGAGGGAAAAGAGCAGGGGCCTGAGATGCTAAAGGCTCATAACTGAAATTCAAGAAAAATGCTGAATATCTTTAGACAAATAATGTCATAAAAAGAGAATTCATTACATCAGCAAAGGGATGTATATTTATAGATGCTAGTGGGCAGATCTGGGTCAGTCAGAGGAACAAAGCTATGCATCAGTTTAATAGCAAGGAACTGAATTCATAAGCAGTGGGAAAGGAGAGGGAATGCTAGAGGGGAGGAACAAGTCCTAGCTTATTTTCACACATAAAGACAAACTTAATGCCTATTTCCTGTCTGGGTTGCAATAGATAAAAGCTGAGGAGAGCTGCCAGTTATCTGAATTGATACACGCTCGGCTGGAATAAAGAGGAGTTTTGTAATTTATTTTGTTGAGCTCTTTTCCAGTTGTTTGTAGCTGCCACATCTAATTGTGCTTGTGTAGTCCTTTAATTTGCATGAAAGAAGATAACATAATTGAAAAACTCAGGAGTAAGACAAGTTCAGATTACTAGCAGAGGCAAGTTAATTTGTTATTCATTAAATGCTAATGAACCTGGCACCTATGTTTTATTTGTTTCACTCAGTTTGAAATTGGAAAGGTCTTGTAACACAGCAAAGTCGGTGATAAACAGAGATGTTAAATTAAACTGCTGTTTCCCTGATGTTCCACTAGAATAAGCAAGTTTGTAAAACTAGGCAACTATAAACACATGTGTGGTGAAGCATCCTCTAAAGGCAAACAGAGAACTGTGAGGAAGTCGTTCACATATTCAGATTCCTTTGAGAACTGGGGCTAAACTTTCTGACCCCTCAGGGCCCAGTTTGACATATTTTCCATACAGAATGGGTAAAGTGCTGGTGCAATAAAAATTACACAGCCATCTTGTCTTAAAATCCAGGGGCAGGGTTTGGTTTCTGCATCTGCCTGCTGTTGTGCTGCCATTACAGCTGGGTGCAAGCGTGTGGAGTAGCCTTTAGCTGGCCCAGATGTTTTTGTTAAACTGCAGAAATGGCTGAAAAGAATTCCAGAGTTGTTCTCAGGAGTGCCAAAGGCTTGCAGAAATTTGTGAATTATTTTCCCTCCAACTGCTAAAATGGGTTTTGAAACAATTATTTTTGTTCATGAATGTTATACTTCATTATTGTGTTTCATTTTGGACTTAGTGTCTGTTGCTCAGCTCTCTGAAGTTGCAGGAATTCTACTGAGCCTTAGGGGCTAAATTTTGTTACTTCCGTGGCTAATTTATGTTATTGGGTTATTTATGGTGTGCTTTACTGAAGAAGGTAGTTAAACTTCTTTTTAAAAAGAGTCTGAGGACAGTTTAATGTTGACTTCTTCTGAAAAGTTCTTTTCATTTGGTGTAATCTTCTTTTACAGGACTTTTAAAACATATACAGCCTGAAAAGAAAATATATAATAGTTAAAGCACATTTCTAACTTCAAAATATTGAAAAATGTCCACAGATACAGGTCCCAGATCATCTTACCTATGCACAGTGCAGATTCTGCCATTTGTTTGAAAGACAATTCCTTCTGAATATGGCCCAGAAGGAATAAAATACAGAATGAAGTAGTCTGACAACAATCTAGTTTGATTCAAGATTAACAGTGTGCATATGCTCAAAAACATTCTTGTGGTAGGTTTTGCTTATACGGTAATTATTGTAGATTGACTGAAAGTGGAACAGAAATTTGGTTTATTCAATTTGTGCTGGTCAAGTGAGAGAGGATAAAAAAATATTGTATGAACTTATTTACATTTGGAGGTGGTCTTGTCTGAAACAGGACATTTTAAAAATTTAAGAGAAAATAATGCCTCTAATGTACGTGCTACAATTCAGCATTGCTATTTTTTTTTTTTTTTTTTGCAGCAATATCTTGTAAACAATTTCAACCTTTCTCTCCTGAAATTTGGAACTACATCTGCACATACCCCATAACCTCATGCTCTTGCTAAAAATCTGTGCTGGCAGAGGGGAGAGGCTGAGCTGTGAGAATTCTGCTGGGGAGAGGGCTGGCTGCTCCTGGGAGAGAGTGAGCTCAGGTGAGGTTGTTTTCCCTGTTGCTTCTCAGTACAATCACTTGCTGCTGAATCAGAGGTTTTGAAGAGTTAACATGCAAGTTATGTATGGAAAAAACATGGTAGCCAAAATGCTTTCCCAGTTAGTGGTCTCTTGGGTCAGGACAGCAACATGCTAAGGTTAACTGGTGCCTTTCAGGTGAGCATTCAAAATTTAGTTATTACCTAAGCTTTATTCCTGTTAAAGCATTCTGTGAAATATTCACAAATGAACAAGAAAAATGATGGAATCAGATTCCTAACTGCTTCAGCTAAGAATTTTTTTGCAATAATTTAACACCTCCTCGCTGTTTCTTATCCCAGCTATAGCTACAAATGCAAAAATTAAAAGGGTCAAAGCTAAGCTGCAATTTTTTTTTTCAAGTTATAAGCTACATAAAGATATTATTGCCTTCTTATTCATTCACCTCTGCTACAGAAATAGTTAATTTGAAAACTAAGCTAAATCTCTAAGCCAACCTGGCAAGCTGACAATGGGAAATATTGAATAGTTCCATTTGAATTATGACTGATGCTGTGTTAAGAGGGAAAAAAACCACAAACCCTAACTTTCTTGTGATAAGTTATGGTGTTTGGATCTTTAAGAGATTGAAATTCTCCAGACCTGGTTCCCTAACACAGAGTTGTGACATGTTTTTCTAAAGCAAACCCCTGTCTTTTGAAGCCTGTTCTTCACAGCATGTGTCTCTTACATCAGCTAAGTTCTGAAAGCATCTTTTTAATTTGCTCCACTTCAGACCCTGGCTGGTGTGCTGCTGTTTTGTATACGTTTGCTTGCTACATGTTTTTATCTCTGCTGAAAGGTGATGATGGCTCTGGTTGGGAAAAAGAGAATCTGTTGCTAAAATGAAATGAGGAAACAGGCAAGTTATTGTGCTGAATCAAGGAAATTACTGATTTCTTTGCCCTTTCTTATAGTGTGGAGCAAAACCTGTACAAGAGCTTTTGTCAAGGGTTGAGCTCAGCTCTCCATCATGAGTTTCCCTGGATGTAACACCAGTTAACACCATAATGTTGTTTTTACATTCTTTGCTCATTTTCTGACACATTCTGGAGTAACACCACTTTCTTCTGAGACCAAGAAGAGACTCTCAGACAGCCTTGTCACAGCACCCAGTAATTTTTTATCACTGGTCTTGACTCTCCTGTGCTCCTGAGCCTCCTTCCTCCTGAGGGCAACACTCATTGTGCTAAAATCATTATTTTAAAAGTAACATAAACACAGGTGATGACAATCAACCTTAAACGGGCATCGGACACTTCCTGCACACCAAATGAATGGCAAAAATTCAAGATCATTTTATGCAGCACTTCTGTGGGCATTTCTTTCGGATATTAATTTTTGGGCTCCTTGAAGCAGCAGACCCCGATTTTGGGTAGCTGTACAAGCACTGGGGTTGGTAGGTCAGTCACTGCTGCCCATCATCCACCATCCTGGTGGCACTGTCCCAGCTGTCCCACACAGTCAGGTGAGACCATGGCTCTCTTGGGCTCTGGGGAGTATTTCCAGCAGCCCTAGAAGAGCTGCAGCTGCAGCTTTGTTACTAGGCACAGTCATGCTTCCAGCCAGCAGTGAAGTGTATGACCATACCATCACCTCCTGGATCTCACCAGTGAACACACCTGCTCACACAGAGAAGCAATACCTGAGCAGAGCTTTTTCCTGGAACTGAACGTGTTATTTCTGCCACTTGGCATGAGCTCTGTTCTGTTTCAGCGTCAAAATTCGGCTTCAAAATTCATCCAGGATGTAATGGAATGGGTGCAATGAAATCTCTTAGCAGGATTTTATCATGCATCTCAAGAAAAAATATTAGCACCAAATGCTAAAGGCCCAAATTACTTGTCCCTAGTAGATGGCTTTTCAGTCATTAGCTTAAAGGAGTGGGAAGCGTAAGGAAGTAGTAAGGAAGATCACTTTTTCAGAGGCAGAAAAACTTTCTGAGCTACTTCTCAAGTAGTGAGCTATACAGTGAGATATTTTGAGATAAAAAACAAAGCACAGTAGTCTTCCAGTTGTGTCCTGATTTAATAGGGCCACTCAAGAAGGATCCCCTCTATCAGCTCAACTGCTACAGCTTATAAAAATAGCTTCACCTTCCAGGTCTGTTGCAAAGAAATTGCATCTCAGTACTGGTAGACCATTTGTTATGCCAATACCACTTGGTAGGCCAGTATCTGAAAATTGATCTAAACCGTATGAAATTTTAATCTCTGGCCTTGCAGTTCCAGTGATTCTTTCTGCTTTGCAGACAGAGTTTTGTGAGTATTTGAATTAAGTATTTCAAATTGCAGGATCAGAAATCAGAGGCTAAACTTGTCCAAAATACTTGTCAGATAGAAAGCACTTTGAAGTAGATATAAAGTACAAAGCAAAAATTATCTCTTACGGGTGATGTGACAAATATATGAATTTCTTATTTAATGCTATGAATGAAAGGTGTTTTAAACTTTTTTTTTTTTTTTTAAGTTCTGAGTTTAGGGGAAAAATGCAAAAAATTGGGAAAAAAGACAGTTTCTTCCTGGTTCTTCTTTTTTTTTAGGTGTCTTTAAACTAAAACCAGGATGTTACATTTTCAACCAACGTAACGTTTCTGAAATGTACCTCTAACACTGAACAAATGTCAGTAAACAGCAAAGTAAAACTATGTAAATTAATTGAAGTATACACAGGTAATGTAATATCAGTATATTAAGCTGGATAAATTAATTGAAGGAAATATGCATGCTTGGTAAAATGGAAAAAAATATGACTATTATCAGAATACAATATCAAAATTTAAAAAATGCTGCATGATTGCAATCATTCACCTGGAATTATAGAAATTAAAATAATCTAGTTTTCTGTTTGGAAAATTCTTTTGATCAGCCTTGTGCTGTGGAAGCCTTCAGTTATCTGTGTGAAAATTTGATTAATTCAAATTGACAGACAGGTTTATCAGCAGCTGTCAGCTCAGTGTGTTTGTCAATGATTGAGAAGAAAAAGTGAGCAAATGTTTCAGGTAATATATGATACCATTGCACACCTGTTTCATTAACAAAAATCTAGACAATTAGTACTTGATTATTAGTGGTCATGAAAAGACTGATTGAAAGTGTGATGGTCATGAGCCTCAGTATTAAATTAGTTTTTGTTGCAGCTTTTGTCCATTTCTCAGATCTCTCTCCAATGATGACTCCAGAGTTATTTGAACATTAAAGAAAAAAATAAAATTATAAAGATTTTTGGCATTACCATCTGTTCAGGAAAAAAAAATACTGCTCATCTCAAATCAGACAGCTCTCATTTACCAACTTTGAGCTTAGAAGTTTATTCTTTTTTAGTTAATGTTGTCTCATGACCACTGCTCTCTTCAGGAGCTCTGTCCTCATAGGAAGGTGAGGACCTGGTATCTGAATGAATTCCAGGAAAAGTAATTTCCAAGTAAGGAAGAGAATTTAAGATTCTACATTGAAAAGGGAGTAATGAACACAATTACTGCTTCAGTAGAATCAATCATACAGAGCTTTCAAATCAGCTCTTTTATCCAATAAACCCCATTTTTAGCAAGTTAATTACAGCTCCAGTCTCAAACATCTAATAAGGCATCTAAGGTGGGTAAGCCACCAATGAACTGATGTTCTCTGCACGACATCAGCAAGGAGCACGTCTTTGGAGTTCCATGTGATTTTTATGATCAAACTCTCTAATCAAAGCAGGGAAATATACAGTTCTTCAGGAAGCACATCTCTTGAATTGCTTGCATTCATCTCTTGGGGCTGGGAGAGTTCCCAGTTCTCTTGGTGCTGCTGGATTTATGCCGTGGAAGAAAAACCCATGGGGGATCCATTTGTTCATTTTCTCCCAAGTCCAAACGCAGGTCACTCTCAAAGGAGGCACTGCTTTTATGAACATGATAAAGATGACATGAGGAATAACTGGTTTGGGTTTTTTTTACTGTGGTGGCTAAGATCATGGCCTGCTGGCCATGTGTAGCAATTAAAACTCAACTATTTAACATTCAGATGAATGAGCAGCTTCTGTTCCATCTGCAAAGAAGCAAATGCACCAATCTGCTGAACTCCTTGGGGTAGTGACTAAACGGAGCCCTGATGGAGTGGCAGTCCTGGTGCTTTGTAGCAGTGCACACCCCGACCTCTGTGTTATTTAAATGTGCTTGCTACAATTCCTGTCTCTTTCTAGCAGCTCTTTGGCCTGTGGTGTTAGCTTCTTGAGTGACCTGGCTTGCTCTTTTGGCTGCCCATGCTGCTGACTGCTGTGCTGTTTGTAGCAAAGCCTGCAGTCCCGGTGACAGATTTCCAGCACACATTTCTGATGTACTGGATGTTTGGCTTTCTGGGTATCTCTCTTTCCTTCTCTCTGATTCAGAAAGGTTGAGGGGAACACTGAATACAGGATTTTGACTAACTTCAGCTCTACTAATGCTTCACAGAGCGCAGATGTGAAGTTATTTTTATCATACAGGAATATGGAACATTTTCTCCTTGTAGGTAAGGAGATTTCACATGGTGTTTTGAAATGAAAGGCTTTTCTTAACCTGCAGGATCTCTGTCATTAAACAAAGCCAAGGTCATATCTGCAGAATGTGAAAAAAGAACATTTTAATAGAACATCTGCTCACTAAGCAAAGGCAGAATAAAACCAGCAATAGCTTGTTGCAGTATGAATGTAAGTTCTAATGAAACTGGTATGTGCATATGTAACAGAATAATGTATGGGGTCCTCACATAAACTTCTTCCACATGCACATTTATTTAGCTAAAAATCTTGTCTCTGTTAATACAGGAAGTGATACGGTAAAGCTAAGTAGACCCCAAAATATCCAGGACTTCTCCAAACAACCAGCAGATGTAACATGGAAAAAAAAGCAAGAGCAGGACTCAGTCCTCCTTCTCCCTCAGTACTGACGACTCCAGCTCAAGGGTCAGCAGTGAGGCACATCTGTAAGTTTGAGAGGTTTTTCTAGTTTTGCTCCTGGAAAGAAAATTTTAATCTGTTTCTGTTAAATATAGAGTCAAAAGTAGGAATTGGCCAAAAATGGCCAATAGTCAATAGTCTTGAGGCAGGTATTCATGTGTGTGTGCATGTGCACTGGCATAGCAGGGATAGCAGCAGACCTCTGTGCCTGTGTGAGTGCAAATAGATACATGTGGTGCTTTGTGTGCTCAGCTTGCCACTCAGAATTAGCCAAAAGTAGAAAATAATTTTATTCATTACCTCAGACACAAAGAGTGGCTACAAGGATCTGAGAATGCACCTATGAAGTAACATGTGGACATCTAAGTCCTATAGTCCACCTTGGGTCTGGCCTTCAGAAGGATTTCAAAACAGATGAAGAGCACTCTGCATTATAAAACTGTAATCATCCTTACTTCAGTCAGCATTAAAGATTTCATTTTAAGGCAATCCTTTGAGGAAGGAAAAAAAATATAAGAAACTCAAAGGTCAAATAATTCAATTACTTTTATGCATTTCTGTTCCAAGGAAAATTTCCTTACATGTCCTTTCCTTGCTTATTTATATTTTACCAAAAGAATGTGCAGGCTCGGTGTCATTATGTAGTATCCTTCATTAGCTGTAGAAGTTCAAGAGCCTGGTGTCAAGAAGCTGGAGTTTCTTGCAAGAGAGTTCTTTTTATGTAATGACTTCCCTACCTAACAAACCTTGAACCATTTAGCATGGGAAGCATTCTCATTTTTCAGATAACAAAAATTCATCTGCAGTATTTTCTCCATAGCCGTGTAATGAGGCTTGTAGAAACATGTCACACAGAAACAGAATGAATAAATCAAATTGTATGGAAAAAAAAACCCCTCGAGGATCTGACTGTAGAAATGACAAAGAACAGGGAGCTCTGCAGCTCTGTTGATTGCCACTTGAAACCCATTTTTTTCTCTGCTGCTTAGGAGAATGTTCTAGGGTAAATGCCCTCTTGCCATTGTATTGCCAGGACAGGCTAGGGGTTCTGAGAAGAGATGCTTGGGAACGTCCAAAGTTCATTTGGGCAGGTATATTGGAGAAATTATGGAGGCTGGTCTTCCTGGGGCTTCACCTACTTTATAGGTGATTGTTTTGCACCTTGCAAAATGCTTTATAAATGAAAAAAAGAAAATTCTTATAATAGATTTCCAGGATAAAGAATCCACCTTGTGAAGTTTGTGAGTGCTGGGTGACTCCTCCCCGAAGGGGGAGGGGAATTAAAGTGTATTGATCTGTGGTTTGTCTTTGATGCAGAGAATTTTCCAGGACAAATGTCAGTGAGGAAGGATGAACCTTTGTTTCCACAATCACACTCTCTGTTTTAATGAATCTGAGCTGAAATACAAATGTCAAGCAATTTCTCCACTCTGTCAGGAAGGCTGGGAAAAGTGGGGGTAGAGTGGTGCTTCCACATGGCCATGGTGTGCAGCAGGGCTGCTCAGCTGCACTTTGAGGGAGGTGAGCAGGACGGAAATGAGAAGGAAATGACCCAGAGCTGTGGCAGAATTAGCTCCAAGCACATCTTGGCACATTCCAGCTCTGAACGTGGCAGGTCTGGCCATGCTTCCCACACCTCTGAGCATGGAGCTGCCTCTCCTCCAGGGACAGGGAGCTGGCAGCTTGCTGGCAGCCAGGGCTGCTGTGCCTGGCTGCTCCACAGGTCACTGGCAGCAGCAGCAGCAGCTGGGGGAGCCTTCTGATCAACGGGCTGTTTTTCTGAGACAGCCTAACAGTTGTTTAGATATAGCTTTATAAGCACATGGGAAAGTGGGTGATAAAAAGCTGCACCCAATCTTTTGGTATTTGCACAGCTACAATTATCATTAATGCTTTAGTTTTAGGTCTTGCCACTGAAAACTTTGTTTTGAGTAGCATTTGATTTTACATACGAGGTGACGTTCTACGGGGGCTACAAGAAAATTTGCCTGCTGCTACAGCCAGGAAATCAAGCCAAGGCTTGAGTTCTGCATGTCAGTACAGATGTTCTGCCACTAGAAAGCATATTCAGGGTTATTTTTCTGCTTTGGATGCTCAAATAACTTAAAGTTGCATATACAATTGTATTTATAGTTGAATACATACCGTTTTTCACAACTTAACGTTTTGGTCATATTTTATTAAGTCTTTTTGCTTTTACGTAGGCTCTGAAGCTCATCTGACAAAAGAATACCAGGGCTTGTGCAGAATTATGTGGTTTTATGCACATGCCACTTTCTGTATTTTAATGTGTTCATTTTCTGAGCAGTAAACCCAGCATTTCATATCCATAAATTTTAAACTGAAAAGGAAAAAATAATACATTACTTTCTATTAAGCTTCAGTTAATGAAAGGTAAAAATGGAAAGTTGCTGCTCCAGACATGACAATTGCTGGAAACTGCTTTATGCAAACAGCAAGATTCTTTATGAAAAATTGGAAAATTGCAAATGGAGCAGTTTTTTTTTTTCTTTTCCTTAGGGATGAACACTGAAAAACTCCTAACACTTCAAGTGACTAATAAATGCCTACAATGCAAAAACATATCACTTATTCTGAGTTAGTCAAACAGATTGACCATTTCATAGTCCTTAGCAAGGAACTTTTCACAGTTCCTCATGCAGATACAGAGGTTTGTAGCATCTGCAACACAAATTGTGAAGAATCATATAGTGCATAGTGAGGGCAAGATTTCTGTTAGTTATTTAATACATGGCCAATAGAGTTGTTTTATCTTGGAGCCAGAAAAGAAATTATATATTTCATATGATACCTGGACACTAAATCTATCAATGGAAATAGAGAAACCATGTTTAGAATGGAACATTATTTCTGTGTTGATCATGCACTGAGATTAGGTTTTTACAATTTTTAATTGGAGGATAGAACTTGGCGTTTTGGTGGGGGGGGTGGTGTTTGGGTTTGTTTTTTTGGGGGGTGGGGTTTTGTTGGTTGGTGTTTTTCACCCATTTTTTGCTTTGTTTTTGCTTCAAATAATGCGAGTTTAACATGTCACACTCTGTGTTTACTACTGGCTTAAAACTCCTTTTTAAACATCTTTATGCTTTTCAGCCTTCATTTGTTTTGTTCAACAGCAGCACATGGATTGTCCCTACCTGGTGTTTACATAGAAAGTTTCTTTTCCTTTCTCCTTCTTTCTAAACCATCTCATCTCACTGTTCACAGTCCTTATTTTCACTTACAGTTTTCATTTCAGTTTAAATCAAAGTGTCCCAAAATAGTTTAACAGCTTCTCTGGGTAGCACTGCCAGACACACAAGCAAAAGGAAAATCTGTGATTTTTTTTGTGACTTGCTAATATTAAAGACTTAAGGACTTTAGTATATATATATAAAAATAAAGAATTCAAGCTTTATATATAAATTTACTGTAGATGAAGCATAAACTACCACTTCTCTTTTTTTCCCCTCTCGATTTTTTAATGTATTTTTTGCTAACAAATGGTTTAAAAATAGTAATGTTATAAAGGAGCACTTCATGTTCTTTTTAAAATTAGCTTGGACATTGAGGATTTCCAAAATGTATCTCTAATGTTCTTCCTATAAAGCAGTTTAATAAGATGTCACAATAAACATGTAAAATTAGATTTATTTTATCAAGAGGCAAAAATAACCTCATTACACAGAAAGCTTCAACAAACTCAAGCTTGCCTAATATATAATCCAGTAGTTTAATTGGTAACCTGATTATTGCTCTTAACAGAATTCATTAGTACCTCAGAGTCCTATAAGTTGTTTGAATGATACTTGTTATAATTAATATTTAGTCTTTAATACTGTTCAGAGTTTCCCAAACTTTCAAAATGCCTCTTGTAATGGCTTTTTTTTTTTTTTTTTTTTATTTGCCAGCTGTGCAAACTTCGCTGCCACAAGGATACAGGGAGGCTCCACAGATGGAATGTGGCCTTGCACTGATTAAATAACCATTTGTATTCTCCTGCAGTAGAAGATGGGAATACCCTGTCTGAACAACAGTGCTTCCCCTCATTCCCAGGCAGGTATTGTTCCTGTACCCATATTTGTGTCATTTAACTAATCTGGGCTGGTTTGGGCTGGGATAGGCTTGGTTTTATTCATAATTCCCAGTACAAAGCCGAGCCTCAGCCCCATACTGTCTACTGTGAACAAAATGAACTTTGTCTCAGCCAAACCCAGCATGTGTGCACTTGGACTGATTGTCTCCAGGGAATGGAGACATTTATGGGGCATAAATTCTGATTCACCGCTGAATTTCAGGGGGTGGAAATGTTAAGCTCTGGGGAAATGAAGGAGGCCAGCGCATCCTCACCCACATGGGCCATCCGTGTGTGATTTGCACCACTGGTGCTCATACACCCGAGTTTTAAAATTCCAGAACTCCTCAGGTCTAACCCTGAACACTCGTGGTTTGCTCAGCATGAAAGTTTGAGCTCCAAAGATCGGGTCTAAACTGCTGTCTCCATTTCCTTGTTTAGAAACAGGGAACGAACAAACTCCCGTTAGCGCGGCCGCTGCTCTGCTCCTGCGGCTTCAAGTTGAGTGGCTCCCTGCATTTCTGCTTGCTCTGCTCGTTAAGAGCTGCTCATCAGCCCAGCACTACCCCTTTGCCTCTGCTGTCTCTCAGGCTGGAGAGCCCTCCAGCTGCTGAGAGCCTCGCTGCCTCTGGATTTGATTGATTAGGATGGGGCAGCGCCGCTTCCCTGCAGGGCTTGAGTTTCGTGTCCTCATCCCGACACTCGGTGTTGTCACAAGTGGTGGGGCTGGCCAGTAGGCAAACATGCTAAGAAGTATCAGCAGCTTGATGCTTGCTGCAACTGGGAGCTGTAAAAACTCATAAGAAAAGTGCTGTGTAGGCAATGGAGTTGCCTTCTCCAAAGCAAGATGAGGGGGCAAAATCTGAGGGGATGCCACGCGTGATGGGGTCATCCATCTGCTGGTCATTTATATTTCAGATAAATATCAAGAAAATCTGCTTTCCCTCATAAACAGGGGTTTCCCCGTTGGCACAGTGCAGATGTAGAAAGTCTTTTTTACAGCTAGAGGACTTAGGGACACAACTTTTACCTGAAGTGGTGTGAAACTGAGAGCAAGGAACAGGTGCCAAATTCCACCATTCCAGTGGGGGTTCTCATCCAGTAGGTCCAGTGTTAGACATGAAACACTCTTGGTTTTCATGCTGCACAAAGCCCATTAAAAATTTAATTTAAAAGAAAATGGCACTTTAAATTATTTTGGTTTTGACAATAAAGGATTAAGGAATACAAGTTGAAATTTATAAAGCCAAGTGCATTTTCAGATGTCACAATGAAATGTTTTGCTTGTGCTTCAACACAAGACCACAAGGCTCACCTCGCAATTCAGGTATTGAAACCTCCAAGCCTCTGAGGTTCAGTTTGCACTAGCAGCAGACAAAATAAATCTTTCAGCATAGTTTGAGATAACCACAACTGATTAGAAAATGCTCATAATTTCTAAATGCTACTAGACCTTTACAGTAGTTTATCCCAAATTAGAGCTGACTCAGTGTTTCATTCAGCACATGAAAGAAACTCTTACTTTCAGGTTCAGCACAAAACTTTAGCCTGCTGCTTTTGTTTTCCTTTGCATGGATAGAGGCAGTTTGAAAGGTAAACACAGCACTCAACATCAGCTCTGCTTAGCAGGGAACTGAACTTGGACCTCAACTCTTTCTTAGACTATCTTATAACAGATCCTGTAGAATCCTGTTTTCCATTTAAGTAAATTCTCATTTTCATTGGCATACAGGAGGCCTGATAGGAGCAGGAATGTGCTCCAGTTAATTTGTATGATTTGATATATAGGTTTTCATAAGGTTCAAACAAGCCACAGGAGGTCAAACTGTGCAGTGCTGAGAATCAGTGTACTCGAGTTGATAAGATGAGCAGTAACATTTCTCCACAGTGTACGAGAGGATGCTATCAGTGCAGCACTGCCATTATAGCAGCTCGAGTGCTCACTGCTGCTGAGGGTGTTTTTTTCCCTTTACCTCTCTTATTCCCAAGATGACAGCAGCAGCCACAGTCAAAAGCTCTTATCTCCAGTCTGCAGATGGGGAAGAGGAGCGTGTGGTATGCTAAGGGTGAAATTTTCAACAGAGATTAGGAAGTTACTTAGGTGCCTAACTCCTGTTTTCAGGAGTGATACAGGGCCTTTTTAAAGCAGCTGTTCTGTTCACAAGAAACTAATCTACTTAGTTACTGCAAAAAACATGCAGCTTTATATTAATCATACAACAAAGAGGATGAAGGGAAAGTTCCACAGAACAGACAGGAAACAAGAGACAGGGAAGAAAGCAGCTCTATCCCTTATCTCTTTGGGCAACTGGCTGACTCCCTGTTGACCCCAGTCATATTCCTAGTTTGTGAAGAAAAATGAATCCTGGAGGATTTTTTTTTTCTTTTTTTTTAATTTCAGAAGGCAAGAGTTGCTTTATTTTATATTACCTTTTACTCTCCGGGTCTCTCAGTTCTGTAGCTTCTCCCAGTGTTCTCTGGTGCTGCAAGAAGGCTGAAATCCTGCTGACTTCCTTCAGAACATCATTAGTAAAAGTAAGGGACTCTTGAACTCCATGTCACTTCATAAGCAAACTCTGTCCTGACGTTTCCTTGGAGTTCAAACATTGGTGATGCTCTTTGAATAACAAGGATCCAGTTTCCCCCAGAATGATACACGGTCTGCTGGAGAGAGCAGATAGCTCATGAAACAACTGATGAAGGTCAGCTTCTTTTGGCTTTACTCTTTCTTTGGAGTGATAATCACAAACTGATTTTGAAAAGCTTATTTTACAGTTCTCTCACCATCTTGGTTTAGGATTAAATCTGAATGAGTTCTTGTCATCCTTTCCACTCAAAACTGGTGAAGGTCTGCTCTTGTCAGAACTCATGGAGTTCCTAAAAAAGGAATTGGCTTGTCCAGACTGTTTTTAACTATTTATTCACCTCACTCTTAGAAAATGTAGGATCTGGATAGAACGGGGGAGCTTTAGAGTCTGGGTATTGCCTGTGACTGACCCTCCAGAAGATCATATTTAAGAAAGATTTGTCTGAGCTCTCTGCTGGAGACTGATTGGTTGTCAAGTCCTTTCTGTGTCCTCCTAAGCCCCTGGAACATGCTGCTGCCACTAATACAGACATGCAGAGTCTGTCTCGTGGCAAAATTCAGGCATTCATGAGAACAAAGGGTCAGCAGGCTTAAACGCTGCCATATCTAACACTGCACATGCTGCTTTCTGCAGCTCTGTGAACTTATCAGCTGTGGCTTCCACACACACAAAGCCATGTGGCTGAAGTGCAGGTAACTCATCTTGTCTGGAGAGTTAAAGATGACCGTGGTGCCCCACAGCCCCTGTTGGTGTCACAGCTCTGCTCTGGTGCTCCTGCCCTCACCCCAGCAGCTCACAGCACATGCTGCTGCCTTTGAGTCAGAAAAGAAGATAGAGAGGTGAAAACATACCCGTTTTTTGCTATTTTTCATGTTATACTACAAAACTCTCCCAGCTGCACAGGATGAACAAGACAAGATTCATGCTTTTCCCAGATTTATATATGCCAAACTGTGTTCCACGTGATTGAGATTCATTCAGATGCCATCAGCTCATCTTTTATGGAAACAGGTTTCATCTTTTCCTTGGTCCTGTAGCCTAACTCAGTGCTTTAGTGCCAAAGGAGCACCCACCATTTTCTGACACAGGGTCCTTCCTCCCTGCCTTCGTTTTTCCCAGTTCCACCTCTCATGATGGCAGATATTCAGCATCACTTCTGGTTGAGACCATTGTCAGTCCTCACTGCAACAGCCTGGAGAGGCACGTTTTCCATGGCTGAGCAAAAAAATCCCAGAGGTTAATGTCAGTCTAGTGATAATCCATCCCTTTCCTTTCAGCACTCCATTTCTTTCACTTGTCTCTAACCCAGCTCGCTGGTACGCAGTAAATCTGCACAGGTAAAACAAAGTTGTCTTTTTCTGGACTGCTTATCTCAATCAGTTTCCTCTGAGGTAATAAACAATTCTGATTTCAGGTGTTTTAGCTAGACCTCATTCTCCACATGACTCCTGATATTCACATTATTCCCTTAGCCCCTCTTTAGAAGAGCTGAATACACACAGAGGAGTTCTTGAATGTGTGCTTTGTAAGGAACTGAGATCGAAAATTCCTACTGGTTTTGTATTTTTGCTAAAGACTTTTTTTTTTTTTTTCTTTTGGGGTGTCAGGTTTACCAGAGGGAAGACATGACTTAATCAGTGAGTCAGTCCTGAATTGACAAATTCTTCTCCATTTATCCACCTATTGCTTTCCAGGTGTAGCCTACTCACACAGCAGCCGAAGCTGCTGTACCTGCATCCATCATCCCTCTGCTACAGGCAAGAGCAAACCTTACACCCCTTTAGCATCTGGCATGTACCAACTCCTCTGTGTGTTTCAGCTTTGAAACCTTAAATGCTCAGAGCCTTTTTTCACCTCTAGGGCCTTGAGTTCATACCCTTTAGCTTGAAATATTCTTTGATGTGTATTTTAGCATTTTCTGGCTAAACACCCTTGCTTGAGGCATTTAGTTATATTTGATGCTGAGACATTTTAATTTAAATAACTGATTAGATGTTAACTCTCCTGTGACAGAAGCACACATTAGGAACCAGGGCCTGTTCTATTATGCTTCTGCATTTTCATTCCTTTGAGCTGTTCTTACTGTGTGGGTGCAAACCTTAAGTAATTCAGTGCTTACAGTGTTGCTGTTAATCATTCTGCGTTAAGGCCTCTGCAGCACTTCTAATTCTGTTTACAGATGCAAAGAGGTGCCTGAGCTCTTACCTTCTGTTGCTAAAGAAAGTCTTACAGCAAGATAAGGAAGTCTTAAAACTCAAACATGTATCTCTGCCTGTAAAAATCTGATCCCAAGAGCTTGTGGCACACCAAACAGCATCCCTATGCTTCCAAAAAATGTGAGAGTATGTACATTTTGTGGCAATAAAAGATTGGCATTTCACACGGGAACATTTGGAAATGACTTTTAATGCTGGTGCTGAGATACACGTGATTGCTAAGTGGCCACAATCACTCTGGTTAACTTCAAGGTGTTTTAAGGAACAATAGGTACTCCAGAGATGACTGAACCCTCTAAGCAGCTCTGTTGTCTTTGGTACTCTGATTAGGGAGGCACCAGCGCTCCTGAATTGTGACATATCAGTCATGCTTGAACTCCATGTGAATAAAGTCAGACCTAACAGATTTACCAAAGTATGGACATCCAAGACCTAGGTGGGATAAAATCAGACCTAACAGATTCATCAAAGTGTGAAAATCCAAGTATGATGTTTGGAGATGAACTTGGAGTGAAATGAATCTCCATTCAGAAATGTGCTCACCACCATATCTAAGTGTTGAACTGTGGCATGATAAATGTGCCTTGTTAAAAGGTTATTGCAAAGTACTGCAGCATTCAGTAATTTAGGTTTTGTCTTTTTATTTTTTTCCCCAAACATGAATAACTGCCTACATGAACAGACAGTTTTGCATGCATGGTTCTGACAGGGTTTCCTGAAAGAATCCCTGAGGAAATACTGGACAGACCAGACAGATTGCTTTCCAGTGATGTGATGTGCTGTCAGTCTCCTGAGGAACGAGACTTTTGAGTGATAGCTAGAGGACGGTCACGTACTGTCAAATGTTTGTCACATGAAAAAGGACAAGGGGAAGGGTTGCAAAAATTATCCAAAGTAGAATCTAAGAGCAGGTGTTGAGTTTGTGGAGAGACAGAAGCAGAGTCATGAACGCACTTATATTTCTTACCTGATAAAGTAGTGAGTAGTGTGGTTTCATCGTGTATTAGTTTTCTTTCACTCATCATGTGGCTTCTTTAAAAAGGACAAAAAAATGTGATAAAAATGGTAATTTACAGAAGTCGAGTTTTGCATCCAATATTATGTTTAAAATAGTTATTTGGCCGTATGTAAAATATGCAGAATACATTAAAACTGCAAAGCATATGTATTCCAAATGTTGCCATACTTCTTTAAAGTGATTTATAGACAGCCATGCCAATTACATTTTTCTTCTTTCCCTCTTCAAAAGAGAAATAGCAGAAAAAAACCCCAAAACCTCTTATTCTGAATAGACAGGCATTGTTTACTCGTGCTATGTAATTTTCCTTTTTTTTCCCTGTGTGATTTTTCCTAGAGGAGGCACATACAAGGTACCAGTGAGGCTTGACTGTGATTCTGTGGGCAAGTGACAGCAAGAGAAGCTCAGTGTTGGGACTTGAATCCCAGCTCACAGAGGAGAAAACCTGAAACTTGAAAAGTAACACTGAATATCGTTGGGGTTTGTGCAGAGGCTTTTTAATTGCAGATTCAAAAGGTCAGTTCAATGAAATTTGTAAGCCCAGGATGAGTATTTGTAGTCCATCTGAAATTCTTCTGACAGACTCAAGGAAAAAAAACCCAATAGATTAGTAACAATATTTTAACAAGTATTAGCCAATTAGCAGGTCCTGGTTTTGTATTTGATTTCTCACTGTAGTGTCCAGAAAAAAGGAATTAATTAATGCATTAAGTGCTTTAACATTATTTATTTTAAAGATTTGTAGCAAAAGCCAAGATGTGTGGGTGTCAGAAACGAAACATTTCTGAGGCAATTTGTCAGTTGTCACATCTATATCCCACCAGTGGCCTTGCAAGGGAGGCTTCACTTGTGAAACTTGTGTAATATCTGCACAAATCCATTGACTTCAATGAAAGACATATTTACCACGAGTAATTCCTTATAAGAATGCTCAAAACAGCAGAGTTGGAAACCTAAACAGTAAGTTCTTTGAGGCTCCTACCTCAGCTGAAAAATGCAGGAAATTTCTGGTGGGATGCAAATTAATCAGAAGCACTCTGTTACTTTGAAGAAAAAACTGAATTCTGAAATGCCGAGAAGAATCCTGCCCTCAGGTTGCTTCTTTCCAAATTTGATTTCTTGTTGTTTCAGATAAACGTAGAATAAATATCTAAGTTATTGGATGTCCATAAAAGGTCATCCTTTTGAATGCATTTGATATTTACAGAATTTTTGTACGTGGTTTGATTTTTCCTTTGCTCTTTAGGGCTGCTGATGCGCCTCGTGCATCGCTCTGAGCACACTAATCCACACAATGGAAACGACACATTTCTGATGTCAGTAATTGCATTGTTCAATATCAAGTGCAATGATCTCTGGAAATATTTCTGTTTAAATACCAACTACTACTCTAAAATGTCAAAATTTTAATTAGTTTCTGTTTAGGCAGCTCACGCCAAGGGTACACAAAGTGGATCTTGTTTCTGTACCTCACAGAAGGTCCATTCCAAGACCCAAGGAATTCTGCAGGAGGCTTTTCAAAGCAGGTAAGATCATCACCATCACATCTTTGCAGTTCCAGGACATTCAGAGCTTTCTCTGCTTTTCTAATTCAGGTAATGTTTCCGTGTGGCTGCAATTTTCAAGTCCAGTGGATAAGAATTAAAAACAATGAGAGGCTTACCTGCGCGCTTGGAGGAGCTCAACGCTGTGCAATCGTTTGGAAGTTTGGATTGCCTGTTCATGGCAGATGGCATCTGTGCTCAATTACACTCCATCCATCAGGAGGTAAGGCTTTCAGAAGTAATGAAAGCATCTAAGAGATGGTTTGCACTAGAGAGTAATGATTTCTCAAAAGGGCAGACAATTGGGTTGATTCACAGGTACTGCAGAAGGGAAAATGTTTCAGATGAAATGAAAATTATTTCATGAAACATCTCAGGATTTCACAGAAAGAAGGGGAGTATTATTACCAGTTATTCTCTATAAAATGAGTTTGGTAACACACCATCATCTAAAAATGAAAAGTGAAAGGTTGCTAAATTGGATATTTAGATTTTGCTAATGAGAATGGAGGGAGCTGATGGATGTTGAATCATTCTTTGGCAGTTTTTAAACAAAGATTATCATTCATTCTCTTTTTTGAACTGACAGATGATGTTTTGTGTTGAAATGAAGCTTCATGACTTTTGATCAAGCCTGCTGAAAATAGCATTCTGCTGCCTAAACTGCATATTCTGTTCTAACACGTTGCACTAAGAGTCATGGGATGATAATTTGGGATGCTCTGCAATCCTCTGCCTTTTTGAGGGATTTGAGGTTTTTTTGTTTGAACCATATGTGCCACGACATGGCCGCATCACATTACCCAGCGAGTTCAAACCCTTCAAAACAAAAATGTTTCTAATTAGTGTTCTTTTGCTTGCTTAACACTGTCTCAAGAAAACAGGTGGTACATGTCTATGCTGAGTTTCGTGTACCGTGGTAAAATCAGGCAAGTGCCTTGCCAGGTATTGCCTGACCAATATTTACCAATGACAGTCACCTCAAAGATGTTGCAGAGCTCAGTTACAGAGACAGGGACCTCCCAGGACATCCACTGGCAGTACATTCACACTTTGGGGTGCTACCAAGGGAAATCAAGGGTCTTGCTTCCCTCTCATTAGACAAACTGATGTCCTTTGTGGAGGTGTGTTCCAAATATAGCCGTTGGTTCACATTTTGGGCAATATAATTCAGGACAGACTAAATTCTTAGTTTAAAATTTCTTCTTAGAATTACAGTCTTTTGAGCAACTTGTCAAAAAAATAAATGTTCTGCTTCAGCAATCCATATTGAATTTGTGTGGCCTCATCCATCTCCCAAAAGCAGGGCAGTGGAAAAGTAAATTAGCCAATCTAGCACAGCAGATGAGACAGGATAAAGGTAATATTCCTTCCAGAGCTGGGAAGTAGGTGAATTTCTCCTGCCCTCATCTGTATCACTGCTTGTTCCTTCCTTGTGGCTCCTTTTCTTAACACAGAATTTGCACTCTCCAGATAATAATGACCAGTGTGAGGAGCTGCTGAAACTCCTTCCCTCACTTCCCCCATAACTGAGATTTGTGGTGGCTGGACTTCAGACTGAAAAGAGCATCTAGTTATCACTAAAAATCTCAGAGGTGCTGTAGATGCAATTTTAGAAAAAGCATACGCTCTTTTTGTGTGTTCTGCGTGTCCATACATAACTGTGGAAAGGTCATAAGAATTTAGAATTGAGGAGTTTTCCTGCAAGGATAAGAGAGTTGCAAGGCACAAGCTTGGGAATGGCTCTCAGGATTTTTGGAGCAGACTTTGTGGATGTAACCAAATGCACAGGATTATCTGGTGGGCTTTGTGGGTTTCATTGTTATTGATCAAAGAGGGAAGAAAATACTGAGGCTACTCATTCATTTATAGGAAGTACAAGATAAACAGTCCAAAAAGTGCTTTGGTCACTAATCAAGAGGACAAATGAGAAGGAAACAATTAGCTGGGTAATTATATTGTGATACTTTGTTAGTGTTTCCTGCAGGAGTACATTGGAAATGTTGTTAATTTAACATCGAGCATCCAAAGATAGTGTTAATTCTTATTACATCAGCAGGCACAGAATTATAAAGCTGCCAATATCCTAAACTAAGAAGTGAAAGAAAGAGATTAAAATGTCTTAGAAAAACAATCAGATAGTAGTTGTGAAAGAAAAAACATAATCTATTGACTGAATTTGAATAAGAGCTAACAGTTCTGTCCATTTGCTCTGAGACTTAATCCAGTGTTTTCCATCACTAGTCTGAAAGCTTACGTAACATACAAGAATTCTAAAAGTTTGTTTGCCTTTTTTTTTTTGGGGTTTTTTTTTGGGTTGTTATTTGTACTACTTTGTAGTATCTGAAATGGCAGACTTTTGACTTAAATTAAGAATTCTGAGCACAGATGTCCTAAAAATAACATATTAAAAAAACTATCAGAGTGAAATAATTTATTTCCATCCTGTCTGTGCCACATTTAACAAATTAACTGTCACCTGCTGAAATATTTTCATATATCCACTGGTAGATTTAGCAAGGCAAGATAATAGATGCTTTTCTTCCCACTCTAAAATGGAAGATACCTTTTTTTCCTAACTGAAATATGTAATCAAGTGTGCAAAATAGATGGGTGCTGTCTAAAAAATCCCAACAGGTTGGACATGATTCCCTGTCACATTGTTCAGTCAATAATAGTTTGCACAGTGAAATTCCTACATCTTCTCAACTGTCCCATCATCCCACCACATCCTGAATCTTCTCTCTCTTGAAAGAGATGATACACCAGAGGCTCTCCACAGTGAGATTAATTTCTGCCAATCAGACAATGAATGCACACAAATGAACTGGGAATAATGGAAAGCCTTCTCCTTGAGAATTTATCAGAATGAAGAGCTAGCAGCAGGTCAGGTGTTCCATGTGGGATAGCTGTTTTCCTGGAAGTAGTGTTGCTGGCCCCTGTGCTGCTGTTTGGGAGCAGATCTGTGTTCTCAGGAAGGCCCTGCATTGTGGCTGACAAACTCTTCATTCTGCGATTCCTAATTCTCACCATACTGTAGGGTTTTTTCAGAGTTCTTGGGTTAGTAGTACCCTGATATATAACCCCACAGTATGAGCATTCTCAAAGGTGTGGACAAGGACTGTTCTGGATGCTTTCTATGGAAACAGATGTTTTGGGGTTTTTCTTAAATAACTATTTGAAGAATGGCAAATCATAGCGGGAAACGCCAAAGTGTGAGATGTCCAAAGGAAGTGTAGCAGAGAAATTTTAATAAGAAACCCCTGTGCTGTGCTCAGGGATGGTCTGTCTGATCTCGTTCCTTGCATTTAATTAGAGCTAATTATTATAGTCTCTTCAGTTCATGATTCAGAGGAAAAAAAAAGCATATATCTTAGGAAGTGTTGGAAATGCCCCTCTGTGTTTTCTTTCCTTCTTTTGGAGTGATCCTGCTCAACTCCAGGTGAACTGGTGAAAGGGATCTGTTTATGTTCTTTTCCATGTACAACTTTTTTTTTTTTGGTTTTGAGGGAAATGACATCAATTTATCCAGAGAGCTCTGTGTGGGCTCTTGTCAGTGAGGACATTCTACAGTCAGGAAAGGAGCCAGACAGGTATTTGTATCCTTCCTGGGAACAGCTTCACTGAGAGCTCTCATGTAAACACAGCTCCTGACAGTGTGCAATAGCAAAGACACCAGAGCAGCAGGCTGCTGATTAATGAGCTGTTGAGTGGTGGTGGATGCCTGTGAGTCTGCTGCACATCTCTGGAAATGTGAGAGAACCAGCTCTGCAGTGATCAGCACACCTCTCACACCTCGTTATTTGATCTCTAAACTCTCAGAGGTGTAGGCAGCAAACTACAGATTATAGGCACCTTCTGAGATGTGCTTGGGCACATATTTAAGGAATTCAGGGAAAAAAATGTAGCTGATGCCTTCCAAATAAATACATTTGCTCTTTTTTGTGGAGCTCAGAGCGAGGACAATCTCTCTCTGTACGCACTGAGATCACATGGCTCATGGAAATGCTGGAGCCAGTGGTCTCTGTATCAGCCCCAGCTGGCCAGATCAGAAATATGACATTTGATTACAGGAAGAAATATTACACAAATTGATAGAGCATTGAACAGACTTATGGCTGTCAGCTCAGATGTTTCTGGAACAGTATATCAGACAGAGATAATTGTATAATCGTAAGGCTGAAAGCACTAAACCCTCTCATTGCCTGTGCTGGCTGCCTTGGCCTCGTGGGAGATCCTCATAGCAATTTGAGAATAAAGGCATTATATCAGCATCACTCAAGGAGATGAGAGCAGACATCTACTGCTCCTTCAAGCAGCTGTTGTGTTCCATACCCATCAGAGGATCTCTGGATGGATGTGGAATGGATATGGCACTTTAGCTTGAAATTTAAATTCACTTTAAATTCACTTTAGCTTGAAATTTAAATCAGGAAGTGGCCAGCTACCAGCTTTGCCTCTGGGTGTCAGCTGTACAGGTTATCTGCACAAAGGATGCAGGAGGAGATTTGGTAACAGGTAAATATTTTAAGCCCAGGTCTCCAAGTAAGAACAGTCTGTAACAGAGTGGGACAGTGTTTGTAAATACCACGGTGGGAATGCTTATTAATAGAGCACATTTGTTCAGCTGAGATTGGAGAGAGAAAACTATTAACTGCTATTTTTAATTAACTAGTATCTGTGTAAGATGTCCAGGCTGCACTGGTACAAAAGTGGATTGTTAGTAAATTTTCCAGGAACTGGACCAAAAAAGGAATTAATAAAGCAGCACATCATTAAGTAGACTCTAGCTTCAACTCATAAAAGACCATTAGAACAGAATAATCTAATTTTCTTCATAATAGAAAACATAGAACTTGCAAGAAATAATTTTAATGGAAAGATACTTTTATAGAATCCACTGCTGCTGGTTATTTGTTTGAATGATTGATTTCCTTCGACATTTAAAAATATTGCACTCTATTTCTGGTCTAAATCATGTTTCAATTTTCAGCACAGCTTCTTTGAGATTAAGTAATCACTTTTACAAGATCTTTTCAATAAGAAGGCATACTTAATTTTGATAATCTCATCTTTTAACATGATCCTAGGGTATTTTGACCCCCACTATAGTGTTATAAGTATTTATATCTCGTCATTAATTCCATTGCTTTGCTCTGCACCAGCTGCATTTTCTGTCCCTGAAACCCACTGAAGGGTGTGACAAGGATCCTGCCAATGGTTGTAAAAGAAACTGACCTGTCACAGGACAAAAGAAGCTGCATTCCCCAAAACAGAGAGCTGCTTTAAAGGTAGAAAACAGTCAGAAGAAATTATCTATTTTTGCAATGAAATTAGATGCTAGAATGATTGCTATTTAATGTATTTCTGCGTGGTGGAAAAGAGATGAATGGAAAGCTTTCTGCTGATGGAGAGTATCAAAACTGAGGATGGCATGGACCATTGTTCTACCATCTCACAGTGCCAAGCAAGGAGCAGCTGAAATTCAATACTGATCAATAAAAAGCCATGCACACAGGGGAAAGCAAACAAACAAACAAAAAACCTTCCTATATACCATGGTAGTTCTAAATATGCCATTATTGAAAGAGAATTATAAGCTTATCTGTAGTTTCCTGTAAATGTTAGCTTGGTCTTAGTTGGTCGGCAAGGAAGTGAAGGTGTTAGGAAATACTGAAAAAGAAGAGATGAAGCATCACTATACAGCTCCATATGGTTTTGGGGATCTGACATTTCAATATATTCTACAAGTCTGCTCACCTCACTCCAGAAAAGGATATAATGACCTAGGAGAACACAGAGAATAATAATTAGTGGTACAGAATAACTTCTGTACGCAGACGAAGTGAAATAACAAAGACTATGTAGTTTAGAAATTGAAGGAGTGCACATGGTTATTACAGAGGTTTGTAGCATCCTGAATGACACAGGGCAAGTCCCTTATCTATCTGCTGTTTGGAGTGTAATCATTAACCATTCAGTAGCCTTCTCCAGTAAGTGTTCTTATCACCCTCTTATGCCTTTTGCACTGCTCAAACCCAAACCATGCTGTTTGTTTACAGGTTGTTTGGTTTGTTTTCTGTTGTTTGTTTATTTTTGTTGTTGTTTTTTTTTTGGTTTTTTTTAATGTCAAATCAACTAGAAGGAATACAGAAAGCCCACATTGATGTTTGGGTTTTTTTAAAATGTATATTTCAGCATTATTTTTCTATTAACTTATCTTAGGAAAGCAAAGAGTATCTTGTGTACAGCTGTGCCTCTTGTCTCTGCTCTGCCTCTGTACTATTGACTGGTTTGGATGGTTTTATTGGACTATGAATGGGGAAGATTGTGGTTTGTGTTGTCCCTGTGCTCTTAAATTGTGTGTATTTCTGGAGGTCCCACTTGTGTTCCCTCATTAGTACATTGAACCTCCTGGGGAAAACTCTTTTGATGTCTGTTGAGTTGTAGCTCACACCTTTCAGGAGTAGTGGACAACAGCAGGACATGTCTCTGCTGAAGCTTTTTGGTTTCTCCTCTACTCATATTAATATTTGCTGCTGTTAGGTACTTCAAGATCATGTGTCCTGTGGGGTGTTAGATCTGTTTATCTCAGCTTTAAAATTCTACCTGCTGGGTGGGAGAGATCATCACATTTGTGATAAGAGAGTAAACACTTTTTTACAGCATTAAGTTCCCTATCAGCTCTCAAAGACATGGATAAAGATGCAGAAGGGCAAATAAAATCAGTGATGTTAACGGGACTGCCTGCCACACCTTTGGAAGTTTAGTGAAACTTTTCAGATGTGCTCTACCAAAATGTTGATGGGGAAAAAAATAGTGGGGAATGAAGACTTGCTCTTCACCAGTCTGCAGGCAGTGAAATTAATGAATTCTCCCTGACTGACATGAGTGAAGACACAACCTAATTTGAGGGCCTGCCTGAAAAATTATTGAGTCATAAAAGCAATAAACTGCTGCTGACTCATAAAGAGTGTTCTGCTACCAAAGGAAAAAAAAAAAAAGAAAAAAAAAAGAAAGAAAAAGGCTTTTTCATGGCCACAGCAGTAGTTGGGATGGGGAATGATAAAAGGAGACAAAAAAAAATACTCTTTAGGTACTTATAGTTTCAAAGTATCTCAAAGATTACGTCAGATTGCATTACTCTTCCCGTTCTAAAACTTCAGTGTCTCCTAAGGACTCTGCTTAAGCTGAAGTCTGTTTGATGAAGTGTCCAAGAGTTCAGAGGCACGATACTGACTGTGAAAAGTGACCAAAAAAAAGTTAAATGTCGCCCTTTGCCCGCAATATGCTTCGCAGTGATAGCAGTGAGGATTGTTCTTATAGATGAATATCTCACTGCCTGTTTATCGCTGACAGATCAGAATTCATAACCTCAGACCTCCCCAGCTGGAACTGGGGCACTTTATTTTAATAGCTACATGTCTTCATAGCTGAATTTGGGACTGTGAGCACTTTGTTGTGTTGGAACAGATTGACGTTAGTGCTTTTGAAAATTATTTCAGGAATACTGAATAGCAAAGGCAGAGAGGAAAAATAAATCAGTTTTTGGAGGCCAATGCTTTGATCCTCCTGTTATCCCCATCTGCAGTGAGCAGAGGCAGGGGGAGCTGCAGAGGCTGGCTCGGAGCTGGGGTCAGGGCTGCTGAGAGCTGGCAGGCAGCTCCTGACGGATGCTGTCAGGGATGGCAGCGCTTCCCGGATTCCCAGCCCCGCCTGGAACCCTCAGTGGGGAGCTGGACCAGGCTGGCAGAGCCCCATCACTGCCAGGGGGAGCAGGATTTTGGCTAATCACTTCAGTGTGACAGACAGCCACGGTGCACGGGGCCCTTCCCGCAGCGGGAGCTGCACAGAGCTAATGTGGGGACACCTGAACTTGTCTGACCTGCAGGCAGAGAATGAGGCTGAGGAGGGAAGGTGCTGCTCAAGGAAAATGCACAGTCTGCCGTGTTGCTCAGGAAATGTTTGAATATTCATTAAGCATACTTAGGATTTTATGTAATTAGTTGAGATCTTTGGGATTTTTCACCTTATGTTTCTCCTGTAAGTCACATGCTTAATTTAGATGGAATAGGCCATATATTATGGAAAGAAAGTCTTTCTAAAACCCAGCCTGGCCTTTTATCAGTGGTAGGAAAGTCAGTGACTGGAAACCCTTGAGCTTCTGGCTGATTTTTAGCTGTTTTCAGGTGTCAGAGATCATAAAATATGACTTTATTTTCATGTAGCACGATGGATGCATTCTGTAAAGCTGGTAAAAAAACCCCAAACCATCAATCCTTATTGAAATATCTATCTAGAACTTTGACTTTCACATCACAAATGCTGTTTAAAAGTTAACTTTTCAATTAATTATTTAAGACAATGATAAATTATGCCTAGAACTAGTGACCACAATACAGTAGGAAAAAGGTTGAAGTTCTAAAATAATCCCATTTGAAAAACAGTTGTAAAAATGAATTGGTGAATGCTAACTTTCCTTTAGTTTGACTTGCTCTCAGACTATTTTCTGAGTGGAGGAAGGAAGAAGTTATCCTAGCACAAGGAACTCAAGGGAATTATCAAGAATGTCTGTTCCCCCCCTTGCCATTCTAAACTGAAGGAACTCATCAAGCAGCCAACCCAGGGCCTTGTAAAGTATATTTTATACACAAACTCATAGGATCACAGTCACAAATGCCCATATTCCTCTTGCCTGATCTTAGAATTGTTTAAATAACACCCGCAGTTCAGAGTCCTCTGACCTGACACCCAAGCAGAGGTCCTGCTCTGCTATGTCCACCTAAGAGTGTCAGTGCCTTGGTTCCCTTGTCTCTCCTCCAGAAAGGACAGTGATGCTGCTGAAATTCAAAATGAATGGACCAAAAAGAAGCTGGATGTTAGTAGTCTCTGTTTAATACTGTTAGAAGTAATATTTTGTGAGTTTCTTCCTGGGGTTACAGGGGAGAAGAAGTACACACACACACAAAAAAAAATCATGAATGTGTCTGTTTTAAATGGGAAGAATCCACGGCAGGACCCCAAGATCTGATTAGAAGCTCTTCTTTAGGGCAGCCATTCAAAACTTTCCTCTGAGACCCCTCCCAGCCATTGGACAGCTACTTTAAAGTTAGGGGGTCCAGAGCACTTATGGATACATGTATACATTGATTAAAATGTGTATTTCATTTAGATCTTGCCAACTTCTGCCTTATTAACAAAATCCCATTCCCTGTATGCTGAAACAATGACCTTTATATTATCAATTCAAGGACTCATAAAACAGATGGTGGAGACATAAAAAAAGGAAAAAGGGGGAAAAATAGCCAAAAAGTGAAATCCCAGCTTGTCCAGCTGCAAGGACCAGAGTATACAAATCAAAATAATCCTGAAAATCTGGCTGGGGTAGCAAAACCATATGGGCTTAGCTGTGTTTCAGCCCAAGGGTACCATGTAACTTATTAGCATCTCCTCTTCTGCTGCTGGTAAATAGTGTGCAAAAATCTGTGGTGATGAGGAGCTGGTTCTCACCAGGGAGCGACTGTCAGGGATTTGTGCTGCTTGGGGGATCCAGGACTCACCCTGGTGTTGACTGGAGAGTGTGATGTAAGGGGAAGGAAAGGTGGTACTAATGTGGCTGCAGTAGAGGTGCTTAATGGATGCAAACAAGAGAAGTTCTGTGGGTTTAAGCAGCAGAAGATACATGAAAAAATTGTGTGGCAGGAAGCTTATCTTGTTTTTCCAAGTCCATCGGTTGCTGCTGTTACAAGGAATTATCTTGTTATTAAACTCTGCAAGAAATTAAAGGGGAAAAAAGCCTTAAACTGTCCTTAAACAATCCATGTGATTGTTTTTCTAAGTCTTGGAGGAGGCTTCTGAA
Source organism: Promerops cafer (assembly GCA_013398275.1). NCBI lineage: Eukaryota > Metazoa > Chordata > Aves > Passeriformes > Nectariniidae > Promerops > Promerops cafer. Next base: position 109,446 of record VZSE01005856.1, on the reverse strand, counting down.
CTGGCTTTAGAAAGTATTCCTACTTGCTCTTGTCCTTAATCCTAAGAAATTGATTTGTGCGTTCTCATTATTCTCTCTTGATAAAGTAATACTGACTTCCATATTGCTTAAGCAAGAGAACTCAAGAGCAGTGATTTTCTGGGGTTTCTTTATCAAGAAGTAGGAGATATGTTGTGTATGCTTTATATATAGATGTATTATATGCTCCAAACCTGTCTACAGATTTCTACTCCTGGGATTTACAACTGAGGTGTAGAGTCTGACTTAATAAACTATTCAGATAAATGTGATAACCAACAGAATTAAGGTATGATACAGGAGTAAAGATGGACTGAAATTAAGCTGATGACAGAGAAGTTGGAATGAATGTTTTAGAAAAATTTCTTACAATTTTTCCCACCTTTCATTCCTCCCAGCTGGCCTCGTGTATTTCTGATGCGTTTTTATCCCGTGTCTGTTTCCTGCTTTCTAAATCCTGGCTTGAGTATGAAAGAAGAGGGGATGGAGATTTAGACTCAAAGCTGTTTGCCAGAAAGGACAGTCCTTGTGGGCAGGGAGACAGCTTACCAATGGATTGCATGACTTTGCCTTTCTGCTGCTGCAGCGTTGATCTCAGGTGAGCTCAGGTGTGGGTTCTGTGCAGTGTGAGAGCAGAACTTACCTGGCCTATTCTCTTGTATTAGTGACGTGCTGGCAGTGTCCTCCTAGCACAAATAAAACATAAATGACATCTTTAATTGGTTTTCTGCCACACCATCCAATGTTAAAAATAGTTATTTCCAACTGCATTTGTCACCTTGATATTTTTCTTGCGAGGCAGTTGTCAATAACCCTGAAACTATCAGTTACTTTCCAAAGATCATTTCTTATAGCCCTTAGAAAAGGGCATAAACCAATCACTCTTCAGAATGGTAGAAGGAAAAAGACTTGATATTTGACCAAAGGTGAAACTAAGATATAGCTTATTTGAGTTAGGACCTACTGGACTCTTGATTGATAGGATCAAAGTCAGATCAGACCTTCTTTGTCAAGTTCAAGATTTCTCTTTTGACTGCTGTAAAAGTATTTCCAAGGAAGAGCACAAATCTTCTTCTGCCTTGACAGACAGTTGTACACTCCCTGTGCTGCCCCTAGCTGGTACTTTGTTTGACTGGCAGTAATTTTGTATTATTGGGATATATATCTGTCTTTGGCATTTAGTGTGTGCACCTTAATTTTATACTGTAGCAATAATTCTTGTTTTGCTTTAAATCCTGCAAAAGCTGAACCATTCAAGCAGAAATTTGCATTTGACCTGTCAGAGGCAGTGACTGACATCTGTCATCCCTGCTCATTGTTTCCAGCTCTCCATCTGAAAAATTCAAATGAAATGGATGTTGTTCAAGGCTGCCAGATGTTGATGCTAACATCAACAGATAAGATGGGTCATAGAATAGAGGTTGCTATGCACAGCAACTCACAGGAGGGGAATTTTTTAGTTTTATCCTCTTGCTGCTATAGTATAAAAAAACATACAAAATATTTCATAGAGTTTAACAACTGTGAAATTCAAACTGCTATAAAGTCTGTGAAAGTACTTTTCAAAGAACTATTAATTTTGGGAAAAAAGCCTCAATTCTGTATACTTATCTCCCAACTTCATTTCCATGAGAAACAAGCATTGAGTTCTGGTGCTGTCTGCTACTGGTAGAATAGCATTCTGTCAAGCACCCCCAAAAAACTCACATAAAAAAAAGCCCAACAAACCAACAGACCAACAATTGTTAAACAATTAGAAAGGACCAGGAAAAGGTGCCATGGCCCAAGTAAACTAAATCTGTGCACCTGCTCCCTCATGCATTTTGCAGTCCTGAGGCTCAGGTTTCTTCTTCAGTCACTTATGCCTGTATCAGGCATGAAAAACAAAATGATGGGCCAGTTGTTGGTGTTCCTCAGAACACTGGCTTCATTTTCTAATACTGCAATGAGCCTGTGTGATCTTGAACAAATCATATAGGGGGAAAAACCCCAGGTGCTTTAAATAATCCAAGTTCCACTCCCCTTACTGGATAGTCAGTGGACACTCTTGGTTTTTACAGAGCCTTGCAAATTTATGGCAAGTAAGGATCTCTCCAGTTCTGGTGTACTATCAGTAAAATGACAAAATTAGTGCTTTCCTGCCTCACAGGTTCATGTAGAGAATAAACACATTAAAGCAGTGTAAGGCTCTTAGATACTATGCAGATGGGAGCTATAAAAGCTCCTCAGACAGAAAAACCTGAGCCGTGGCAGCTCTGTGACCTAGATCAAGCTGCTCTGTTCCTGTCCCCTGCCTTGCCTGAGCTCAGCTCCCTCAGCTGTGTAATTAGCTGCTCTCAAATAACCCTCAAAACTTCCAGAAGTTTTTGCAGCTCTCCCCTTTCCCTTAAGGTCTGTCTGTGCCACTTTTTCAGTGATCTACAGCTTTTAGGTGATTTCCTGTCAAACACACTTCAAGGCTAGTTTCTACCTGGCTTTCTTTTCCCCTTGCAGCTGCTCTGCTGACACTGCAGCTTTCAAACACTAAAAAAAATACTTCTTATGATAGTTTTTTCTCTTCTATAAGGAAGAATTAGAGCTTCTCTAGAGAAATCTGGTCGCCATTGCAGTGTCTCTTGGGAGATGGAGAATTTTAGCTTAGAGAATAACTTATCTCATCCAGCTCTTGCTGTAGATATTGGAAAAGGAGTCAAGATCATAGAACTGTTTTCTGAAATAAACACTCTTGTTCTATAATTTGTTCTAAATCTAGAAATTTAATGATGAATACTTTAGGTCCTCATGTTTCCATGCTTGTTTCCAGTTCTCAGGGTCAGCAGCTGGAAGGGTTAAGGAATCTCCTGTCCCTTGCAATGAACTAATTCTGACTTGCCACCCTTTGCAAGAAAGTCTTGCTACAGCTGAGCTACATCTCCCTCCTGTCTGCAGCTGCTGGGGGCAGATGAGTAATTTGGTAAATCTGATAAAGCAAATCCATTGCTCAAAGCTATGCCAAGTGGAGCCACTTATTAAATGGCTGCAGAGTGCAGAAACTACTTTTTTCTGTGTTTTTAAGCCTGGCAATGTACAAGCTTTCTTTGCCAGTACATTGATAAAAAAGCCTACTAATAAAATTGCTAAATAGTTTGCTTTTTCTCCTGTATGTCTGAACAACATGAAGCATATCTTTGTTGCACAGCTCTTTGAATCAGGTTGTTTCCTTCACGATTCTTCTCTTGTTGTGGAGTTCAACAGTGACAAGGAGAGAGAAAGGGCCAAGAAAAGCAAATGAGAAATATTTTAAGATTATTTAGGGATAATTTTTACTGAGGTATTCTCTTCATTCCTACCCACCACCATCACATTTTTTCGTATTTCAAAATGGGAATGGCCCTGTCTCTGTTAGAATATTTCTATTCTTTTCGGGCTTGGGGGATGCCCCTTGCAGTAGCTCTGCTGTCAGAGGGTCTCGAGAGCAGCACTCCCAAACTGCTGTGTTTATCTTACACTGGGACAAAGATACACCCACAATGTAGTATCTTTTTTCTCTTTTCTTTTTTTTTTGTATTTCTGTGAAGACTATTACTACCACCTCTCTGGGCAGAAGTCCTGGATGCTTCTGACTGATAGGGATCAGGTAGAAGGAGATGTCTCTTTCAGGAAATTGATGCTCATACTTTTCTTTGAAGGAAGAATTTCAGAAATCCTGGGACCCCTGCAAAAGATACCTCAGAAACTAATTGTGAAGGGAGTAGAGTGACAGCCCACTGCAAGATGGAGGCTCACACTGGGGTTGGGGTGACTGAGGCATGAAGGGCTTTTCCAGTCCTGTTGCATCTCTCTGGCTCAGGACAAAGAAACAGAAAGAGAGAAATATGTTAAAATTTGCCTGAAGTTCTTCACTACATGTAATTTTTCTGGGAAATGTAACCGTTTCCAACCCAAAGTATGTCTCCTAAAGACTGCTCAATAATATTATACCTTCACACAAAAACATTTTTTAAAAAATCAATCCGAGATCTGGAATGAACTTCTTTTTTTTGCCACTCCATGAAAACAGGAAGCTCAGAATATTCAGACTGTAAGAAAAAGAATGCACAGTCTAAATCTAACTAAGTCAGTTGTGATAATTTATAAACAAGAGTAAAACAAAAGAAAGCAATGGGTTGTAAAATAAAGACTATTTAGTGACAACCCTTGTTCATAGTAAGATATGGAGTCCTACAAATTTGTTCTGTTTCTTCCCTGCAGAAAGGATTAGTTACCATAGCAACTGATACATAACTTTGACATCCTTTGCTACTCCCAAGATCTACAGAGCAGTTTTTAAGGGAAGAAATGTTAATAAATATCTGAGAGAGTAAAGGAGACAAGGTCCTTCTGCACTATGGGGAAGTCATGTTGTTATTTGATTTCCCTTTGGGTGTTGTGCAAGAGCTGGATGAGGGGCCTGTACTTCCATTAATCACACAGGGAAGGATGGAGAGGCTGCTGTGATTCTGTTAGACATCCCTGAGCATGACCTGGGACCTGGCCAGCTGAACTCTTGTCTGCTCTGCCCTGAAGTCAGGTGAGCTGCAGTGAGAATCTCCCTTGCAAGGCTGGGAAGTGCTGCAGCATCCCAAGGAATTCTGGGCTCAGCCCTGCTGTACAGTCAGTGCGTGGCCACAAACAAGGCACACACTTCTGCAAAGACCTCTAAATATCCACGGTCTGGAAGAAAATGCTGAGACCTAACCACCAAGGAGATAGAATTACAGAAGCACATAGGTTGGAAAAGATATTTAAGATCATTGAGTCGAAGCAATACAAGGATATGAGTCTTAATTTTTATGTTACTAGTCCAGTGAAAATACAAGCTGCAGGAAAAGCCCTGGATGGATAATCTATTTAATTCTTTCTCTAGATAAATAACGCACAGAAAGAAATCTATTATTTCTGTTAAATGCCTGTGGAACACAGGAAATAATATCTTGTTATGCCTGCTAGGATATTTCTCTGGGTAGTAGAAAACTCATATTTGGATGTTATGTAGCCCTTAGAAATAATTTTCAAGGGCTATTTACCTGTTTTCTATTTAGAGTTCTGGTTTAAAGTTAAGTACTGAAAAAGAATTATCTGATGTGGATTATACACAATGATTTTCTGTTTTTAAACTACTTGTGCTTCACATCCCAGGAAACTGAAATTAGAAGGAATGACAAATCCTTGGTTTGCCCTTCATTTAAAAGAAATTCACACAGTTTTTCTCCATAACATCCATTATCAGTTCTCTGAGCCTGTCCAACCCCCCAGTAAATCACATTAAAAAAATTCACAGTACATTTACTTACGATTGGAATTAGGCTATCCCAGATACTTTGAAAAAGGATGCTTTTGGAAGATGTTTGTCTGGATCAGGACCAATAGAAAGGCCTTTGGGCTAAATTTTCAATCATTGTATATGGGTTTGTTTTGCTGCATTGATGATCCTGCTGTTTGTGTGTCACTTAGACGAGTCCCAAACTGATGTAAATAGCATAAAATCTTTCCTATTCATTATTTCTCCAGCTATGAACTAGGATTCCCTTTCGTGCTGAATATCACAGAGAAAATAAAATAGATAGGGTTTACTTTTCACTGGGAAAGTCGGGTTTGAATGAAGAACCACTAAAAGGGTAACACCTTTCCTAAAAACTCGTGAACATAAAACTCACTGCTCCTGTCACCTTCACATTCACATCCAGAGTTCCAGCTGATGAATAAACAGACTGGAGATTATCACACAGGGTACCTTCATGTGTAAAATGAAATTCCTATTAAAGTTCACTGCTTCAAGTGATATATGCTTTGTAGCTCTTCCTGTAGAGGTTCCTGCTGAGTTTTGTCACAATATACTGAAATCCACTCTTTCTTCTCTCATCCTTCTGTAGTGCTAGAACAAAGTGATCTCTTTGATGAGTCTTTGTAAAGTTTTTGACAGAAAATGCCAACCATTAGTCACTTTCCACCTACAGAAAGTCATCTTTGGCCATAAGTGCCTTGCTCATTTATTTATTTAAAACCTGATTTTGAGTTACGTTCATCAAAGTTATTTTGAGTGTGTGCACAGTAAATCAAAATCTTCAGCCCCACGTATGGACAAGAGTGCATGAAGATGGCTTGTGCTGTGTTCCCTAGTCCTCCCTGGTCAGCACAGAAGGCTTTGCATTCTCAAATAAACCCACCTGCCTCTATGTCCCGTGAATTCAAATTTGCAAGTGGCCAGGAGATAAAACAACATATTTCTGTGAAATCTAGCCTTTGCCCTGGCTTCAGACCTCACAACCCTGCAGGCACAAAACCCTGTAGAGCTGTGTTTTCCCCTTTGTGATGTGCTCAGCAGCACTTTTAAGAAGCAAGGTTATGTTAGTTTTGCTTTATCCACCTGCAAGTAAGCAACAACTCTGACATCAGTTCATTATAACCCAGGTATTCTTATTTCTTGTTTTCTGGTGAAAAAAGTGTGAGCTTATCCTGAATTAATTCTGCAGTTTAAGTTCCATATTAATTTCTATATGGCTGTCATCTGGGAACTTAGATTAATGAGGGCTTGCAGTGATGTTACTCATACGAAATTAAACATTCCTTAAATCCATTTCCATTAAATTCTAGTCCATTGCCAGAGATGTTCATTCCAGATACAGTATGCCTAGTGAAAACAAATCTGTACAATTGTATGCTTGGCCAAGCATCCCCCAGAAAAGGATCTCAGGAAAGTGAGATCGAGAATTAAGATGTGCAGAACTGGTTTTGTTTGTTTGTTGCAAACATACAGAAACAAACCTCTACTTCATCTGCCTAGGGGGTTAATTTTTATTGTGCCAGCATCAGCACTTCCACTTAACTTGTATATTTTTCTATTTATGCAACGAGCCTCTCTTTTCCTGAGTCACTTCAAATCTTTAAACAGGCTGGAAATGTGCTGTCCCGGGTGCTCTGTTTTAAGAGCTAAAATTAATTTCCTTGGAAGTATTCCTGGAAATCATAATCTATACATCTATATTTCATGTGGTACTGGGCAGTTATGTTGGCTTTAAATCAGCTCTGGACCTAATTTCATCTATTTTAATGGAATGGCTAGAGGGTGTGCCTGCCAGATCCAAATCTCTCCCAGGTATATATTCAGTTTACAAATCATATTCTTCTCTAGCAAACTAGAATTTTGCCTATTTTAGGTATGCACCTCTATTACCATCAGCCCCCACTGAGTTTCTGCATCAGGTTTTTTATCTAATTTTCAGCTAATGCCAGCTCTGAAGGTTGATTTTACTCACATGTTCCTATTGTACTCTAAGTTCTGCTAAGAGGTGGCTGGAGCAGAGAAACCTCATGGGGAGGAGCAGTGGAGGGTATTTTTTTCTTTTCATGGGGATCCACTGAGCAGAGTCAGGGAAAGACCATTCTGGAGTCCACACGGGATTTGAATGATTTGCAAGAGCAAATTAGGACTCTGCAAGGGGATGATGCAATGAGTCTCCCAGGGGTGGGAAAGGACTAGGCAGAATTTGGTTTAATTCAGTAGAAATGAGGAGAATACCAGGCAGGCAAAGTTGTTTATGCATCCTTGTTTCTTATTTATTTGTCTTGCCCAGCAGTTCCAGATTAAAAATGTTAACGATGTTGGCCTGTATTTCTGTATATAGGAAAGCCCTTTCAAAAAGGGCAGATCCTGCCAGATGAAAAATCTGGCAGCTCCTGCCAGATGAAAAATCTTTTCATCTCTCTGGGAGGAGATGAAGGGTATTCACCAGAAGAACAATGTCTGTGTAACCCCACTGCTACTCTCGGGGCAATCTGTGGTCCCGTAGCACTGGCCTTTCATAAAGCAACATGGCACTTTTTATATCTCCTTGTAGGAATGGCAGAGCCATCTCTGCTACTCAAATGTTGAGCTCAATTTTTGTCCTACCATCAAAATACAGAAAACTTCTAGGCTTCAACTTCGTGTGTGCTGGTGTAAAAAAAGAAAAAAGCACTTCCCTATTGTTCTTACTGCAGCTGCCTAGATTGACTCAGGTGTGGTAAAGTGAGGCTTTCTCATTTTAGTCTGCCACGTTTCTAAGCGTGGTTCCTATGTGGACATGTTTTAGAAATGTATCTTTAGTAGAAATTTTTCTTTTTAAAATATGGCTTAATCTCAACTTATAACATTTAGAATTATGACAACTTTAGAAAAGCAGGTTCGATAAATATTTGCCTAAATCCTTCGCTATTGTGAAGGATCTTGGTTGCTTCTTCCTTGTCTACTGAAACAAAAACATCAATTATCTCTTCAAACTTGTGCTCTAGATGGATGCATTGTTGTATTAAAAATTTTCCTAGTTACGTTATTTCTTGAGAACAGAATTTTCATCCGTGTTCATTTTTAGGCGCTGCACGTATTTGTCTGGTTCTGCTGCATAATTTTTTCCTCTTGAAAAATGCTAAAAGCAAACCTGTATGGTGTGTTCTGCTTTATGTGAAATCAGCAGACTTCAGTAGCTCCTGTACCTATCCAAAGATCTTCCCACAGATGAGGTGCTTTGCTTGATTAAATGGAATCTGTCAAAACAGCCAATGCTTTGCAAGTTATTAGTTTCTGAATTAAGTCCTTTACAGGTCTCTTATTTGGCGTAGGGAATCCCCTAATTCCAGATAACCTTCTTGAGGTGCTTTCCTTGTTTTCTGAGAATTTTGACTTCTGCTTTGAGGGGTTTTCTAAGTTTCATTGCAGATCATGCGTGGTGTTCAGGAATCCCTCAGAGCCCCAAAGCCTAGCACAGGACAGTTCCATGGATTGTCTGCTTCCACCTGATTAGAATCAACAAATACCACTTCACAGCTTATTGGAAGTATTTTGTTTCCCTGGGTGAAGCCTCTTAACAGAGGAGTTTCCCCAGAAGAAGTGTATTTCTATGAAGGACGTCAGTGTGACTCAGTGCCCTTCTTTCCTACTAAAAGGAAGATAGTGATTTTGCTTATCCTTTTGTCTTACAGTCTCTTTCCCTGGGCATTTATCTGAAGCAGGATAGATGGAAAAGCTTTCAAAGGCACACAGGAGGGAGCTCAGCAGGTGTCCTGAAGAGCAGGGTGTTTGCTCCTGGGCACCAGAGGAAGCTGGAGCAGTGAGAGGAACAGGCACTGCCAAAGAACTTCAGCTTTTCCCAACTTTGATCTGGTGTATTCCACTTGCTGAAGCCTCTGCAGTTTCTCCTGCCTTTCCCAAGCAAGGGAGGAGAGCAGCCAAGGAGCAGGAGGTGGAGAGTGCTGGCATGTCCACAACATTCTCCAGTTTTTCTTTCTTCTCTCTTTCCCCTTTTTCACTCTCCTCCCCCCTCCATCACCCTCTTTCCTTTCTTTCTCTTTTCTCTTCCTTTCCCTTTCCATTCCTTTCCTTTGCCTTTCCATTCCTTTTCCCCTTTCCTTTCCCTTCCCCTTCCCCTTCCCCTTCCCCAACTTTAATTAAATGCCTGTGGCTTATTCATTCTTAGGTTTCAGGATGTGCAGGTCCTAGTCATCTTTAGAAGAAATCAGAGGAATATGTGGAAGAAATCCCATTAGATCTGAGAGCTTTGTGCTGCACCATGTGAAAGGGTCAAACAGGTGTGGGAGTTCAGTCTCACACAAGTGGTTGGGTGTGACAGAGCTCATTTGAGCAGTAATTAGCAGCTGGAATTAACCTGTACTCTGTGCTGGTGGCACTCAGCAAGCTGCTGGTGTAAATTTGGGTACAGCAATGTTTGAAATAAGGTATCACCATCGCTGGAAGTGTTCAGAACCGTGTGGGTGTGGCCGTGGGGATATGGTTTGGCAGTGAACGTGGCAGTGCTGGGGGACTGGCTGGACTCGATGATCTTGGAGGTCTTTTCCAAGCTCAGTGACTCTGTGAGTGCTGTGGTTTCCCTGGGTAACTGGCTTAAGGCATGGAGAGGTTGGAGCCTCTGCCAGCAGGGCACTTAATTGGACTGTGTGATTTCTTTTGTGGATCTCTAGCTCATTCATCTGGCTGGAAATTCCCTTCCAAAAACAAACAGAAAGGTGTCTTGGACTTAAAGGAAATCTTGCTATGCTCCTTTCCTGTGAAGAAGTCCAAACTGAAGCTGTATTTTTCACTCTAAATGTGTGAATTTAAAACAAACTTCTCCCTGTTTGCTTAGCAGAGCTATGGCTGATGAATAAACCCACGTGTGCCATTCATGTTATCATGAAAGGTACCAAGAAGTCCAACTAATTCAGCCATTTTTCTCCCTTTTTTAATTATTTTTTTCCCTACTGAAATGTTTTTGTTTTGGTTTGGTTTTTTTGTTTGTTTGTTTTTTTAATTTGGACAAACCCTGCTAGTTGCAATTGCTCTGCAGCTGTTTTGCTCAGTGTGTGTGTGTGTGTACACTGAGAGAACAACTCTGTTGCTGCTGCCCAGCCTGAGGTGCAATTACATACCCCTGCCCTGCCACCAGGTGCTGTTCACAGTGAGGAGCTGAACAATTTGTGGCGTGTTTCCTCAGCCGTGGCACAATCATGGTAACAGTCAGCAGCTGCCCGCACTCTGGGATTTCTTGTGGCAAACCAGAGATGTGTGTGTGTGTGGCATCACTCAGTTTAGGTTTGATGGCACTCTGGCTGTGCCTCCAGCATTTCCTTTGGAAAACTACCATGTACCTGGTGGTTCACTTCAAAACTCTGCCAGGAGTTGGAATGTTGGGGTTTTGTCTCAGCAGCACGCCGCCATGGGAAGGTCAGGTTGAGGCATCACTGCCTCTTGCTGTGGTTTTTTCATAGCACCAGGGCTTCATGTAATTATAATGTTTTCTTCTTTGTGACTGTCCCTCTGTATTGGTGAATTTATAATGTGGTAATGTCATTTCAGGTTCGAAGGAAGCTTTCTGGGACAGATGTTGAACTAACAAATTTGGTGAGTTGGCTGAGTGGGGTAAAGAGGTTTTTGGAATTTAGCAGTATAGCAGTTGAATCAAACTTAATTCTGCAATTTTCTGTGTTTTTACCATGAAAAAGCCTGTTATTCTGTCTGGGACACTGCTGCACAATGAAGTATGGTTTAAAAAAGAGAAACAGAAAGCCCAGGAAAAATGCAGCATGTCCAATACATGATTAAATACTTCCTGATTTAAACTTTGGCTTACTGTCAAAATTAATTTAGAAAATCTTTCTTTGAGGAATATATTTTCCTTTACTACACATTTATGATCTCTGAGCAGGATTAACTTGCTGTGTATTCTCTTCATGGTGATGATTTACATATTTTATTTATGCCCAGCTGGGGGATCTGAGATCAAAGTATATCTTCCATGCATTTTGTTTTCTTTAAATAGAGTTTGCCTAGACTAACCACATACCAGATTTGCAAGAGGAATTTTCACAGCAAACTTGATTTATCTTTCTTGATTTTTTTCACGTTTCTGCAATTCACAAGGTATACTATGTGTAACTATTTCTTGGAAAGCAGTTCTGCTTTGGAACAAAAAGTTATATTTTGAGACTACTTTATCTTGACTAAACTGATCTAACTGGTTCATTGTTCCTGACAATGACTGGTCATGTTAGGTTTTCCTGTGTGCTGTCAAGACTGTGATTTAGGACAGGATACTAACAGAGAATTTTCAGCTGTAGTATTGGAAACCAGAGACATATCTGGGATTAACCACATATTCTGGATCCCAGCCCAGAGAGGTGAGTTTTTTGCTTCTCACTCTTCCCCTTCCCCTACCCAGTAATCAATTTTCCTTTTTCATCTTCTCCCTTTTGAGTATGTCTTTTTGAAAGCTTTATTGATTGGTGTGACTTAACTAGAAACTCCAGAAAATGAATGATAATGAGGAAAACCTTTTTAAAATGTAGGGTCATGATACATGCAGAGGCAAAAAGTTCTTATCCTCCTGTGTCTGCTTAACAACACTGAGGTTCCCTGCATGAGACACAACCATCTCCCTCTCTGTTTTCCCTGGTTCTAATGGAAACTTCTGAAAACAAACAGAAAACCCTTTTCCAAGCTATTTATTTTTCCATCATGACAGGAAATATGACAGACAAACATACTGCAGCACAACTTTTCCATGGCTTTGTGTACAAAATGCGTTAATAGAGGATCACCTTACACAAGTGATCCCTTGCCTACCTGCTTGGAAAGGCTTTTTGGTATTGTTAAACTTTGATAGTGCTAAACTTTGCGAGTGATTTTTTGTAGGTGCTTCCAGTGTTGTGGCACGGTGATGGTGAGAACATCAATGAAAGGACTTGGTCTAAAAAGTGGGGTGTACAGAAGGCAGAAACCTCATACGTACCTTTTTTGAAGGCAAGTTGATTAGGGAATATATCAAATTATAATTTTTCTCTGAAGTGTCTCAGCACGTTCACTAAGATAACAGCACGGCACAACTTCGAGTGCAGTTTGACTTCTTGACAGAAAAATCAAACTCACTGCTGAAGACCATTTCTTCCTTCAAAAATTGCATACATGAATCATTAGCACCTTTAACAAGATGGAAGATCTCCAAGTCTGGTTTGGTCAATAACTCTCAGCTTCCAACAGGGAACCGCAGCAATTTCTTTCAGGGTTTTGGCACGTGTCTCACAAAACTGATGAGCTTGTTCACAGACTCTCTCACTTTACAGTGAGACATATGGTATGTTTTGTGTTTGTGAGTGTCTTTGATGTTGTCTCTCTGGCATGACTTTATGTCCTTTCAGTTTTGTTTGGAGAAGAAGAGAATTTCTTAGTTAAAGTGCACCGAGTGCATTTTAGGAGATTCTTTTTGTTTAAGAAGGGAGATTACAAGGTGCAGTATTTGTTTAGGCTTTTTTAATGGATGTTTACATTTTTAGGGTACTTCCAGTGAAGAATCTAGGCAATAAATGTATGTACTGAAACATATCCATCCATTTTATGTACAGCATGCTGCAGAATACTTGCAGGAGATCTTTCAGTTCTTCTCAAGGATTGAGGTTCTATTTTCTCAGCTTAGCTCCTGGCAATAGTTCCATTCCTTAATCATACCTTGAAATGCTGAGGTTCCTATGAAGGAAGCAGCCCATTGCTGCATTTATTATAACCCTGTGGTGCAGCTCTGAAACTGCAGGTCAGCAGTTAACACCTTCTATGATAACACATTTTTTCTTATTTCCTTGTGTTATGATATATTCCATATATTTTCATTTGCCTCTGTGTTCTCTGGTCACTCCATTGTGGAAGACAGCTCTGGAATTCTTTACAGTAGTCCCAGAAGTTACTTCTTTCTGGAAAGTATTAAATTTGCTGGGGACTTCAATTTTTGGAGGAAGAAGGGGCAGAATTGAATGTTTTGAGAAATAACCAGTGAAGTAAGATTCCTTGGGGAGGTGATGACTAGCCCAGCACTCCAAGGGATCTAAGATTTTGGGGGGAAAAAAGGAAAAAAGGAAGCTGCTCTGCTGAGGGAGAGTTGATTTTGTGATTTTCACTTGGCAGTGTTTTCCTCTTTGCCTAAAGAAAAAGTCATAAAGGGTGAACAGTATAGTTAGTCTTTATATAAAAAGCTTCCTTAAAAAGAAGCAAAACAGCAAGTGGCAATTGCCTTGCTTCTGTGTTGGCATTGCAGTGATCAGGCAGCAATAAAATCCTTCTTCTGTAGTCTTTATTGTCATCTGCTGATGGCAAGCTCCTGTTGTTACAGGCTGCTAAACTTCCCTTTTAATAGGAGCCTGCAGCCTTTTAGACCCAAGTTAAGGGCTATGTACTAAACAAAAGAAAAATTGGGGGAGAATAATAGGAAACTTAATATTTTGGGGCTTGCCTACATTTTTACTAAAATCTGACTTTTGAACATAGAAATACCTATTTTTTTTTTAATTTAATTTAATGCCTTTGTGAATGTTAAATACAATACAAGGAAAAGGGAATCTTTAGGGAAAATAGAGTGTTTTGCTGTGGGCCTTGTATGAAAGCTATTGACCTTTCACTCTATGAAATCACATTACCTGTACTCCCTTTGTACTTTCCTACGAAGTGTATGGAAGGAGCTTAAACATGCAGGTGATCCCATGACTGATGGATGTATCAGCAGTTCTGTGAGCTGTAAGGACATTTCCCCATTCAGACAATTTTTTTGGAATGTGCCTTACGTCCTACGGTTTAAAAACTGGGACCCAGGAGCCCCTGGGAACAGGGCTGATTGGGCTCCGGGTCAGACACAGGAGCTCTGAAATGAGTGACAGGGATCTGATGAGCTCAGGGAGGGCTGGAAGCAGGGTGGGGGGCTGTACAGAGGAGGACTGTAAAGGGCTGCTGAGCATCTTTGTCCCTCCTGTTTGGAGGGGGAGGATCCGAGCGCGCTGCGGGCAGCGCTCCCCCGAGCGCAGCGCAGCTTTGGGCACGTGGGAGAGGGTGGCAGGGGTGGTTCACTGCTGGAATGCTGGTGGCTGACTGGAAGCCCCAGAAGGATCAATGGTGCCTCTCAGCTGCCCGTGTGGGGCCCCACTCCTTGTGCTCCTCAGCGCCCTTTGCCAGGCACCGCTGGTTCCAGAGGTCACTCTTGTGTGAAAGGGCTCCTCTAGGATACGCCCAGGGATGGCCAAAGACTGATTAAAAACTCAGAAGATGCTGGTGAGGACAGGTCTTGCGTGTCTTTATTAGCACAAAAATTGATAGTAAATGAGACGGTCTCTTCCTTCTAGCTTGAGAAATCTGTGCTTACTGGGCCATCAGCCAGGGGCTCTTGGATCTCAGGATAATTTTGCAACTTGGTGTACAGCAGACCCTGTGCTAATACGTGCTGCCAGGCTGCTTCTCTGATGAAAAGAGAGTGCCTTTCCCTACCTGTTAGCTCAGCTCTGCCAGACCTCAGTCTGGGAACAGAAATCTGGCAAGACCAGCATTATGCAATCCCAGCCCAGAAGAGATTTCAGGTGTTAAAAAATCCCTAGAAATACAGAATCCAGGATTGGGATTTTTTTTTTTTTCTTGTTACGTGTTTTGTTTTTCCTTTAAATAATGCCTTCAGTTAATGCAGACTCTTATTTTGATTTACATGAAAGAAGTTTATCTAATATAAGAAATAATTCCTCATAAAAAGTAAACTTTGAATGTGGAATTATTCTTTTTGAATCAGTAAATTGCCTCCCTTAGGTTTAACTAAATTAAGGAAGTTGTTTTTAATATTTTTCCCCTATTGTATGGTGTTTTCTCCTCCACACCCAGTCATAAATGTCTTTAATTGCAGTTTAGAACAGTGTCTCTGTTTGAAAGTAATTGGAGTAATTTGTAATGAATGAAGTCAGATGTTCTCCATATTAAGACTACAACTGAGTAACAGGATTTTTAAGATTTTTTAGTAAAACTGGCTTTAAATGCAGTCAGATTAATGCCGGGATGAATTTTCTTAGGAGCCAGTTTGTCATGGACAAGGAATTAACTTCACAAACTTGAATTAAAGCCTAGTTCAATTTTGACATAGGTAGGTGTAGTAAAGAGGAGGTGACAATGCCTCAGATCCCATTGGTAAAAATACAACTCTGAAACCTTAGGAGTTTTGTGGTTTTGGTTTTCTTATGAGGAAATATTAAAAGTTTGACCTAAGTATGATTCTGTGGTTGCTAAATGGTGTGTGTTTTAGGTACCTCGCTTTCATTATTCTGTTTAAAATACCCTAAAGGTTATTTTGGTTGTAAAATAGCATTAATATTACAACAGCTTGCCTTATGAAAATAAATAAGCATATTTGTGTGAACAGCTTCTGAAAAATCATGCTGTGAACAAAAAGAATCATGAAACCAGAGAGTAATTTGCATTCAGATTTGCTAAACAAAGAAATATCTGGTTTAACAAGCATTAACATACCTAAACTCTTGATTTCCAATGTACACACCATCTTGTGGGGATGTTGCCAGAGGATTTGAGGTTATACATTGACAGGTAACTTAATTCTGTTGTACATTTCCTTTTGTGCTTGTGGAATGGTTGGAGTTGTGCTATGGATCTATCAGATCTATCATCTATTTTAAAATGGTTTTCTATGGCGCCCAATAGTGTGTATTTCTGCTGAAACAGATGCATATTCCCACAATTTGCTTCCCTATTTTGTTTTCTGTCTTTTAAAGTATTTCAGTACTTTAATGGAAAGTATCTCTTTGGCTTCCCCTGGGCTGTAAAAGAATAAAAAAAAAAAATAAAAATCTGAAAAAGGTTTATTTAAAAAAAATAAAAATAAAAAAAAATAATGCGCCAAACATCCTCCTGTATTTAAAACCAATCAAACTTTCAAAACTTTCTACATTTATCACAGCTGAAAAATGTAGCTAGGAAAAGCAGAGACACTTGACCAAATCTGTCATTAAAGCTGTGAATTAAACTTGCTGGCTTAGTTCAAGATAAGATGACAGGGCATTCCAAATGTGTTCCAAGTTGAGGTCTGTGAGCAAAAGCTCTTCAAAAGTTAGATGAGCAAGAGTTTCCATGACTTGAGGGAGTTGATGCCTTGTCAAGGCTGACCTAGAACAGAGGCTAGACAGAGTTAAAGAATAAAGTAGGGATTCACTAGAAGGCCTCAGTGGATACACCTTGGGCAGCACAAGAGGGTTACACCCAAGATGAACCCAAAATGGTCACAAAATGGACAATGGTCACGAGGTCTCTCACTTGTAGAAGTTCTGGTTCATTAGCATATTGGAGTTAATTGTCCAGTTATAGCTTTAGATTATGAAGTCCCTTCCTTCTTGTTTTTCTCTCTTCAGTCCACATTGTTTATGCTCTCGAGCCTGAAATTTGGATCAGTTGTCCTTGGTCCCCAGCTAGAGAAGGAATTGTTTTGTCTCCCTGCTCTGTGAAGAGAGCTTGCTATCCCCTAATATGAAGCTCAGAACTACTCACTAAAGCAGCACAGAATCTGGAAAATATAAAAGCTAACACCTGAGGCATCAGAGTGGTAACTCTGAGTGGTAACCCTTCTCATGTGATCCTGCAAAGTAAACTTGCAACTTGCACAGATAAACTGGCCAGACCTATTGATCTGTTTGATCCAGGGGAAGTAGCCTTACAGGAAATGTGTTATCTAGACACATATCACGCTTTATGATTACAAAAGCATATTTTCCATCAGTTGGAGACAAAAAATAAATAATTTCTTGTCTTGGTTGACCGAATCTGTTGGTTATGAGTGGATTGGAAAGTGTCCTGAAGGGGACTGGTGAGATAGGTAGGGCTGGTGCATCTGTGTGTGTCTACAGCATCACGTTTGCTCTAAATTGTTTACAGAAATTTAGAGGGGGCTTAGGTATTAAACTGCTCATCTGTGAATACCACTTGCTTTCTCTGTTATTTTCAGTATTTTAATGAAGTGGAAATTTATCACTTCAAGGTTTGGGAGAGCTGTTTACAAGCTTTGCCTCTCTGTGTGTTTGTGCAGCGCACTCTTTGACTTTGTTTGATCATCTCGAGAAACAAAACTACTTGTGCAGAAAAAAAAGTTATATTCCATGAAACCGAGTAGAACTGGGTGAGCATTGGGTTTGTAATTTAGAAAACATGAAGTAAATTGTCATGCTGAGCAAAATGAAGAGTTATTTCAGATCCAATGAATACTTCACTCCTTTTTTTTTTTTCTTTAGCTTATTGCTTATACAGCTAATAAATTAGGTATTTTATATGAAAATATTTGTTTGGGTAATGTTCCTTAGTAAAGAACATTTTGAGGCAAACAGGCATATTGCTTGGCTAAATAATTATGCCTAAGTAAGGTTGTGTTGCAGGATAGAAAACATTTGTCTTGCTCCTAAATTGGTATTTAGCAAGCCCTCTGAACACAGTATGTGAGCCACGTTTTTATTGGTCATTTTAACATTATGCTGGTGAAGGAAGAAGAGAGATCCTTGAAGTGAGAGTTTGCAAATTACTATGGCTAGTTCTCCCTGAAGGGAAGTCCAAAATCTCTGTTCTAAATGATCACTTATTGTTTCATGGGGATGCTGGCTAATCTGGCTGATATAGTAGTGCTTAAGCTAATTAATATTACTGTTGATGTGTGGCCAGTAGCCACAATAATTAGACTAAATTTCTCAGGAATAAAATTTATTTGATGACTTTCAACAGAGCAGAAGTGTAGAAGAAAACTCGTCCTGTTCAGAATTTGATCCTGCCTGGGATTTAGAAAAATGGTGTTAGAATATGCAATCGTAGTACTCAGCAAAAATATTACTTTTTAAGGCTCCAGTTGGTCCTGACTGAGTTTATGATCTTTTCCCAAGCATTATACTGTACCTGAATTGCAGCTTTTCTCCTACCCCACCCTTTTCCATGCAGATTTTTTGCTGAACTGAAGAAATCTCCCCTCTGCACCACTGAATGCACCCAGCTGGGAGGCTTGGGAGATGCTGGTGTACTTTTCCAGCATTTTTTGGAAAAAATTCATGGGGCATTGCATCCCTGCTAGCTTTCAATAAAATAACTAAGCTAACCACCTTGAACCCAGATAGCTTAGATTATGAGGCTCAGTCAAAGGGTTGTTTTCTTGACCTCATTGGGATCAGAAGGCAGCAGGATAGTCTGAGTTTGTGACAGTGTTGTGGCAAGGAAGCACTTGGACACATCTCTATAAAACTTACTCTTTTCTTGAGCTTACTTTACATTCTTCCAAAAATTATTCTGTGTCTTACTTCCCTTCTAAAAAATGCACAGCAACTATCAAAATTTGTTAAAATAAAAATGCCATCTAAATGAAAAAAAAACCCCACCGGTCCAAATGTGCAGTATATTTTAAAATGCAGGAGCTGTGCACTGCCATAAAAAATTATATGTGTTAATTGTGAGCAGATCACATGTCTCTCATTGCAGTATTCAGAGATCACTTGTTCAGGTCTCTGTTGTACAATAAACTTTGTGCTTCTCTGCAGCAGCTTCAGTCCTTGTGTCTGTCACTAAAGTCAAGGCTAAGGGAAATCTGTCCACCTCCTCAGCCTAAGGTCTTTAATTCAGGTAGTGCTGGTAAGCTGAGAGTAAAAACCATTGAAGAAATAATAAAATTCATCTCCACCTGGTTTTGTTGCAACTTTATAATAATACTGTGTGTGACAGCTCTGTTCCTTGTACACCCTCTTCACATTCTCTGCAAGTTGTCTGTCTGTAGCTTGGAAATACCCAAACCTAGGATGACAAACTTTGGATGTTTCTTTCTAGTTTGGGGCCTGGGGCAGTTCTGTGGCTGGCTGTCTTTTGCTCTGTACCAGTGCCTGAGTTAAGCTGTTCAGCTGGACAGTGAGTGCTTGAATGGGTGCAGGTAATGGCAGTGAGAAGCTCATGCTACCCTGTGATCTTCCCTCCTCCTCGAGTTACCAGTGCACGGTGAGTGAGTCAGAATTGCCAGCTGTGAGACTGGGCCTGCAAAGAATGTGCATCACCATAACCCCACTGGACAAACCAATATATCTTTGTAAAAGTCTGTACAGATTATTAGTTTATGAGGAACAGCAAAGCAAGGGGGATGGAGAGGTTTTCAAGAATTTGAACACTCACAGTGGTGGGCTGTGTAAATGGTGGGAGGATGGCTGTCTCCCAGCTGACCTTTACCTGTTGTAACAAAAATACCTACTCTTTCCTTTCTAACTAAACAAAACCCAGCCCTGTGCCTTGCAAACTGTGAGCTCAGAGACAGATTTGATTTTATCTGACTCTTGTTTTTCTCTCTTTCACACATCTGAAGTTCTATGCTTTAAGCAAAGAACCAAATTTACATTCATCAGCAATATTATATTGTGAGCAGGTCTCTGTGCTCATAATGGCAAATTGATCTGACCTTGTAGATTGTATTTATCCTGTGGATTCATTTTCTTATACTAGAACTTTTCATTTGTCAGTAGGTTCTTAAATGTATACGTTAATGAAAATACAAAAACTGAATACATATAAATTATGGAAGCTACTCTGCATGTTACAAACTGTATTTTACTTAGTTAAGCTTAATTAATGTTCCTTAAAACTATTACTGGCTTGGCTCTCCATGTGTCTCATTTGTCTTGGGCTAGATAAATCAATTATGCACGTCTTAAGCTTTGACATAATCTATGAAGATACAGTTTCCCCAGGTAGAGCATATTTATCTTCATTTTTAAAGATAATACTAGATATTCTGTCACCTTGGGTTCTCAAAATTTGCATGTTTAACTGTTTTTCTTCATCTATGTTTTCCTCTGACCTGAGTTTAAATGGAGCCTAAGTCTATATTTTTATTTTAACTGCAGACTGAGGGTCCTAAGTACAAATGCACTTACATTTCTAATCTGCCTTTTCATCTGTTTACACAAATAAAACCTCTTTCAGAAAGCAAAGCGAAGCAGGTGCATCAGACCTGTTTTCCCTTTGTTAAAAATGTGGGGGATGCTTTGCAAATTTTCATCCTGCAGCTGCTGAAACCCTGTTTAAACCATAATACACCACTCACTCCTTTATTGTTGGAAAGCTGATTTCTCGACCCGTGCTGCCCTCCTCCTGCCTGCCTTCCCCTGCCATTGCCAGTCTTGCCAGCAGCAGCAAGCTCAGGCACCTGTGCATGGATATTGGAGTAAAAATAGTACCAGAGGGGCTGCCCACAAGGGCAGGTGTGTTTGCTAGCATTGGTGAGAATATTGAGTAGCTGATGATGAGAAATGGTCGCACGGCCATACCATCCTCACCAAACCTAGCTCCAGAGCCTGGATTCCAGCACTGGGATGAAAAAATGGTCTGGTGGGAAAGATGGACTTCACCATCTGAATTGTGAGCCTCCAGCTGTGCTGACTGGAGGAAAATGTGGGATTTGGTGGGAGATTTGGTGGGAGATAGATCGCTGTTCTGTGAGAGGGAAGTTGGCAGGGAGGGCAAGCTTTGTGCTCCTGGGTTAGAGTGGACAGGAGTCAAGGCGTGGAGATCTCCCCCTGGGTCACAGGTGATGGTGGGCCTGTGCAGCTGTTGAAGTTAAATCCTGAGCCAAATTCTGATCAGGCTGGAGGGGTGAAGGTACTGATCCACAGCCCTTCACTGCTTGTCCCCTGTGTGCTTGTCCCTTGTGTGTGTCAGCCTCAGCTCTGAGGCCTCCTGAGCTGACACAGGGCTGTGGTGTGGAGAAGCTGAGCTCCTCTCCAAACTGCATTTTAATACAGATGATTATGATGGGGGCAGCCTGCTGCAGCCATTCACTAAAGAATTCAGTCTGATCTCCTGCCTGTGAGGCTGTTGGAAACGTTTGTCAGTGTGCTAGCCTGCCTTTTTGTATGCAAAACCATTAGGCCAAAGAGCTCATTGATATATTTGATTAATGATGAGTGAACCCTCCTTACAGTGAAGCTGAAATTACTTCAGTGAAACCTGAATGGTGTTTGAAAATTTCTGATTAACTCTTCTTCTGGGGCAAGTTTTGAAGTGCTTGTCAGTATTCCTGACAAAACCAGAAAAAGAGAAGCTGGAAAATAGCACTTAAAAATCCTACAACAACTGTTTTTCTTACTTGGCACATTTTCAACAGAGTAGCTCTTAGAAAACTGGCTTTTTTTCGTTGTGACTGCTTAGGATTTTGAGGCAAAACAGAACATATCAACTTCGCTTCTTGTTGTAATGAAGTTTTGTGCAGAATTTGTAGTAAAATATTGTACCTTAAAATGAGGAACTGGGGGTAATTAAGTTGAGCCCATCTCAAATGACAACTTTAAACTCTCCTGGTGACTGCTGGAGTGTCCCAGTGTATGTAATTTGGGCCACATCCTGAGAGGTGTTCATGACCAGCTGAGCATCCTCAGTTCCTGTGGCTGCAGTCACGGCTGAAGGTGTCAGGTATGGCTCAGGCCAGCTTGGTCCAGCTGATGAGTAATTCCCTGAAAATCCTTTAGCATGTCTTTCTCCTGTACTGCTAATTAGTGCAGCTCTGTCCCTTTCTGTGCAAACCCTTGGAATCCATATCTGACTCTAGGTCTGCTAGTTGTAAATTATAAAACTGTTTCTGTAGTCCAAAGAAAGATTTAATATATGTATATAATATTTGTATTTATATATTTTTTTTTCATTCTCGGGCTGAAATGCCAAGGATCTCACCTGTGCACCTCAAAGCCTTTACTGCCTAAACCAAGCTGTCATCAAACACAGCCCAGCTGCCCTAAACACGCCTGTCTGGTTTGATACAATCTCACTAAAAACTTTGTTATGAATGGCAGAGTCCCCTTACTTTATTTGGAACTCTGATGGGGCAGAGGTTGCCTGATTCATCTCACCTACTGGTTTTGAATATAGCCACAGCTTTTGGAGTCCCTTTAGGCTTACAGGAATTACTGAAATTCAGTTCTGTGTCTTCAGAGGACTCTCTTAATTTGTACTCTAAAGATTTTGTTTTAATAAGAGCTTTCTAAGTGGTGATAGGACAGGGAAAGGATTGTATCACTCTTGTGGCATGATTAGTCATTTTCATTTCTTTTCTTAATGTAAGCTAGAAACACTTGTGGCTGTTAGCTCCTCCTAGTAAGATTGTAGACATGTTCTTATGTGCTATCATCAGTGTGCTCCTCACTGTTGCTTGACAGACATTTTTATCAGAGGTTGGTCCTGGGGTATCGTGGATCTCGTATTTCTGGTTCTTACATGCTATTCTGATTGTCTTTTCTCCCCGCTTTTCACAAAAATCCGTGTCTGAGTGGAAGCCAGGCAAACTGCAAAAACTGAGTGCTTCCATTTTGCAGCTTGGAAATCTCAACTCCCTTTTTGCATCAGCAAGCTTTTTTAGTGAAACAGATTGTGTTCAAAATTGTGGCCTTCAGATATGAAACTGCTGGGGAGCCCGGCACTTAACAGGCAAGCAGGAAATTTGGTTTTCTCAGGCTTACTTGCTATTAGTTAGCTCAGCATCAAAACCTGCCTGTCACACAGACTGTTGTCACAGCCTGTTGCTATCTCCCAAAATTCACAGGACAATGTGTTCTGTAAGCTTCAGTTCACGGGCTCCTTGGGTTTGAGAGAAACCACCCCAAAGCCATACACATCGAAAAATGTTAGCACACGTTTTAAGGAAGCTAAGAGGATTGATTTGATTTCATTTCTGGAATAAAAACTTATCAGAGCAAAACACTGCTCCATATTTAAAGTTTTAATATTTGCAGCCTCACAACTGCGTTAGTTTTTAATAAAATTGCATTAATCTGACAGTATGCTGTAAAGCAAATAGTGATAGAGCCACAATGGAAGTAGAGTAACAAAACTGAAGGCATCGTGATGGACAGTATATATATTAAATTATCTTTTCCCCCTCCGTGTGTTGGTTTAAATAGTCAAGAGCTCTTGCAAGTAGTGCAGTGCAACTACTGTTAAAAATGAGCTGTTAAAAAAACCTCAGCCAACCAAAAATCCAACCCATCTCCCTCACCCCAGAAAAAAGCTAAAAAGAACCAACCCAAAAGCAAGCAATGAAGCACAGATTTGACCTTGTCTTGCTCTGAGGACTGACTGACTTTTAAATGGTCTGTATGTGTTTCTCATGTGGCACTAAAAACAAATAAATACAACTGTTCGGTGTGTGTGATTACTTTTTTTTTTTTTTTTTTAACGAAAGGCTTCAAAATATATACTGTAAATAATTCTATTACAAATTTAATTCTCTCAGATTGTTAACTTTTCTTACCAAAAACCCACAGGATGTTGTTTGCTGTTTCCTGACGGTTAAGTGGACATTGTGTACCTCAAAATTTGAATTTCTTTTTTTATCTGCAAGTGTGGGTTTTTTAATGAAGTATCAGAAATTCTAGGACAATGATTTAATAGTTCAAATTTGAATAATTCCTTGCTAGTCAGTGAAAAACTTGGTCCTGCACTGATGCAATATAGAATTTCCAGTACTTGAAGTGAAATTGTAGGACTTGTGTCAGAGCAACCCATGGATTGTAGAACCCTCAGCTGAATTACACCTGAGTCTTTCCAACAGGAATATTTCCTTTGCTATTCCTGTAAATGGCAAAGCAGTCCTGGAGGTTTGTATAGAGAAGATAAAACAGTCTCTCATTGTGGGTTGTTTTTTGGGTTTTTTTGGGGTTTTTTTGTTTACAGGCACCAAAAATTCTTCTCTCACTGTGAAGGAATTGATGGAATTAACCTCACCCACAAAGCCATCTGAGTTGACCTGAGAATGCATTTCAGGTGGCATAAATAAAATAGAACATACACTGGTTATAATATTTTAGTTTTTCTTTTGTCAGGCAATAGAGGAGTATCAGACTCCCCTCCAATACTTATGTGTAACATCACTAGAATTGAAGCTTCTGGTTGTATAACTTAAGCCAAGACTGTTGTTTTATGTTCGGGTTTTTTTTGTTTTTTTTTTTTTTTAAAAACGTTGTGAAAAGCAGGGAATTTGAATACATAGTAGATGGTTTGTGTTCTCTTAGAATACAGATGACATGTGGAGAAGGACCATATGAATGCACTGAATGTTTATGAGCAGGATAGAGTTGAATGATTTTTAAAAAGCAACTTTTCATTAAACACAGCAAAGCAAGAAAAACTGGAGATCAAACATTTTTCTCTCACAGAGTGTTTGTTTTATGCCTATTATAGTTAATTAGAAACAGACAATTTATTGATTTGATTTAAAGGGGAGGGGCGATAGGACTTCACAAAAACAGACTTTTTGTCTTTTTTCTATTGTCTCCAAACATAGTTGTTGCCCAGCTGTGACTGTAATCTGATATTTAATTGAATTTATGTGATATAATTAGTTCATTTAATAATTTAATTACATGTGATGCAATTAACTTTACAGATAGTTTTGAATGTTCTGATTCTTTCTGCAGTTTGAAAATAAGTAAATTAAATGCCCTAATCCCTAAATAACCCAGAGGTTTTATTTTAACTCCAATTTAGATGCATTTATGTTGGGATTATAGCCTGTCATTTCTCGCAGAGTATCAGCAAAGGACCATCTTTCAGGATTAGTAATTTTTTCCTTAGGATAGACATCTTCTCAAAAGTACTTTCTTCTGTGAAACAGAGGTGGGTAGGGATGGCCTTATTTTTAGTGGTTGTAGGTTGCTTAACTCTGCCTTTTTGACAGAAGTGCTCTATTCCTCCATGTCCACCTTGACTGCACAGCCCAGATGTGCTGGTCCTGCAGCCCCTGGCTCCCACAGTGGCCAGGCTCCAGGCTGGCTTGGACAGCTGACCTAGAAGAGCCTGTAGGACCCCCGAGTTCGTGCCACCATAATAATGAGAATATTACACGGGGTATTTTAAAACAGGTTGTTGTCTCACTTGTGGCCTCGGTAGAATAACCAGCAGTGTTTCAGTTTAATCTGGTAATTTCTTTGGCATTAATCTTGGCTCACTGATAATTCAACAAAAAACCCATAACTGAGGAAACTCTTAAGAAAAAAAACCATGAACTGTAGTTTGTTGGTTTGCTTTGTTTGTTCAAACTGGGAGTCTTTGCTCCCCAGTAACTCTTTGCTTGCTCCCCAACTCTTCAGCAGTAATGGCTACACCACTGTCCTGGAAAAAAGTTTTGGTTTCATTTCTATTACTTTTTCTTTTATTTACTGTCAATAAACCTTTCTTCATGCCCTTTTAAAATTTTAAACCCGCTTTACCTTTACCCTAATCCTATATCTCACAACAAAAGATAAGTACTTTCTAGAAAGTGCACTGGTATTTAACCAGCACTGTAACCACCACACTATTTAGTGTGTTAGCTAAAAAGCTCTCAAATTAGCAAACCCAACCCACTACAACCACGCACAATATTATGGTTGCCTTGCTACCCCTGAGCTGAAACATTGCCTTTGTCTAAACTCTAAACTAACCTTAGGTAAGTAGGCAAGCAGTACTCCGAAACTTGTGAAATTGTGACTTCAAAGAAAAAGTGATTTTCTGGGTGTGCTGTGCTGTCTTGTATTGCTTAATCAGCTGTGATGACCAACTGATGCTTTTTTAGCAAGACAGAGGAAAATCTATTCTAATGGGTTCTGCTGCACTGATTGTGCTGACTCGGTGATTCAATCTGCAAAGTTAATTGAAGAGATTCATTAAACTGGGTGGAATTTGAAGGATTTTAGTGTTCTAAGCTTCAGCCCCTCAGGCTTCACACAGAATGAAACACATAATCAGCTTTCAGTAAGCACTAGTTTTCATTAATCATAAACTGTAGGCAAAGTTGGAGTTTGCAAATTTAGGTCTTTTATTGTTGTTTCATGTTAATGACTATTATCTCCTATTCCTATTGTGTGTGACTCTCTCAGCAACTGTGTTAGCACAGATGGCTAAAATCCCTAGCAGAAAAGTAATCAGCATTTGTGAACATGCTGCATTCAAAATAAATGACAGAGGAGAAAAAAATGCATTGCTTCAGAAATTAGGAAGCAGATCAAACTATAATAATGCATGTAAACAAATCCAGGAAAGCAGGCTGCAGCTTTGTTTTCAACAAAATTCTAACTCCAATATATGTAACCTTCTTTTGAGTTTATTGACGGTACAGGAAGCAAGTTAAATTGAAATTAAATTAAAACCAACTGGTTTTATGTAAGTAATTTGGAATGCTCTTTTTTTTAAGCCTATCAAAATGTGATATAATTGACATAAATTAGTACAGTGGAGTGAAAGAAAGAGCACACAATCCTACAGATCCTAATTATCCCATTTTAACTGAAATGTGACCAAAAGTTGCAGCTGTTCACAAGCACCTCCCTCTGATCAATGTGTGTGATGTATTACCTGGAGCCACCAGGAGCCTTAGATTTAAACTCACAGTGTGCTTTTGGCTTCTTAAACTGAACACAGTGGCCTAGGGCTCGTTCATAAATCCATAGTGGGGATGATGGGAGTACAGTGCTTGAGTTCACATCAGCTGCCATACTCTCGTGAAGAGCTGAGTGACTTCTGCCTTGTTATTCATATTGTGAGACCTGTATTGCAAAGATAATTCCTCAAGGAGCAAATTGAGCCATTGCAACTTCTCACCCTTAGTTTCGCTAGTCATGGCCTAAGTTAAATGCTGTAATAATAGCTGAATCCAAGCTGTAAACTGTGGGTTCAGTCTAAATGTCACTAAGGCCTAAAGTAAAAGCGTATTTTCCTTACAATTCAGCAGCTCTTTTCCTGTGTGCTTCCTGTGGGAGCTCCCTTTCCCCTCCATCCTCCTTTCCTCAACGCGAGCGTATTGCCTAAGCGTTGGTTGGTGCTGGGCATGGAAATTGTTTTTGTTGGCCTGGAGGAAGCAGGCAGCAAGTTGGCCAAGAAAAACATGAAGAAGAGTGGAAGGAAACCCAGACACTTCCCCGGCGGTGGAAACGAGACCCAGGAGTTCAGATTTTTATTAGACTAGTAATGAAAGCTGTTAGAAGCATCAGGGAGATTTTTCCCAGCATTTCTCAGCGCCGGTCTGTCGGGATAGCAGATGGAAGGTGGTGCACAGGTTTTGGCTGAGTATGGTTATGGTTGTCAGGTGTGTGTATAGGCCACTGCATTTGGGTTTTTGTTCTAATTGATGCTAATCTGTAGTTCTCCTCTTCTACTTCTAAATAATGGCATGGAATTTTGGTTTTAATCCAAAGCTGGCCTTCACTTGGCTGCTCATCACCAGAAAGTTTATTTCCAAAGTGGCTTAATCCTTTCTTCTGGCTACAGAAAGGCTCTAGGATGAGGGACTATTGCAGCAGTGTCATACATAAGTAAAACAGCTCTTTCTTTTTTTTCTTTCTTTCTTGTCATTTTTTAAAAAACAATCCTTTAAAGGCAAGCTTTTTCCTGCTTCATGCCCACAGTGTCCTTCCTCAGGGGCTTGCTTTGCTCGAGCAGCTCCTACACTGTGCAGAGAGGTTCTGCAAACAGGAAATATTTGCAAGTCTAAAGCAATTATTTGTTGGCTACACATGCAGTGCAAAGCTGGAGATAACCTGCAGCTGCACTGCCCATCCCAGTGAGACTGCTGGGGAGCTTTTGCCAGGCTGCCCGTTGTCAGTCAGCTGGAGGAGCTGGTCTCAGTGTTTCTCCAAACTGGCTCAGTCTCAGGGTTGAGACCCCAGTTTGATGGGGTGATTCTCCCCCTTCTGGTGTGATACCTTCTCAGGCTGCTGTCTTTTCCTCATGAATTCAGGAGGCACTACCTGTGTCTCAGCAGCCTCAGCTCTGCCTGCGATTGCTCCTTGTTAATGTGCTCGTTCTGCCTGGTGTTTGGCAGATGTGTCACACTTCAGCAGTGTCTCAGGCACCTGGGAGAAGGGAGCACTGCAGGGATTTTAGGAAAGGGAATGGCTTGTGAGCTAGAGCTGATTGGGATCAACCATGCACCTTCCTATCAGACTATCTGAGAGTAATCACTGAAATTGGGTAAGCAATTCTGCCTCTCTCAAAGTTGTCCTGAGGAAACATTTTAGACAAGACTCCCAGATGACTTAATATATGATAAAAGTCACTGTGCTACCATGTATTAATGAAGGCTTATTTTAGAGAATTAATCTCAATTTTATATATTTTTATAAAGTTATGTATCTATTCTCAGTGGTTTGTTTCTCTGCTAATATTTCTGTGACTCCTGCCCACCTTCAATCCCCTAGAAACTCAAAATGTTAGGTTAAAAAATTAGATATTGAGGTACGTGAGCTGTGGTTTGCACCAAACTACTTTAACCCATACTAAAGTGGGGTATAACATAATCTTATCTAAAGGACTTGTATTTCAGTTTCCTTAAATTTGTCTCAATATCCCATTGCAGAGATATCACGAATTGGTATGTCAGATGTGATGATTCTATAATGGTTCACCATATAGCATAGGATTTTTGTCTTCTGATAATCTTCATTGTCTATTACCACCTCTCTGAAATTGGTTATCAAGCAGATCTGCTCAATTGGTTCAGGTAGCACATATGTAGACATAGAAAACTGAATATGTATTCTACATGTGTCCTGAAAACTACTTAGAGCCATTTTTGGGTTCCACTATCAAGCTGGATTACAAATGACTTGATGGGGAAATAGCTTATTGATTTTTTAAGATTATTTTTAAAGATTTCCTAGCATGTCTGTCCAGGCTTGAAAACCTGCTCTTTTTTTTTAGTATTGGAGATTCTTTTTATTTAAATATTATCAGTCCCTTTAAAATGCTCCATAGATTTCAAACCTTCAGAACAGGATACCTGCTCTTGTTCAGTGCTAAAATAGAAATCTTGTACGAGCAGCCAAAGGATATTGTTCCAACAAGAGTAAAGCAATGCTTTTTCAGTGCAAATAAATACTCAGAGAGATCTAGAGCAACCAGATGTATAATAAATAAATGTATATTCAACAACAATTACATAGAGGAGTGAAGGATGCAACCTTGATTTGTTCTTGGGAATTCTGGGCTGGTCACAGCCACTGTAGCAGTGAAATTCTCTAGATGCTTTTAATGAGGGCTATTAACTCTGTGTTCTTCAATGACACTAATTGTCCAGTATAGAACACAAACAAATTGCCCTCTAAGAGAAGTTTCATGGCTTGTTATTATCTGTGTGAAATATTTTCTGTCACTTATGCAACTGCCTTTATTTTTGGCCTTGTTTCTTTCTGGTAATGGTGTACAGCAGCAGGCAGACACAGCAGAGCATCACAGGATGGTTTGGGTCAGAAGGGACCTCCAAAGGTCATTCAGTGCAACCCCCCTGCCCAGGGCAGGAATCATCATTTTAGTATCTTCTGCTTCTTTTGTGAAAAGGATAACGTGGAATTTTTTCTTTCTTTCATTAGAAAACAGTGGGGGGGTGGGTGGTCTTGCTTGTTGTTTAGGTTTTTTGTGTTTTTTTTTTAATATCAAAACCAAGACTATGGAAGATTAAACTTTAAGGTCATCTGCAAGAGGGCTTTTATGCTGCTTTCCACACTTTTCTCCAGTGACTGAGCAATTGTGGTAGTTCCGTGGGGTATGAGCAAGCTGTTCAGTTCCCACTTTGAAAAAAGATTTCCACTTCCACGTGGCCCATCTCTGCAGGCAATTAGCTCTCCTTTTCAGAGTTGATCTACTTCAGACTAGCAGGAAAAGCATTTTTTAAATCCATTCTAATGAAGCTTTGCTAACCCCATGGGTTTCCAGAAGAAATGCAAATATCCACTCTGTTGGGCAGAATTCTAATAATAGGATGCACTGATGAGGGAAATGGAGCCCTAGGAGTAGGTCCTCACCAAGTGGGACCTTGAGATCCAGCCTGTGTTCCTGTTGGTGATTAATAGACAACCACGAAAACCCTAAACAGACAGAATACTTCTCACCAGGGTATTGCAAGGAATGGAAATCAGGGCATAACTCTTGCAGATGGAAACCCTAGGAGGATGCAAAAAGTCTGGGAATTTCATCTCAAGACATAGTACTTAACCACAGGGTTATGGATTTTTAAAAAGGCACACTTTGCCTTCATCTGTCTCTCCTGATGCATTTTGCATGCTGGGGGTTTTTTTGTGGCTCAAGTCACAAAAAGCTGCAAGTCAACAAAACTGTTTAATAGCAAATATCTTAGCAAAATCTGTTAAGATGGCGATGTTATGAACAAGGCCCAGTTAGAAATTAGGGTTTTGGGGAGGTCTATATTTGCAAGCCTGTATGTGTGAGTGAACTCTCTTGTAAATCTCGCAGTGAACACTGGTAAAATGAATTCTGAAATGCAAGTGGAAAAGCTCTTTCCTGTGCCTGTTAATTCACTGTGCAGCACTAGGAATTTAATTTTAAATAATAACACCTACCTTTGGCTTTATAGTTAAAACCAGAAGGCTTTTGTGGGTGTGTTGCATCTCGTTTTGAGTCATTTTGTTTTTTATTTCATCCAGGATCCAGAAATCTGATTTATACAGAAAATGTGTGTGAGGTTGGTTGGTTTTTTTATGTGTTTGTTTTTTTGTTTAAACCCCATGTGGATGTACCCAAGAAAAATGGGGTTAGTCTTTGTCCCAGAACTCAGGGTTGATTGCAGATCTGACAAAAATTAATAAATAAATTATGAGAAGCAGTGGTGAAGGAAACTCCTTGTCTACTTACTCTAGAGAGAAGGAGATAATCTTGATTATAGCCTAATGATTGGGGCTAATGGGGAAACCTCAGACTGCTACAGATAGTAATGTATTTGCATTTTACAACTGTTTATTATTTGCATCCTCTACAACAAATAATCTTTGTTTTTTTTCAGTTTTGATAGTCAAAAGATACAAGACTTCCTGCTTGCTTTTTCACCTGAGTGGGAGGCTGAAACTTAAGTCTACTCAGCTGACATACTGCTGACAGAAATAATTTGAGGGTGATTTAGTAGAGCAAAGTAGCCAAAAGCGACAACATCTTAAGAATAAAGTATTTTGAATTGGCAAGCTGCTTAGGAAATATTAGTTCAGAGCAGGCTAAACAGTCTATTAGAATACAGCTGCCTAATTAGGACTCTCAAACAGCAAATCTTTGGAACTGGTGTCAGTGTGAAGCCAAATCTTCAAGGCATTTTACACTGCTTTGTAGGTAAAATACTGTGTATCCCCAGTCTAGCTGGGTAATCTTAATAAGATCTTGTTTTAAACACTTGGATTTAATAGTGTCATACAGTGGATGTGAAAGGCTGCCTTTGCAACTTACCTGACCTCCTCTAAACGCTATGACACAGGATATTTTTATGCCTTTCCTGAAATGGTGTTAAATTTATATTGGTTCCTGTGATGGGCTTAACCACATGAAGATGGGATGACAAATCAACGGGATAATTCCAAGTGTGCATTAACCTTTGCTCTCTGAAAAGCTTCCTGAGAAGCTGTTAACAAATTCATAAGATGTGCCTAAACACTATTTAATCACAAATGTGTTACAGCAGGAAAATACTCTTGTATATATTAAGATATCCAGCCAATATATTTGAGATGAGTTTCATGGAATCCAGTCCTTTTTTCACTGCTGTTGTCTTCTATATGATTGGCAACATGTAACTACCGGTAGGGTTGCGTGTGGTTTTTTTGTTTTTCTTCTGTTTATTTTTCCCTCTGTCAGTGAAATGCCTTGTGCTTGATGTGATCCGTGGTCTGGATGGACAGCACTTTGCTAACTAAATCCTTTTGGAGGGATGTCACTCTTGGACGTGACACAGAGAGTGGATTTGCTTCTTCAAACACTGCACCACGAGAGATCATTTCTGTGCAGGCTGGGAGTGCTTGTTCTCGCCCTGCTCATTTGCTGAACTCAGGATGGCAGCCCGTGGTTGGAATTTTGTGATCCACATCCTATGGAGTGGCAAATAGGCTTTTCTCTGGTAGGGCCTAAAATGGTGTTTTCCTTTCTTTGTAGTCGAGAGCCTGGATAATGACTGATTTTCTTCCAATGAAGGTGTAAACTCTGCTTAGGAGACCAAGTGTAGGAGAGGAGATATGCAACAGTGGCTGCTGAGTGTGCAGGCAAATGGTCATATTTACTGAGAAAAAATCAGGATGTACTGACGGGAAGGAAGCTGACTGGTGGTAGAGAGTGCTCGTCCTCTCCACCAGTCCCTAAGAGAAAACAAAAAGCACAGGTTCACAGAAGAAGCCCTCTGGGGAGGATTTCACCATCACTTCTGTGAAGTGCTCCATCTGGAGTCAAGGCTTCAGCTCTCGAGCCTGGTGAGCTGAAGGCAGGTGCACTGCACTGGAGCCATCCAGCAGACAAGGGACAGTTTTTGCAGCTTGTGACGTAGCAGACTGCTTAACTGGCAATTAGCTACCTTCAGGCATTAATAATGGAAAAGCCTCTTTGTACTGCAGAAAAAGTATATAAGGCGTTCAACAAAAGGGACAAAATGAAAGGAGTTATCTGCTCCTCTCGGAAAAGTTTATTTAATTTTTTTTGGTAAGTTGTTTTGCTGGGTTTTGTTGTTTTTCTTTTTTAGTTTACCATTTTAACTCGTGGTGAGTCTAACATTTGTGCCTGTGCTCTGTGTACACCTATCTGGTGTGAGACACGCTACCAGAATTTTTCTGATCTTGACTTGACAGAGTGGTGGAAGTCAGAAGCATTTTCAGAGCTGTTGAGAGTGCTTGTCCTCTTTCTATTTATTTACATGAGAATTCCACAAAAGCTTTAATGGGTGGATAAAGAAGAGGAAAAACATTCTTACCTGAAAGGCAAAACAACAGTTCAAGAAAAAGCAAGAATAGTCTAATCTCATTTTCTCTTTTTCCTCTACTTGAGGGTGATAAGCACACAGGAGCAAGAGGAATTTAGCTTCATTGTATATCCCTGTGTAACATCTTAGCAACCAAAGCTCCACTTAACCGCAGGATAAAATTTGAAAAACACAGTGACATAAAGAAAAATTTCCAGTCTTCTGGAACCAATGCGTGGAAAACATAATGTAAAACAACAGAGAAGACTACAACCAAAACATGCAATCAAAACAAACCAATGTACTTCAGAGAATGAATGAACTTCAGTGCTTGTGAGGTGGGTTGGTTTGGTTTGGGGTATTTTTTTGGTTCTGAGCATATGCCACGTGATGTTCTTCCTGGGCTGTTGAAATCCTACCTCTGTGAAAAAACATTTTTTATGGATTAATGATGGGGAAGAATTTTTGCCAGAATTGGGCTAGGTGCTTCACATTACTTATGTTGCAGATTTCCATTGTTGTGTGGCAAATAATTAGCCACACTGCATCTACACAAGAATAAATAACTCTGTGCCAAGACATCTGGTTTCCATACCAGGCAACTGTTTGGAAATTGAAAGCCATAAAGACCCTCTTAGCTTAGTTAGAGCTTCCAAATACAGGCTCTGTACAATTAAGGGAGGGAACTGCATCAGCCACATGCATTATAGCAAATTCCACCACAGCTAATAGTTCACAAATATCTTTTGTTTCAAGATGCCATATAAAGCCAGAGTTTTTATTTAGAGTCTTAAGCTATGTAAGGAATTTAAAAAGCAGGGAGACAGTAAGGCCTTGTAATATTAGGTTAACTGTCCTCAGAAATAACCTTTATATTTGAAATAAATGTGTTGTTTGAACAGATGAGCAGTTGACAGGGAGTTATTCACCCATCTGTGTCCTAAATACAGCATCTGGAATGGAATTAAAGAGGACAATGACAGCTCTCAAGAAAGATAACTTTCAGCAACCTAAACTAACTTTCACTCCAGATTTCCTCAGAGTAAGATTTTATGTCATAACTTGAAACTGGTGGCAGCACCAAAATTCCTGCTGTGAAAGTGAAGGAAGATGAAGACCTTAAGGCACAAATTCCTGTGAGTTGGTTAATTGCCATTAGGTATGGAAAGTAAATATTCAGATAACAATTGTTTCACCATTCCTATCAGTGACTTATTTTTAAGCAAATGTGTTCAGTGGCCAGAGGTCACTTGGTTTTGTTTTTTTTTTCCCTAAATCAGTACAGATATGAGCAGACCTAAAATATTCAGTTAGATTTTAAAGCCAGCTGAGACTCAAAATATAAATTGTACATAGCAGAGAATGCATTATTTTGTTCATAAGGATAGGACAAATTCTCTTCCCTACTAGTGGAGTCACACAGATTCCTTTGAATACATGACTGCACCAAAAAAATTATGTGGCTTTTCTGTAGAATGGGCAGAAAAGCACTTCAGTCCCTTTCTTTATTACTGGATTATTGATGCCCATTTTATAGAGAGCTTACAAAAAATGTCCAGTGTACCTTGGTGCTGTTGCTGGCTTTGTTTGCAATTTATGAAGTCAACTGAAACATAACTTCTAAAAATTGTCAAAACACATGTGCAACTCTATCATTTGGAAAAGAAAATTAGGAATGATCTTACTTAATAGCAAAATAAATAATAATTTGTGACTAAGCAAGCATCTTGCTTCCACTTGCTCCAAGAGGGATACAGCAGCTGGAACAGTGGTCTGATTTGTCCTCTAATCCTTAAACAAGGGTAAATTTTAAATCTGCATCATAATTCCTTAGGTTAGTTGCCATGGTGATTTCTATCACTGTTTTAGGAAACACGATTTCTATGGAAACAATTTTTATGTAGTCTTTTGCCCGGTGTTGTTTGTCGTCCCCTTCCTAAATAACATTTCAGTCCACTGGCTGTATTTGTCCCGGGTTATCTTGGTTGCCTTGGAGGGAACTGGTTTCTGGCAGCTTGTTGGCTTCTGTCTTCCACTTGGTTGTTGTTTGTTGTGAAGGCACAGCTTGTTTGGGAAGACTGTGAGAGGAAGGACCGTAGAGTGTGCTGGCAAGTTCCCACTTCTTCTACAGATTCTTTCATTTAGAGGTGGCAGTCTGCCTGTATGGTTCTGTGGAAGGGCACACGTCGACTACAAGGGAGCAAATCTGCTGTTGGGTCTGCTGTGCTCGTGTGGAGAGCAGTTTAGTGCCTAAATGAGAGCATTTGTAGTTGTCCTTAGAATGTAACATTAACGCAGGTAGCAGTGCAGCTCATGGTGCCATTTGAAGCTTTTTTCCCCCAAAAAAATGAAGCTGGTCTCTTCCCAGGAATGAAGTGCAAGAAGAAATGCTGGGGTGGTTGTGAGAGGGATGGCATGGGGTGGACAAACACAGCAGAGAGAAGCACAGTGACTGATCAGCTCTAGCTCGTGCCAGTGAAGTTTTCTCTGGGTGACCAACAGTGTTAGATCAAGAGGCTCAGTAGGAACAATTAGGTCAGCTTTTATATTGCTTTCTCAATTGACACCAATTAGTCTTCTGTTAAGTTAGCATATAATTGGGCTATGACAGGTTGCATGAAGACAATCTCAGCAAAAAAAAAAAAAAAAAAAATTAAGATTTATATTAATGCTGGGACAATAATGCAATCATTTCTATCCGTTCTAATGATTCTGACAGCTGATACTCTCTCCTGATTATGCAGT
This sequence comes from Promerops cafer, assembly GCA_013398275.1. NCBI lineage: Eukaryota > Metazoa > Chordata > Aves > Passeriformes > Nectariniidae > Promerops > Promerops cafer. The sequence continues at coordinate 73,648 of VZSE01005856.1, read as the reverse complement.
TCATTAACTTTGCAATATTGAAGCATAGCTTGTTTTTAATGAATTTTTGCCAATCAAAGCAAATCTGCAACACCTTTTTCCTTCTTTTAGTTGTTCTGTGTATTTTTGCAAAGTCTTGCTGTTTTGGGACTAAGCAAACAATTTATGTGTGGTCAGACAAAACATACAGCTGTACAGTTGTTCCCTTGAAATTGCCAAATGAGGAAATACTCATTTGTGCTCTAAGAATGTGTGAAACTGAGAGCTGGCACAGTGGTTGAGCTCTGTGTTATTTGACTTGTCAAAAATGATGGTCGAGTCAGTAATAATAGCAGATTTCCTATCAAGTTCAGAGTATGCAATTCAGAAATAGTATGTGTATCTCAAGGGTTTGGATGGCCTGACCTAGCAAAATCTTCTTACATGTAATTTTAACAAAATTGTTTTGTTTATTATATATGTTGTTGTACATAAACAAAACTGTAAGTACAATCTCTTTCTGTCTCTTAATTATAATCTTTTTGCAAAGTTAGAGACTGTCACAACTCAGGTCTTTATAGCAAAGGTAATGCTGTTCTACATAGAAACAATTTTCCTGGGAAAATAGAGGTAAGTCAAGCTGCTGTAAAGAGAACAAGGCAGCCCTTAACTTGTAAATCACAAATTTGAACTAATTTTTCTAATCTGAAACCAAGCAAGATTCACAAAATGTCAAGGAAGAATAAAAAATCCTATTTACTAGAAATCTAGACTAAAGGTATATAGGAAGCTTCTTAACCAGGTCTATACTTTTTTTAAATTTGTATAAATCTTTCAGGTTACCGAGGCAAAGACTGTGGGTTATATGCATTCTTTTTTAAAGGGTCTTGTGAACATATTCTCATTTATGTCAACATTATTTTCATCTGTATTTCATATACAAATTGTTGTGTCCAATGGTGCTTAATTTTTCTTCAAGTGTTTTTCAGGTTTTCCTTACCAGTGATCAGATTTTCTGAGGGACTTGTGATGAGTTAGGTACATGGTGGTTGCTCTTGAGCTCTTTGGTTTACTTACATCTTTTTACATCAGAAATCTCGTTAGGCTTGTTCTGAGTTCTGCCAAGTGAAATGTGCAGTACAGGTTAAATTGTGAAAGTGGTCTGAGGAACCTCCTTCCTCAACCCTTCTCTTCCACTTAAAAGCCAAGGGGAGGGAGAGTGGTAGGGTGTTGACAATTTTCCCTGCAGGCTTGGTTATTGCTGGCCTCTGAAAATGAGTGTCAGGCCCCTGACGGGGCTGCCAGCATCAACGTGATGGCTTATATATAAAAGTGAAAAACCAGTTTCCTCTGGAAACACCTGGGTCTGTGGTCTCCTGCCAAACACTTCAAGCCTTTCAGCTGCTGTCCCATTCAGACAAGACTGACAGAAAATCAAAACCCTGAAAAGAAGAGTTTGGTGGGCAAATAAAGGAGAGGCTACATGTGTCCTGCCTGTCAGACACCACAAGCTTTCAAACTGTGGACCAGGGGAGGAGGAGGCACCATGGAACCACTGTGGTCTCAGGGTGGGTTTGATGTGAGAAGGTTTCACAGGGCTTTGTGCTGCAAATGCAAACACAGGAAATCCCTGTGCTCACCCACCTGCTGCTTTGGTAAAGGGGATTGGGCAGACTGGAGTCTGAAGAGTAGGTTTAGGGTGTTGAACTGCCAGGTGAAATGTTTCCTTTCCCTCAAGCAAGATGCCTTTTAAGCATTCTGGTGTTCTTAAATGTATAATTGCAAAATGTTTGGGGGAGGACTGCAGAGAATAGTTTAAATGGCCTGCTCACAAGGTGATTGAGTGGTAGCATTTAAAGGAGATGTACAATGGAAAAAATGTAGGCACAAACTACTGTTGGAGTAAGTTTGCAACATGCATCCGTCTTGTTGTAGCTTTTATGTAACAGAAAATATGTATGAATAAAATCAGTAGCTCTTGTAAAGTTCATGCATTACTTACAATTTTTTTTTCCCTAAAAGGGGAAAGTTTCTGATCCCATTTACCTGACAGAAACTGGAATTCTTTCAGTGCCTCCAGGGAGAAATATGACTGACATCACATAATGGCTGCTTGCAGTGTCCTAGTACCATTCTGACTTTTTGTTCACCTCCACTGATATCACCTTAGGTATTTTTCCCTGAATCCATGTTGATTGCCATGGTCTTGATGGTTGTTTTTGTGTGCCCTTTCTGTAACTGGTTGAGCTGTTCACTTGCATTTGTTGTATAATTCCTATATTTTGAGGAATTATTGCCTCAGGCATCCAGCATTGACCAGAATTCTGTGTTCAGGTGGCCCCGTTGAAGGACAGGTTTGTGTATTTATGTTACTTCAGTGTTGCAGGCCATGGGATAAGGAATTGCTGAGCTTTGTCTCTGCCTGGAGGATTAAGTGGCCCCTGCAGCCAGGAGTTTGTTCTGTTCAGCTGCTGCTTTCTTGCTGTACATGCAGACATGAAGCGACTGTCTAGGTGCTGAAGGTCTTTGGAAATACATCAAAGTGCACAGGCTTCCTTGTGCAAGCAGCTTTGTGTTCCTTTATGCTAACAGACAGCACATTTTTCAGTGCAAAACAGCATCTTCTCAGAATGTACAACGAGGAGACTGGCTCTGGAGTTAGTGTAGCACTGTAGCTGTCAACAGACTCACCAGGGATGCCACAGGCAGAGGTGCAGGCTGGGTTAGATGTAAACAGTGTGAGGGAAGAGAGCACTCTGAAATTCCACTGTCGTCCTCCTCTGCCTTACAATTTGATCATAAATTTATATTTATGAATTCCTGCAAAGGCTTCATGTTGGAGCTAAGTGCCAGGAATGAAACACTTAGCCAAAGCTGGGAAAAAGTGAAAAATAAGATACTTGCCTCTTTATTTTAATAACTACCTGAAATGTCATTCATTTAAAAGAGCAATACCATTCATTTATACTTGGCTTCACTAACACAGGGTTAAAAGTCTCTTCTATTCTGACAGATGTGCTCCCACTTCTCCCCCAAAAAAGCAATCCAACCCACACAACCAACCCCTCTGGTGTTCACTGTGCTTTCATCCTGTAATCTAAAACTGAATTAAATAACTCTTTGTATCAGGCAATACTCAGATCGCCTAAAAGAAACTGAAAAGTTTGTCTTTAGTCAGACAGACTGTACTTGGTATTAACTATTGGTTTGAGAACTAGGAAGATCAGATCAGCATCTTAAAGCAGTATCTTCTCCAAAAAAAATGTTTTGTTTTTCTTTTAGAGCACATTTTTAAGAGAGACTTTACTTAAGGCAAGACTATTCTGGAAAGAAAAGAAATATACAGAAATAATCTCTCAATTTTATAACATTTCTCTGGTCTCTGCACATCTGAAGTTACTGGGGTAAGTTGAGAGTTGTTGGGGGCGTTAAATGTCATGAACTCTTTTGAACTGTCAGAATTTTAGTGGAGATATACTGCAAGTTACTCTTAAGCATTTTAAGTGGGATATTTAGCTAGAAACACAGATCCTATAAGTTGGTTTTGAAAAGTCTCTAGTGAAAAAAACCCTGCACCCCAAACTGCCATCTTAGAGAGAGATGAAACTTACTTTAAAACTGTTCTCAAAGGATTAGTGTTCAGACTGTGGCCAGAATTGCAGATTAATACCAAGTATATCCTTTTTAAAGGCTTGGAACCTATAAGAGAGACTTTTGATCCACTATAGTAATAGGACAGTATTGCCCAAGTAAAAGGCAAGCTGTCATTTTTTACTGCACCTGAGTAGCTTGGTGTTTTACAGACACTGTGCTTTTTAAATATTTCCTTTCTGAAAACAGTAGTGAGGATTCAAACTTTTCTGCAAGTCAGGAATTAAACAAAAGGAGAGAGGTGATAAGGAATACAATGAATGCTGTATCATGGTATGGTCTTTGATGAAAAATAATGAAAAGGCTCAATTTGCCAATTTATTAATAGACTTTTCAACTGGGAGGCAGGTTTTTTATACTGTAATAATATTGGTAATAAGACACTTTTTTATTTAGGAAAATCTGTATTATGGCAGTTCCAAAAGATTAATTTAGCTGAAACTCTTGGTAGAAAGAGAGATGCTCACTCTTAATACTGTAAACTGTGCTTTTCCTGTGAGAAAGGAGCTTTGTACCTGAGTTGCAGTGAGGACTTTGTTAGGAGCTCTAATGCTGATGTGTGTGGTGCCTTCACTGGTTTTCAGTGCAAATGCCCATAAAACACATTTGTTCCTATGACAGCAGGCTGAATAAATCCTGGAAGGCATGTTAGGTAGGTTTGAAATTTTCCTTGGGTTGGTGAAAGAGAAAGAATCCCTAAATCTTCTTGTATCCAGTGTGTGGACTTTGTCCTTGAATCTCCTTCAGTCCTTCCCTAGGGTGCTTCTGCCTTGTTTTTGCTATCACTTTTCAGGCCTGGCCTTCCTGCTAAGAAGAAATGAGGGTGGAGATGGCTGGGTGTTGGGGTGACAGCTCTATAAATTTGCTGCTTTCAGAGCTGCTGAAGAAATTGATTGTTTAATGCTCAGAAGCTGTTCAGTGGACAGCCATCAGGGGCTGTGTAGGCAGGGTAGAAATAAAGCTCAGAAGTTGGGGAAAACAATTACTAAATGTGGCAAAGAGTTTATCAATCACTTTTATAGAAAGTATTTGTCAGCCTGTTGTCACCAGCAGCGTAGGGGTTTGGCTACATTCCCAACTGCTATTAGAGGATCAAATACCAGCAAGTGTCCAAAACAACCTTTTACCTCCTTCCCTGAGGTTCTCACAGCACGTGTACCTGGCTGCTGTGGTTGGGCTTTTGCCACCTGGGAACTGATTTGTCACAGTGTCATTTATCTTCATTCAGGAGCAGCCTAGTCCAGAAGGAATCACTGAAGTTTAGCAGGCAGGTTTTGCTATTAAAGCAAGGCTTTGAAGGCCTGTTGATATTTTCTGTGCATGTATGAGGTAAAAAGTGAATACTTGTACATTTGTGTGGACTGCTCTGAATAACCTGAGGGAATTTCATCTTTAAAGTGGAATGACAGGGTGTTCATAGCCTCCTGAATTGTCCCAAACAGAAGGACCCAAGTGCTGCAGTCTCTCTGCCACGGTGCAGTTACACTGTGTGGACACTTTTCAGTGAGCATAAGGGAGCAAGCCATAAAGAGGTGAGAACACAAGTACAGGAATCCTCCTGAGCTGCCCATCAGCAGCAACCTCTGGATCACAGAACACCACATGGTGTGTCTTGTCTTTCCCATTCAGAGGCTATTGCACTCCAGACTGGCAGCCTCATCATTCACTGAGTGTATTGATGCCTCTCTTCTTCTCGTCTTGGTACTGCCCTTTCCACTCTCTGATGTTTATCTTCCTGAAGCATTTGTAGCAAGTGGCCACCTCTTTGCTCTATTTCATTTTGAGAAGCAAAAATTCCTTCTGTTTCTGCAATATTTTGTCATTTTTTTTCCACTTCTTTTGTACTTTGGCTACTGGCAGGACATAAATACCACAAGCAGGCTGTTTGTAATGATTTTTTTTTCAATAATGATTGTGAAATCTAGTCTGCAGTGAGGGGAGAAATAGCATTCAAATTTCATTTATGAGGTTGCATTTTTTTACTCTTTATAGGAATTGTAACCCGAGACAAATTGAGGAAGAACATACAAAATGAGATGAGTATAAGGCAATTGTTAGCTCCTGGTACATGCTGGTAGCTAGCACTTCCAGTTTTGAGGACATGGGAGTAGAAAGAAGCTGAATTTTTGGATATATATGGTAATTACTGAAATGTGTTTGAGAAAGCACTGCATAAAAGTGTGTTTTATTTGTTGGGGTGTACAATGGCTGCCAACTGAGGTGTTCTTTGGGTTTATTCTGCATGGAGCTGCAACCAAGGAAAGAGAGCCTGAGGCAAGTCTGCTCCCCATAGATGGATGAGGAAGATATTCTAGTTTTAAATACAACAGCTGATCTGTTGAGAATCAAATCAAGAATGAATGCTGAAAGTCAAAACTAAAAACCTTCCCCAAAACCAACAACAACAACAAAACAAACAACAAAAAACAAACCCCAAACAAACAAACAAAAAAAAAAAACCTAAAAAAAAGTAAGTAAGAGGCAGGATTTATTCTCTTAATTGTTGTAGAAGTAGGGTTTGTTAGGAAGAAGGGGCAGTGTCTGAGTGTGGTGAGCAGTGTAACTGTCTCTGGGAATAACTCTGCTGTGGGTGAAGTGCAGTCCTTTCAGCCCTGACATTGTCCTAAGGTTAAGAACAGCCAAACTGATCAAAGGCAAAGCTAGGGATGATTCTTTGTTTATGCTTAATGAAAAAAATATAGGTTCTTATTTCCAAAATAATCATATAAGGATTATGGCACTGAGTGATGGAAGAATATCCTTCAGGATTTAAGCACCTTCCCCACATTTGATGTTATCTTCTTTGACTGGTTTCAGTCTCTCTTCTGCACAACATCTGGCTGAAAGATATTATGTGGCTGTTGGGAGCATCCTATTATATTTCTCAGCATCATCATAACCCACATATTTTGGAAACCTTGGTAGCCATAATAGAGTATTATTTATCTCTCAGTTATTCAGTACTTGAAACTTCAGGCCTGGTGAAGGAGAGCACTATCAGTACATTGGAAAAGAACCTTAAGCTACGTGAATAAAAATAATTAACCATTTCTTCTTAGTGTAGATTTTCCCCTAATTTCTTAGTGAGGGTTTGGTGTGTAACCTGTATTTTAAATATTGATAAAATGTGGAAAATACGTGTGATGCAGAAGAAAATTTACTTAGCAATGGGAAAAAAAATAAAAGCTCCACAGGGCTCTGGGTAAGGGCCTTACACAGAAGGACCTTGCTATTTGCATGCAGTCAGTGAGAAGGCAATTAGTTTGTCCAAATGAAAATACCAGCATAGGATTGTTTTTTTTCACAATCTGTCACCTCTGTCTAAGTGCTCACAGGAGAAAAAGAAGTCAAAATTACATTGACTTGAGCAAGAATTTTTTTAGGGCATTTTGGAAAATCAAAAAACTAAGAATTTTTCTTTTTCCCTTCTCCTTAACCTTCTCCATTCTCATCCATTCCTCCTGAGACAAGGAAGTACATGAGGATATCAGTATCCATACACAAAAATATCTACATTAATTTGCACCCGTATTTGGGTGCAGGGAATTCCATTGTCCTGCAGAAGGGAATTTTGTGTGGTCACCTCAGTTTTCATCACCATCTCTTGTTGGAAGGAGACAGGGAGCAAAGTAGTGAAAGAGTAAAGCCTGTACCTCCTCAGTCCTGAGGTGTCCATATGCTTTTTGTTCACTGCATTTCCACTTCATTATTTGTCACTGCATTTCTTGTATTTAAGAAGGTAATGTGTAGAGAAATAAAGCATCAAAAGAGTTGGCAGGAAATGGAATTGTGGATTACAATGTTGAATACATGAATCTGGTATGTATTTCAGTTTTTCAGAGAAATCTTCACCTATATAGGCATCATTACCTTCCCTTAAGCAACAAAAGGTTTCTCACAGATTTAATAAAATCTAACTTGAGCTCTGTGACAGAATATTGTGCTCAGAAGGAAGGGATTTGTGCGTGTGGTTTTGGACATGGTTGCATGAAGGTGGTTTTGGTTGTTTGCAGTTAAGATAAAGTAGAAATTGGACGAGTCCATACTGATATATATTGCCTCTCTATTAAAGAGGCTCAGGGATCATTGAGAAAGGAATGGACAGTCTCTTATTAAGTTGCTGCAAATGGCAATTGGTCTAAGCAAGTACAGCTGTGTTAAATGATGTTAAATTAAAGCAAATGGTACCTGCTCAAACTATATTGCCTCCACTTTTTAGTTAGAAACTTTAAGACTTATGCCAGGATGTCTTGATGTGTGTTGTGTCTGATCTAGGAGAGGATGAAAATCAGTATTCTTTTGAAAATAATTTCTACTAATCAACAGGCACTAAAGCTCATTTTAAAATTAATGGGAAAATACATAAATATTTCTAAAAATCTTGTCTCCACAATTTCAAGGAAGTGGAGAGGTACCATATCTCATATAGTGTTGCCTAAATTTGACTTCCTGAAGTGTAACTGTACCAGCTGGAATGTTTATGATGCCAGCCTCCACAGGGATTATTTGTTGTGGAAATTAATCCTGTAAAAGATGAATAAATAACCTTGTTATGTCATCAAAGCCCCCAGGCAGGTGTATTTTCTCAAATGGTGATACTGTATTTTTTTGGCAGAATGTGTTGGAAACATACTTACATCTCTGAGGAACTCTTGAGATGCACTTCAAAAATGGTTTGCAGAACCTAGTTGATCTTTCTTCAGAACGTCATCAAAAGTGGTCCAATTTACTACCCCGGGGTACTTTGCAAGAAAACTTTATGAGCCAATTAATAAATAATATTTGTAAAACATTTTGGAAGGCATATACTGACTGTGAAGTTTGGAAGGCACACACTGGCTGTGGTAAAAATCCAAGATGAGACAAATATAGATTCGGTATTTTCTCGCACGCTGGTGTCAATTTTTCATCGCTTTGCCTGTATCTCAGGAGCTGTAGTAAAATGAGGAGTGTGTGTCTGTGTGTGTAACCACATGGAATTCTTTCCTTGTGCTCTTCCTGGACGCTTGCCTCCCTGCCATGGACAAGTCCCAAAAGGCTGGCAGAGGTCTTCCATCTCTCAGCCTGTGTAAATACTTTAATTAGTTATGGACTTTGCAAGAAAGCCCACAGAGGCCAATTGTCTTTTCAGTGAGAGACAGCTCTGCCTGCTCATCTGTTTTATTGGCCTGCAATTCCAGCATCATGCCAAAACTGTTATTGCTGGATAAATTAATGAGAACATGTTGTTGCCTCAGCTTCTCAAAACTCCATAATTGCAAATGTTAGGCACTTAATTGAAACAACACTTAAGAAAAATTAGTCGCCGTTTCTTGATCTTTGTCATGCCAGTGCCATTCAGAATAATTTCTGAAAATACCAGGCTTAACTTTGAGCAGCTTTTGCCTTGCTGATAGAATTAACCTAGGGTTTTGGGTTGATTTTTTTTAATACAAGGAAATTAACTTTTATTTTTTGCCCCGCTATGCAAGCTAACAGGTTAATAGAGGCATGCTGAAGTCCTTGGTAAACACTGGCAGTGTCTCTGTTTTGTAGGTATTTTTTCTTGGTGAAAGAATGAAGGTTTGTATTTCACAGCACATTTATTGCTTTCTCATAAAGTCTTTACGGTTGTGCCCAACCCAGCTGGCTCCTAATTTTGGGGCCACCGTTGTGACACTAACCAGGTCAGCTTAAATTTATGCTTATGCTTTGTAGGAAAAAACCCTTCAGTCCAAGTTTCTCTTCTCTACTCTGGCTTTGTGAAGGTTATTCATGCACTTGCAAATAGCCAGGCAGTCACTGGAGTCACAAGGTCAAATGTTTCCAAATTTAAGTAAGGGTTTGAAAGTGGTTTTTATAGCACCAGGCACTTGATTGTCAGTGTTGACGATCTGCAGAATGGAACTGCTTCATGTTTTTCACTCTGTATCCTTTGGAGAAATCAATACTGAAGTCACTTTGCTCTCAAGAAAAGAGCAGGTCGGAAAACAGAGGCAAGAACCTGACCAAGTTCAGAGTGAGACCACTGGGTATTTAACTATTTTGCTCAGCTGTAGATTAGAAATATGTCAGGAAAGAAAGAGAGACAGAAATCACTCTTTAGTATGAGTCATGTGGGGTTTTTTGGTTGTTTTGGTGGCTTATGCTTCAGTGCAGCAAAAGAAGTAAGGAATGTATAGTGCTTTGATTTTTTTTTTTTTTTTTTGACTGGCATATGATCAGATGTAGTATCCAGCTTCTTATTCTCTTATTGTAGTATCCAGCTTCTTAAACTCTTATTTGGACAGTAATCAAATTGAAATCAGGAGAAATACACCAGTCCATTTATTTTTCAGCTAAGGAATTTTTCCATCAGAAAACCAGCTCAGAAACAACCCCCAATTCAACTGGGGATGCTGAGGCTGTGGTGCCAGAACCCTGTGAGTTTTGCACTCCCTCACGTGCCAAAGGTTAATAAAGCCTGGCCTGCAGGTCGTACCAACCTACTCTAAATCAGGAACCAAAGGGAAACTTTGCAGAAGGATCCAAGCTCATACGATTTTTCTCTCTCTGGGGAATAAGGAGAAGGTGTATGTCACTTCTGCCCCAAGCCTGCAAAAAATGTTCTCATTTTCTTAGGTATTCTTGGCCATGATGACTCTGACCGTCCCCACCAAACACTGTTTGGGGAGTTTTGTACAAGCATCCTGCCTATTTACCCTCTTGCTATTTTTCTGGTCAGCAAAACAATTCAAGAGTGATTTTAATGACTTTAGAACTCCTCAGATAGAAAATTCTGTCATGATACTTGTCAGACATAGGCAGGCCCACATCAAGTATCCAGCACCCCTTGTGATAGCTGGGAGGATTTTAAATAATAATTGATGGACCTTACTGAATAGACGTGTGTTAAAAATATATTGTGAGTGGCAGAAGTGGTTATAGACTCACTTTCACATCACTATGGCTGAAGATTCATCAGCTTTTTTTTTTTAATTTAGCTTTCTTGTGATTTTTGTGACTTGGGTGTAAAACCTTGGTTCTTGGTAACTCACAATGGAAGGTTTCTGCACATGTAAGTGATTGTGCAGAAGTGGTGGGGGAAAATGTTGCTGTTTGGCAACAGTTGTATAATTAATTATTTTTTTCTCCAGCTCTTCATCGATGCATAACAATTGAGAAAATCTTCTGCCAGGAGCTATCAGGAAAACTGGGTAGCATTAGGCTGTATAGAACTACATGTGCAAATACTCAAATACAGCAGAGAGAAGATCTAACGTTAATGTGTGAATTAACAGACTGAATTTAAGAATACTTTGGGGTTTGTTTTGTATCGTTCTCTTATAGCACAGTCTCTGTTTTAAATCTGGAGCTTTTATAAAAATTGAGAGTAAAGTGACTTTTTTTAAATTAAGTGCCTAAAATGGCATTATGAAATATTTAAAGACATGTCTCCCTAGACTCATTAATCCTAACACTCCCCTTCTCCAACAATAAAACAATCAGAACACCACTTTCCTTTTGAAACCGTAAAAACGTGCTTTTTTGTATAATAGCAGATGAAATCATTAATGTGACTGATACGGTCTTTTCAATGACTCTCAGGTTTTTTTTTTTAATGTTGCAGTAATTGATGGGAAATGTGTGTTTGCATATGAAAGTCCTTTTAGAATGAAGATGTGAGAAACAAATTCTCAGCCATGATTATGGAATTAATGGCGTGGAACTGTTAGTCTGAGGAATAGTGAGTTCATATAAAACACTACTTGAAAAATAATAATTCTAGTATAGTTAGATAAGAGGTTTAAATATAATATTCTCCCCGCAATTCTGCAAAGGATCTCAAAGTGTTTATGCAAGTAGAGGCCTTGAGACACTTTTCTTGTGCAGTTCTCTGGTGCTGGCTGCAGAAGGGTTGATCACCATTGCATTAGAATTCGGCACATACCGTTGATTTTAGCTGTAATAAATGACAACCTTCTTTAATATTTTATATTCATTTATGAGCTCTTTTAATATACTGAAGAGCTGACTGTTAGAACAAGCTTTAAACTGTCAATAAAATTTAGGGAAGCATTTAAGCAAATTCACCAAGGCAGCAAACTAAGTATTCTCACTAATTTGATTGAAGGAATTGTATTTACTCTCTATGGTTATTTCACCCCCCACCCCCCCCAATTAAAGAAAGTCTATATGGATGTATGCACTCAAGTGTCACCATTTCATTATAATTTTTAATAATGTACAATTAATAGTTGAAGCAACGTCAAATAACAAATCGCTGAGGACGAACACTGTTGTCAACACATTCCTACATAATTTAAACAATGGCATAGGAAAAGTAATTAGCTTGGCAATAAACCAAGCTAACTCCTCTCCATATTTGCTCTTTGGCTGATAATGAAATAATCAGTAAATGAATGCCTGGGAATCGGTGCTGAAAGTGTGTGTTGTTTAAATCAGAAGTTCTCAAAATGAGAAGAATGATTTGTGACTCGGTAAATAAACTGTCTTCCTATGATGAAAACTGGTCACTGGTGAAAAACTGATTAAATTGGATCCACCCTTAATGTTTGGAGAAGCATTTGAAGCTTCATAAACACAAAAGGGCAGCATTGCCATGAGGGCTTACAGGAGCAACTTCCCATTAGCCTGGAATTTATGACAGGGTTAAATTTAGGAGGAATCCTGAAATAGTGTGGTAGCATCTTGGTGGCTGTGTCCAGTGAATTCTAAGGGTATGTGAGGTTAAAGAATATTCTAGCAGGGCCTTCAGAATTTGAGGATAAAGGGACTTGTATGTTGACAGATAATACGTATTTTTTGATCCTATTGAATGGCAAGTATTGAGGGGGTGTTGGCAATGTAAAATAGGAATGTTGCTGTATGTGTTTTAAGAGGATTTTAGGGCTAGACTCCTACTTCTTTTCATCTCTCACTATTGGCTTAATCTGTATTTTAATAGATTTATTTTTATGCTATTGAGTGTTGTAGTCAATTTATGACTTTTTCACTGTGACATGGGCATAGTGGACTTCAAATGCTGATCATCATTCCCTACTCAGTGCTGCGTGGCTTTGCACACAGGGTGCAGTTTAGATGTTAAAACACTTGCACAGCAGGTGAAAAAAATGGTTATACACAGTTGGCTCTTGCAGGAAAATAGGTTATACACATTTTTCTTATGCTAAGTCATGATTGTCGCTTCTGACATAAATCAGTGTGGCATAAGCACATCTGATACTGCTCACACAGCTCATAACAGCCTGCTGAGGAAGCTGAATGATTTTCAATCTGCAATTTGCCTCATTTCTGGTAGACTTCCACCTGACTCATTACTGAAAAATCTAATCAGAAATCAGACTTGCGACGCTGTTCTTGTTTTGCAGGAAGAGCAGCTCTGATGTTTTCCATTATGTTTCCAAAAACTTACCTTTTCCATGAATCAGCCTTGATTTCCCATGGCTATCCATATTTCCTTGAAGCTGCAGATGAACATTTCAGTTGTAGAAAGCAGTGTTTTTCTGCCTCCCCCTGGGGCATGAAGCAAGCCCAGCTCAGGTCCCTCTGGCGTGTTTTTACTGTTTTGGCTGAGCTATGGCAAGTTGTCTATTCCCGCTGCTCTGAGCATCTCGAGTTGTGTAAGTGAAACAATTTCCTGGCAGCTGTTTTTGGGTGATTTGGAGCCATCTCATGTCTTTGGAGGAAGCAGCTGCATCTCTGCTCTGCTCCCAGCCAGCCTTTCAGCAGCAGCGTGCAGGCAGCAAACACAATGGCCCCACACCTGATGCTGAGCGCTGCACAGTGGCATCTGCACGACTGCTGGCTGGCCTGGCTCTCAACCCATCTAATGGGGAAGATGTACCTTTCCTGATGTACAAAGAGTCCAGGAGTGTGTCCTGGTTTCCCAGAACGCCGTGCTTTTCAGATATTCAAATATTTGCATACCTGATAGAGATGTTTTTATGCTATGGGGGCCCTGAGAACTTATCTGCAGCACACCTGCTGCCTTTTTTTAATCATTGCTTTGACTGTGTCTGGGTAAAAATTAATTCCTCTCTTTTGCCCATTATGTGTCCCCAGTCTCCCTTCCCCCAGCTGCTGATTTGGATGGAGTTAGAAGATGGTTTTATAGCAGAGTACAGCCTTGATATAGAAAGAAAATAATAATCCTAGTGAAAATAATTTCTGTCCTCATATGATGGCATCTGATGGAGGATTTGGATGATATTAAGTACCAAGGTTTAAAAAAAAAAAAAATCAGTAATTTTTAAGTTTTGGGAGATATTAAAAAAATTATCTTTTTTTTTTTGTTTTTGGAGAGTTAAAAAAACTAATTGAGCTGTTTTATTTCTTTTAAAAAGCATTTCTCTCTTGTTAATAATATCTCTTTCTTTAGAGCATTTATTTTAAAATCTTAGTAGAACTTAATGGAATGAGAAAAAATAATTTCATCTGACTTAATCAATTGCTTTCATGGTTCTGCTACTCAAAGAAGTCAGTTTTATATGGTACTTCTGTGGATAATTCTTCTTTTTAAAAGCTTCACAAAACCCAGAAATAAATAATAAGTGAGGAGGGAGGTTTAGTGTCTGAAAGAGTAGATTAAAAGTATTCCTGCCATGAAAAAAACAATTTACTGGGGTTTTTTTTTTTTTTTTTTGTTTTTTTTTTTTTTTGTGATTGAGTAGCTTGACATATTCTGTCTTAGGGTAGCACTATACTGTATGGAGAACTCAAACAAGGCACACTGGGAAGCACAGCTGCCCTGTTCCATGGTTGTTGTCATTGCTTCAAATTTTGGGGCAGATTTTTGCTTTCTGAAGCCAGGTAGCTTTCCTTTGCAATCTCTACAGTCATCTCTAAAAAACTCATGTCCACTTTGATTGGAGTAATTCAGACATGCTGGTGCATTTGGCGTGGATAAACAAAAGGGTTTCAGCAGCTCAAAACCATGGTTGAAGACAGCTTTTTCTGGTCAGAAAGCTCAGTGAAGTTGTTTGCTGAAGTCTTCTAAAAAACCCCTGAGACATATTATCCATGCATCATTTAGGAAGGAAGGAGCCTTTTTTGATAGTTGCATTTGTTTTCTGAATTAGGTTTTTTGTTCCTCTTCGTTTTTAATACAAGGGCTGGTTGCAAGGTCCGATCCTACAAACCCTTCTGGGCACCTTCCATTATTGTCTCAGATTTTCACAAAATTCTTTGGATATTCTAGGGGCCTCCCCTGACATCCTCGGAATCTGGGGGATTCAAGAGCAGCTTTTGGGTGTGTTAGGAAGTGCACATGTAACTTGCAGTAAGCTTGAAGAGGAGCTTAGTCTAAATTAGACACACTGTGGATGTTGCAGCTCTCTCCTTGTTTCATTCACCAAGCTTGCTTTCAGCATGGAGCTCATTTAACACGAAGCTTTGTGTCCCTGTTCTGCCACCGGGGCTGTGAGGTGGTCTGTTTAATAATGTCATTTAATGAAATGCAGACATTCCACATCTTGCTGCGTTATCACAACGGGTGAAAGCCTATCTTCACCAGCAGCAAGGGAACACCACCTTCCCAGCCCTGCTCCAGCAGCTGTACATCACTCTGGGTAGTACCAACACCTGCCTGGGCAGCACCTGCAGCCACTGTGGAGAGTGCCACGAGCCCTGCAGGGCTTTCTGCAGGTCTCAGGAATCCTCTCCAGGACCATGTACCTTGGCAGTGTCAGCAGATGTTGGAGCCCCTGTACCAGCTCTCCCCGCCTTCACCCTGGCCCAGATGCTCTGGCACATCCTTCAGGATGCCTCGAGGTACAAGGCTTTTCTCTTTCAGTCTCTTGGCTAACAGACCTAAATGGGATAATTTTTTATTTTGACCTGTTTGCTCTCTGAATTAAGAAGGGCAAATGTTTTTCTTAGGAGCTAGTGGGAGAAGAAATGAGTGAGAAGTTTAAAGGCTGTAAACACCTGGCTGTGATAATGACTGGCTTAATTAGTGCTGAGCCTTCCTGGTGTTACTCAGCAGCAAAACAGACTACTAATGGTTGAACTGAAGGAGAATAAATGTGCCTGTCTAATACTGGGCTTCTTTTTTCATTAATTTTGTCTAATTTAGCCAACTGCTCCCTTTTCAGTAGAGTTCAGAGTAAAAAAATCTTTAACTGTGTAATTAGTGTACTTTTGTACTGGCAGGTCTAATCTCAGGATTAGCTCAGTGCTCAGCTATTATATATATTATAATCATATATATCAGTATATATAATNCTCAGGATTAGCTCAGTGCTCAGCCCACTGATACCAAGTTATCTGCCAGCACCTTAAATGGAACTGGTGGGTTTAAAATTAAAAGCTTGGTGATGTTGGATATGCCAACATCATCCTCTGCATTTTAGGAACCTGCACCAGCATCTGAAAATAAAAACCTTTGTAGACAGTGTTCCTGGGGGAACAGCAACTCAGATACCCAAACTGAGAGATGGCATTGCAAATATGCTAAAGCCAATAGAAGCAAAGTTGAGAAAGAGGGGATTGTTGGCAGGAGTCTGTGCAACTGCTGGTTCTGTACCTCTTTCTGAAAAACCCTTTTCCCTTTGCTTTTGTTATTTGCTGCTAGTGAGAAGTGCGGGTACAGAAATTCACATTTGAGATATATTTCTATAAAAAGTAATATCTATAGCACAGCAAAGTGTCATATATTGGGAAATAAGGAGATGTCATATTTGCACAAGTGATTATATTTCAAAGGTTTAAAAAAAACTAGATTTCTTTAAGAGTTTAGATATGTTTCATAAGCACTTTGAGTGGCTGATTTAAGGCACTTCTGAAAGTAAACTATATTGTTCTGTGAGGCTTATATGATAAACTAATGAAAAAAGACAAATCCTAAGGGAATCTCCTAATCTCAGTTAATATTGTGACTAGCTGCATAGCTAAAAAATATGCAGAAACCATTTCTCCAGTTCCCTCTTGCTCAGTTTTGCAGATGTTAAATAAGCTGACTACACAAAATACTGTTCTTCTCTAAATAGAGATAAACTGCAGCTCTCTTCCTTCTATCAGTCTTGCTTTGTTGTAATTTCACAAACTCTTCCCTGTAGGCACTACAGAAATTTGGCAGTGGCCAGTCTGTGACCATGAGATTTTTCCATGATGCATGAACTGTTCCGTGCCACGTTTCCTTGGGCTACAGAAGTGCCACTTGCTGATGGAGTGCACAGCTGGGGCTCAGCAGAGCTCTGCTCCCTGAGTTTTGAGCTGCCTTTTAAAGGTGTTGGTCTCTTGGCTTCAGTCTGCAGTTCCCCAGTGAGTGCCATTTGTGGAGTGCTGGGGGGCTGCAGGTGGAAAAACTGGTGATTTGTATCAATGAGTGTTCCCTAAAGTCAGGGCTCGAATTTTCCTTGGCAGAGTAAATGCCAGAATGTACCATGAAGTCAAGGGGAAAACCTGGGATGGGAGGGTATGGCACTGCTGGAGATGTGAAAATGAGGAAGGTGGGAGAAATGGCAGGAGTGATGAGGCAAACAAGACAAGCTGCTATCAGCTTTCAGCTCAGCAAGGTTTTAACTGCATTTTTACTGTCTTGAGCAGCAGCAAACACGAGTTCCCAGGGCTGCCGTGCCTCCCTTCAGCATGCTGAGGTGTCCCTTGTGCACACACAGACAGATGCACGTGTTCTGCTTCCCCAGGAGGGTTCTGAGTGCCAGTAGTGCCCAGCAGGTGAGCAGTGTCACTGGAAGGAACCAGTGTGACCCAAAACACTGCAGACTGGGGGGCTGAAGGTTGGGGGAGGCAGTTCTGGGCAGCCTGAGGGTTCATCATATTCTCCAGTAGTCTTGTGCAGCACAGATCACACACGTGCTGTGATGTAAACTCCAAAGTCAGCTGTCTTTCCAGAACCTTCATCAAGTCGTACAGCTGCTTGCCTGAAATTCCAAAATGAGGGCGGAAAACTGCAGCTTCAGTCCTTATTTTTCCTTTCACGGTGCACCAAAGATTTTATTCAAAATTTCACTCGGCAACATACGAAAAATGTGCAAAACACATTCTCTGGTGTTTCTGCTACTTTATAGAGCTCACTTACACGACAGGAAATTGATTTGAATAAACAGGAGTTCGTAATTCAAGGAATGCTTGGCGGAAAACCTTGGCATCGGGCAAGATATAAATTTAAATGAACAAGTCTGTTAGCCTCCTCAAATGGGACTGTAACAGAAATCTGCAGGCAGATTTGTAAATAGAGAAGCAACATTAGTCACCCCTGTAATGGAAAATGTCTAATATTGTGCATACATTTATCAGGATAATTAGATTGCAAAAAGTTACCAGATGGCATAGAGGTTTATATGGGTTTCAAATGAATTAAGGTTGTGGGAGCCCACAGAGAGGCTGTTAAAAGGCAATTCTGTACATAAACTGTGAAATCTGAAGAAGTAAGCAAAAATAGTCTTTGTTGAGGGAATAGTTAAAATAATTACAAAATAAGTAATGAAACTCTGAGGAGCTGATTTTTTCCAAACATGAACATTAGCATAGCCTTGTTAACATGCTGTTTTCAGGTTTATAGTAAAACATCAGTTGGGAAAATACAGTCCCTGGGCTTGGAAAATGCTGAGGTACAGAATATAAATACTCTGTCTAGTGGTCAGCTATGTCTAATAAAACAGCTTTGTTCTGTTGATGTCTGAAATTCTCTGCACAGTTTAAATTTTGGGGGTAGTGAACAAATGCTGGTATTGTTAAACCTGTTTTACTGGTTACTGAGAGTCCTGTGCCTCATCTCTCAGAATGTTAAATAAACCTTGCACAGGAGAAATAGCAGAGGCAGTGGTAAGTTTTGACAACTGCTTAAGCAATAAGGGAACATCACAGTTTTGGTAACAGATGTGTGTCTTGTGTACATTGTGCTGCCAACATGGGAGATAATTTCATTTTTTTTGTTTGAGAGTTAGTTTGGGAGTTAGTTTGAGCAGAGGCAATGGAGATGCTACGTGAGGATAAGTCTTTGAGGAAGGCTGAAATTAAAGAGCTGTCAGTCCTGGCCTTTTTTTTTTTTCAGAAGATGCTGATGATACTTCTGTGTTGTATGACAAGTACTGGGCATCATTGCAGTTTCTTGCAGTCTTCCATTCATGCATCCATAATAAGCCAAGTAAGTCTGCATGGGATTCTTTGAAGTTGGGCAAGGATTCAGTAAAAACAGAGGAAACTCTTGGAAAATGTATTTTGTGAAAAATGTCTTGCAAATGTCTGGTTTAACCTCTCTGGGGAAACTGTGTCAGGTTAGAAAAATAGATATTCAGAAACTGCTCCAAAATCATGTGTGTAATGAGGGTAGACATCTCAAGTCAGTGTGGGCTACCAACTTCTTGACGTGTTCAGGTTCTCTTTCTCTAGAAAAAGTGATCAGTGACTGCACCTGTTTGCTGTGTTAAGGTAGATTTACTGCAGGTTTGTGCTGCAGCACATGTGGAGGTCTGGGAGCCATTTCCCCCTGATGGTTGGCAGTGTCTGTATTGATACAGTGCTGTTATTTTTCTGTTAAATACAGCAATTAGGGGAGTTGTATTAGATGGCTGGAGAGACTGTAAGTCTGAACTGAGAATCAGGTAATACAGGATTTTTCCCTAGATTCTTTTTTTATTGGCCTTTTGTATGTCTGGAGACAAATCACTCATTTCTGTGTCCCAGCTCTTTCATCTGTTAAAATGAAGCTAATGGTAGTGATTTCCTACATTAAACACTTTGATACTGCTAATCCAAGCTGCCACTTAAGAGTTAAGTATTACTTATTACTGAATTCCCCACTTCTACAGTGATCCCTGTGCAGAATATAAGCCTTGAGCTCATGCTTCACTGACTTCTCAAATTGAAATAGACTGAAGCATATGTTTAACATCTGTCTTTAATTGGGGGCCTATGGATGGAGAAGAAGCCACAAAGCATTTCGAGGTCTCTGAATTCTAAATTTGCTTCTTCCCAATGCACACCAAAACTCGTGGCTGCCCATCCCCATGGGAATATTACAAAGCCCAACTTTCTAAGCAGTCTTTTCCAAGAGGAACTGTGTTCACTGTCTGAGAGCTTTATTAACAAAACCAGTTTGTGAATGTATTTAAATACATTCACTTAGCTTGCTAGTTTCCTTACTCTGAAACAGGGAGATAGTCCTGGGCTGTTTATTCAATATATGGGGTTTTTGTTGAGAGTGCATCTGTATTTTTCCCCTGAGTAATTATATTTGTTAATTATTTGTTGGTTTTCAACTACTGGTTGAGTTGTTACTGGTTTGGCATGGGGGTCTTATATCCATGGTAGTGGCAACAACTGGCTCTGGTCAGTCTCCTCTTATACTGTAACATTTCATACCAGATAATCACCTCCAGCATCAAATATAAAGTCCTGAATTACTCTGTTTATTATTACTGCAGTCTTAGATCCCATAGAAGGTTGCTTCTGCCCTGCTTAATTCACAACAGATAATTTTAGCAGCTGGCATGACCAAAAAGCAGAAATAACAGAAAAATCAGTGTAACTTCATACTCCTCTTCACAAAGCAGGAGAAAATATCCTTTATTCTTATAGTAGCTGCCACTGTGCTTCTGATACAGAAAGCATTCACGTACTCAGTGTTGCATAGGCTGTTGTGGTCTGTGAATTAAATATTTGTTAAAATTGTGCCCTTTTGGAAAGGACAAAAGAAGTCATATTAAATAAAATGCCAGAGCACTGATATTCCCTAGGCTCTAATGTACATTGAGGGATCTTTTTTTTGATGGTTTAAAGAGCATTCTGCACTTTTAGCAGTGAAACTTTTTTAATGATCCATATCTGAATGGTTCTGCCATATAGACAGAGGGCAAATCCTTCCAGAGGCTGTGTGGGATTGGCACTTGGACCCTGGGACAGCTGCGTGGGCTGGGAAGACACTTTGCTACTCACTGTGAGCGTGCTCTGAACAGAGTTTGCAGGAACCACGTCAACATGAGAGAGGAAAGTGATTTTTTCTTCCCATGTTACAGCCAGATTTATACACATAATTAATTTCTTTGCTCCAGGTGCTGTTTTTTTAAGGAATATTTTGAAAATTGGAACACATTTTAGTCATGGTCAGTGTTTTCAATGATTTCGTGTTGGTACTAGGATATGTTCCACTATAGGCATCAAAATGAATGCCGATGAAATACCTGCATAATAAATAGGTCTTGAGCAAGATTTACAATAGAAGGCTAAAAATCATATGCAATTTGAATCCAAATTCAACTAAATCGGTGGAGATTAGAAAGTAACTGGCATCTCTGCTTTGAGGAATGACTGACATGCTTCCTTTGTTTACCAGCTTTTATAAAAGGAATTTACTGCTGCTTTTTTAGTGTTTTGAAAGCACTAATCTAATTGTTAAGTGGGTAGAAATGTACAGACCATCAGTCTGCTTACTTAGTAAATGAATTTTTTGCAGGGTTGCCATAAAGAAACACAGCACAATAAAGCTTACTGAAATTGCTGCGATGTAACAAAGAGATTTAATGCATTATCTTCAATGTGACAGCCACATTTTGTTCTCTGGGGAGTGTTTTGAAGCATTTGTTCCCTGCCAGAAAAAAAAAAAACAAGCCACCAACCCTTTTGGTGTGACATATTGAAGTTTCACATAAGAAATAATAGTGTAAAATTAGTAGACCTCCCTATGAATAATTCAAGATTTCTAATTTTATCTGAAGCTTGTCTTTACAAATTAAGTTAACGGTAAACTTAATGGTAAATACCGATTTGAATGAAATAATAGACTTTTTTCTTCATGAAAAATTAAAATACTGAGACCAATTATAGAAATTAGATGAGAGAGGACTAAAGTTCTTAAACTGATCATTTTATTCATACTTCTATCCAAACCATAACTGACCCACATGGCTAGTAAAAAGAACAGAGTCTAGTTGGAGAGCAGAGCAGTGTGTGGTGACATGAAGTCATCCCTGTGCCATGTGATGACTGAAAGCACTGGATGGCCTGGCCTGGACTAAAGCCAGGGCTTGTGCCCTTAAACACAAGTTATGTTTGAGAGGCAACTGAACTCTTCAAGGACTGCTGCCACAGGAAACCTGATGAGCAGTGAGGAAAGGCAGGTGCTGAGGGTGCTCCAAACCAGACTGGCAACTCCTCTAAAATTCCCAAAGGCCTGTTTCTGGGCCCCTGCTGGGAACAAATAAGTGCCTTTAAACATTCCAGGAAACTCCAGCTGCTTTTAGCTCCAGAACAAAGCAAATCCAAGTGGGAATAAGCATGGACCACTTGGAGGGTGTTTATTTTAATTAATTGTCCTTTTATAGTGTGTAACATAACACTATTTCATATGTGAAGAAACAAAAAAGTGATCTGTTAGTCCATAAATGTCTTTTTTACTGAGAAAAGTTTTTGTAGTGGATGCCCTCTCTTGCACCTTTTAGGATCTTTTTCAGGACATGCCCCTGTTGGCAACCAGGAACCTGCTGAGTAAAAGCTTGTCTTGCAGAAGGAAGGCCACAGGCAGCAAGCCCAGAGTCTCAGATGTGAGAAACCAAAGTTTTATGCTTGCTAATACAGCTGATAGCTCACTGGAAGACATGAAAAATTCTTTTCAGAATACTAAAATAACCTCACTAAAGCCCTTCGCACCATTTCAGAAGCATGGGAGGCCATGGAGGCTTCTGTTTCATGCTAGGTCTTTATTTTTATTCCATGTTCACCCTTTTTTTTTGTTGTTTTTTTTTTCTTTTCTGGGAGGAATATGTTATCTGCCTGGTTCTCTGATCTGAGTTAATTTAGTCAGCAGAGTTAAGCACAGAGCTGGGCTCCCAGAGAGGTGAAAGACGTAGCACTTGACTGTCTCTGTCCCAGGCTGGGACTGGTCTTTATTCTGCTAGCAAGCACAAGGCACATATGGAATATTTCCATGCCCTCTGCTACTGATATCCCTCTCTCTAGGAAGGTGATCTGCAAAGCCCAGATGTCTGCTCGTACAGGACAAAGTTCATGTCACATTTTGATCCAAAACAGGCAATTTTAGATGTGGGAGTAGTCCAGTGGCTTGATCAGAGGGTCGCTGATCTAAAGCCTGTTTGTAAATGTGTACAAGAAAAGCCTTAATTATTGGTTAGGTGTGTTCATATATATATATATATTTACACACACATACTTATGGCAATGCACATACACATATATGCAGATCTAACTGGGATGAATTAAAACTTAATACTAAAAGGAGAGACAAAGACCAGTAAATACACTGTCTCTAAGTGGTCTGCATAGCAAATGTGGAAATAATTGAGGCTTGAGAAAACTGCTGGCAAGTAGTTGAATCATCTTTGGGGTCCTCTGTATTCTGAGCATGTATCTGTAGCTTTGTTTTTTTATGTTCTCTGAGCCCTGTGCATTTTAGTGCCCAGAACAGCAGTAAATTGAGTGTCTGACAGCTCTTGAAATGCATGTTCTGCTGCTTTCGCTTGAATACGTTCTGAAATCAATGAAAGAAAATGTACAATTTTTATACATGTTTAATATCTCCCTACAAGAGAAGGTCAAATGAAGTGGAACATTTCATTTTCAGTGATCCCGTGTTTGTGGTGGCAGATGAGAGCTGCGTGGATCAGGTGAGGCTGGAAGGCTGAGATCTGGGTTGGCAGGTTTGTGCCTGGCCAGGGGAGGGGTACAGAGCTGCCATACAAATAACACCAATAAATTAACCTGTGCACTTAACCTGCTGCTTGTAGATTCAATATGCTCCACTTAATTACTTTATGCTGAATTAGAAGTTTCAGTTTGAAGCAGCCTAAGTGTTACAGCCCTGTTTTGTGGGAAGTACATCAATACACACACAACGTGTTCTTAAGGCATCTTCCTCTGGATGGCAATAACATCTAAAACATCTGCTTCTTAATACAATGTTGGTCAAAAATGCATCAAGTGATCCAATATACAGGGGAATTTAATTGACTTCAGCAGTATAAAAAAATAGTGAAGCTAGCTAAAAGCTGCTCTGCAATGTTATACACAGGTTTTAGAGAGGAATGGAGCTTGTGCGAAGTATTTAATTTTTATTTTTAATTTTATTTAATAACTTTGGTTTTACTCTTTCTGCAAGAAGAAAGGAAACTTCCACTAGCTTGACTTAGCAGCAAGTTCCCTGAATACATTGGTGATATAAAAAGGGAAAAGAGAGGAATGTGTTTCACTATATTGTATTATTTAGGACAAGCAGGTCTCATAAACAAAATTAACAGTTGCTGGCAAAACATAGTGGGTGTTACAAATTTTCTTGTCTTTTTCAGATACTGAGTATCTTAGGGGAGAGAACTAAATCTAAACTTTCAGATACAGAGCATTGGAGCTTCTGAAAGGAAACTATTTTCGTTGCCAGTGACTACCACTTCTTTGGGTTTTTATCTGATTTGCAAACAGCTTGAATGCCCTCAAGTGTGGTTTCAGGGTTTGGATTCACAGTAAAGTCTATCTGGAAAAGCTTAAGATTCCTGCTAAGAAAACTGTGCTGAGCTGCAGTTTTGTCCTGGCTTGCTGATGCTGTAGAGATCAGACCTCTTCTTAGGTCTAATAAACCCAGGAGGTTAACAGTCAGGGGGTGGGGAGATAGAAATTTTACCAGCCTATTAAATTTTGCATATGGGAAGTTACAGTGCATTCCCTGGATAAGCCAAGAGAATTATTCATGTTGTTTGCCCTATTTATGAGGGACCCACATCCTCTTAGGAGGGGAAAGGCCATTTCTCTGACAGACCCACTCAGTCAAAGTACTTGTATAAATTTCATTAATCTTCAGTGACTCCTGTGGAGACCTGTGGCCCCTTCTCTCCCCACACCAGCAAACCATTTTATGGTGCTGAATAGATGTCACATATGATCCAGGAATAAATAGCCAAAATCTATAAGTCTTAGATGGAATCTTACCATTTGTAGCAAGCACAATCTGAGTTGTGTATACTGCAAAAGGAATTACTTTGCTTCCTTTGATTCTTCTGCAAAGTCTCAGCAAGTGCAATTTTTTTGGTGTGAGAGGTGAATTGTCGGGTCCACCTAGTTCTGCTGATTCAAGACCAGAGCTTATCTGTTACCTGAATGGTGCTGAGTGCTGCAGAGAGTGGAAAAGCTGCCAAGTTTAGCTGATAGATTATATTTTTTTTGTCTTGACTGCTTTTTTTTTCTGCCAGACTAATTCAATACATACCAGAAGAAATGCAGCTTTGCCTACTTCTCTTTCACACCAACAGTGTTCATGGCAGTTGCTTGGGGCCCTGATTTAAGAAGGGGTTTGATCACAAGAGAGACCTCTATTTAAACCAGTAGTGACCAATTTCTGGGTGTTTTCTGTCCCCCTTTTTTCCCTTCTTAGACATCAGGTACGTACGTGTCACTGCGTAGGTCCCAAATTTTCCACCAAAATCCTAGTTTTCCAGACTTGGTTTAGACATCATAGAAAAAGTTCAGGGTGTAGGACACACTGGGAAGCCTCCACGGAGGTATTGTCGTGCAGTTCAAAGATCAGTCCTTGATTTCATTTTGGGGAAGAAGAGGGATTTAAAATAAATGGAGTAGGTAAATGTTCTCTGTGGAACTTCATGTCTGAGCTGAATTCTACTTGTGATCAGCTGCTCAGCACAGAATATGGACTGCAGTCCAGCAGGTGCAGAGCTCTTAGAACTTCCACTCCTTCACAGGACTTTATTTCAGGTGCTCAAACAACCTACAGATCCTCTGTATCTCCATGCATAATGTACCTATGGGGTTTATGTGGGTGGATTCGATGCCCTTTTCAACCCAGAAATGAAACAACACACTCTTTAGAGATAATGTTCACATGGGAGGTAACGTAAAAGTGGATCTTTGTTGGAGCTCTAGGGGCAGTTATGGAAGAATGTCCACAAAAGCCCACCCCCCACAGGTGTGCATAAAGTTTTATTAGCTTGGCAAATTAGCATAACTGACAAAAAAGCACCAATTGGGAGCACAAGTGGTAATGCAATACCCTCCCAGTCCAAGCCCCTTCCAAGTCCTCCCCTCCTCAGATGGGTCTGTACTTTGTTGATGAAAATGTGTCTGAAGAGCAGGGTTTTTGGCCTTGGTTTCTAAGAACCAAGATAGGGGCTTTGGAACACGTTTTGTCTTTCTGCCTTGGTAAGGGGCATGGAAAAGTACTGGGAAAACTAGCTAGAATACACTAATAGTCTGCAGAGCTCCAAATATATGTGTCAAGGATACAGAGAATAAATACATAAAAAAAAAAGACAAAAAGTCAAAATGGCATCAAGCCTCCTTCCTTCAGTGTTGGTCACTTGCATCCTCTGCCTCTGCTTCTCAGGATTTTGTCCCTGCTTGTGGTTGTGAGTGGGAGTAGCTGGACTTTCCATAAACCTTGAAACCACTGATGGCTTTTAAACACATCCAAGCCAAGCAGCAGAAAATGTTATTACAGGAAGTGAAAGCATTTGGTCATCCCATTGGGATATGACACTAAACTGCTGCTGCAATACTTAGGAAAAAATATTGAGTATTGTGGCTCAGTTGTGTTCATACTTTGTGTCTGGCTTTAAGGTTGCTGAAGATTGGAAGCTATAATTTTTTTTTTTCCTAGTATTATATTTTTGTTAAAAGGAATGTTCTAAACCACTAGTTTTCTAGCAGCAGCTATTCATAGGTGGTTATAACCTAATTTTCAGAAGATACAAATTTGAGTTATTATTCTGTTAGACCTTAAATAGCTTAGAATTTAGGATCTTCCAAGTAAGATCCTGGAAACTGTTTATTTTCCCCTTTTTCCCCCCGAGCCCCTGACCCTCTCATTAGGATGGATAAGGCCTCATTTGAAACAAATTACTTTTAAAACTAAAGCTCTTTTAAACCCCAGGAGATGTTCATGATTAGAGAGTTACTAAGCACCTTAACGCAATCACTCAGGCTGTCAGAAAGAAATATATTAATGGAAGAAGATCAGCAACAATCAATAATTTGCTGGAAGACCTCAGAGTGGGAAAAGAAGCCCCTCTGGTTTTTAATTTTGGAATCAGCATTAAGATGTGCTGAGTACTCACGATCCTCCTGAGATTTGCCTTTCACTATTAACAGCAAATAGGATGATGTTGCTTCTAAAAAGGTACATATGTCAAGGATGGAAGGAAAATGGCAGAGATTTAATCCTTGAAATTGAAAAAGCCTCTGAATTGATGTTTTAAGTTCAGTTTCATAAATGAGACTGGTTAAGGTCAGCAGAACATGAGACAGAGAGCTGCTTCTTTTGTGGCCGTGAGCTTTGAGGGACAAAAACAAAATAATGTGGTGGTCCCTCCTCCCAGCACACTTATCTGTGTGATGTAATAATTATGTGTATCACAGAGGGTAATTTAGAGTTCTCTGAGAGTGTTTTTCAATACTTCCAAAGCAGTGGGGATGATCTGGTGATGGAGAATTTGACCTGAATTTTCCCATCTGGGCCCCAGTGCAACATGGGGTCTGTCCCATTTGTGCTGTGGTGCAGGGGATCTGCTCATGCACATGCACCAAATATAGGTGTGCACACCTACATAAGAGATCACAAAAAACATGTTTTAAATGTTTTTCAAGTGTCAATCAACTGTATTTGGCCCCAGAAAACCATTCTGGCACAAAGAGCTTACAGAACTACTGCACTAGGTTCCTTCTTCCTAGTTTTAATATTTTATGTTTACATCTACACAGTGGATGCATATGTGATAGGCAATAATTTACTGTATTACAGTGCCGTGGTTGAAAAAACCCTCAAGTTTACAGGTAAAGAAGTGAGAAACAGAAACATTAGGGATTATTGAAATGGTTTGAAGTCTAAAATGTCAGAATTACTGAGTAGCATTTCAATATTTTAATGATATAATCCTTTCTATATGTGAGAAGTTCTATATTCCCCTTTTCTGGAAATCCTCTATTGACACACTGAAAAGATGTCACAGGCTCTTCATGCTGCCAGAAGGAGTAACAGTGGAAGTTGGGGACTTTGGTGCAATCTCCCTTTATTATTAATTTGTTTAAATATACAATCTGACCAAGTTTTATCTTTGTAATTCTTCTTTTGGATATGACTGTATGTTGCTTATTCCCCTAGAGAGCATTCCTTAATGATACTGTACTGGAGCAAGGACTTCCATGAATATACAGGGATCTTTATTTTAACTTTTTGTTATCTCTGACCCCTTCCTTAGGTTTTACCTGACTTGGCCGGATCTCCCTGTTCCTCTAGTAGGCAAAATGATTGCCAACAGAGTAGAAACTGATGTATGCAGAGCTCATGTAAAGGTATGAAAATGTGTAGGAGATTGTGCAAAATGACTGTAAAGCGTGTGTTCAGGATGATTTGTCTCTATGAGACAAAGCTGTGACATGGAAAAAGGCTTCCCCCAGCTCAGTGCAGTGGTATGCCTCTTTTCTAAAAGACCATGAAGGATTTAGGTAAAAAGAACAGGTAGTTATCTGGGCTTTGGTTTGGAAAATGGTATAAAAGGCACAATTTACTGAAATTTGCTGCACAACCTCTGCCTAAATTAACAGATTAGAGCAACATGTTAAAAAATCCCAAGTCTAAGCAGACATTGTTTTGGCAATGCTCAAACCCTTCAAGGCAGTAACAGGCTAGACTGGAGCTGCAGGATTGCAAAGATCCAGGTCCCTGTGAATATACTTAACTCTGGAGCACACGTGAGCCTGCTGTTAGTATAAACAGAGATCCCATTGATGAGTGTCTTCAGTATCCCCTTTGGGCTGAGCCTTCTTCCTCTCGGGCTTGACTGACAGACTTCCCACACATTCAGCCCATGTCCTAACTGTGGCCTCGAATTTATTTATGAATTGCCATATTTAGGTTTATTTTTAGAAAGCAGAACATAACTAGTGTAGCATTCTTCGAGTCCTGCTGTTATTTTCTCTTTTAGGAGAATATTCAGTTCTATTTTTGGCTTTGTCTACGGCCCCCTGTGCCCCAGCTGTGGTTTTTTAACACCTAATATCACTTTGCATTACATTGGCTTACAAATCAGCGTGCGTCCTGGTGCCCTACATTAAACCTAACGACCCTCCGAGTAGCCAGAGAAAATCAAATCTCTGTGAGGACATGAAAGAAGTGCAAAGTCTATAGGCTTGAATATAATAAATTGAAACAGATGTGTCACAGAGGTTACCGAGTCGAGGTTAAACTGACTGAGCAAAAGCCTGGGAGCTACACAGTGAGCCTTACAGCGATTTGATTCCTTAGGAAGTGGAAAGAAATCAATAGAAATTTAGTCATCCATTTTCACAAAGGCCCTACTTCATTTTGGTTTCGACCTTCCTGGCCAAGTTCCTGTCACTGTTAGGTGGCATTTGTCTCTAAAAATAAATAAGAGTTATTCTTTCCCTTCCATCTACAAAAGCTTGATGTGATTTTCGTTCTGGTGTTCAGACAAACAGTCCACTTTCTAATTTAACGGATGCTTTAGCAGAAATGTTTTTGATATAATACAGTTAAAAGGCATTTATTTTCTTTTTTTCTCGTTGTGTGTATACACGTTCCCTCTCTTCCTCTAGTTTTTACCACGTACACACATAAAACCCCTTGTGCATTACAGTAAGAGACAAGACATCGTGGTGTCAGGATCTTACAAGTTCTATCACTGCGTTTGTTTTGGCTGGCGAACATATGCCGTGGTGCTCTTTGTATGTTAACAAGGCAGAGAAGTGCTAATTAGAAAAAAAATCCTCTCTGCAGAGTGTGAGGGCCCTTTTGGCAGCAGCAGGAGTGGAACTTTGCAGAGATCAGCTGAGCTGTGGTGCAAACTCAAGCTCTTTTATAGCCTTTTTTGTGCTGGGGTGTTGGACCCAGAGAGAAGTGAGGAGCAAGCCGATGTGCTGTTGCACTCTGATTTCCAGCCCAGCTCTCCCCACTCCCAATCCTGGCTCGTTTGTGCTGCATTAGAATAGGAAGTTCTTTATACAAAAAGATGTGTAATGGAGAGGTTACAGAATTTGTAACCATCTATATACAGGCTCCTTTCCAATGTACTTTTCTGGAGGCAATGGGGCCACCTCAAAAGCTGATGGATCTCCTTTCCTGTCTGGGGCTGAGACCCCCTGGAACCCCTGTGAGCTGGCAGCCCTGGTGCAGCCTCAGCAGCTCAGCACACAAGCACTGAGCTTCCCTGAATTAATACTCTCTTCTCCTAGTTTTATCATTTACACCATCAGGTTTGGAATAACTTCTAGAAAATCCTTAAGAATTCAGCAATTAAAAGTGTGCTTTTCAGCCTCCCCACTCTTCTTAACGGGAGATTTATTAACTTGCTACGATGTTTTCAGTGGAAACCTTGAAGCCTTTGTGTGTACAAAGAAGGAGCTTTGAGCACAAACACCACAAACCAGCAAGGCAAATAGCACTTCAAGCCAGGGTAAAGGATGAATTTCATGCTGCTGTTGCAATTATGTGCTTTCCAGGCTTCGGTACCTGAGGTAAATTTTCCATTCCAAATCCTGTTTTCAACCTCTCTGAAGAATGACATAGCCCATTCCAGGAGAAGGAAAGTACTGATGGTAGATTTAGGGGTCAGGTAGAGGTTTTGGACCCTTTGTTGATTTGGTTTTGTTTTGATTAGTTTTTCTTCCTCATTTAATGAAAAGCTAGGGAGGAATGGTTTATAATTTTTTTACTGGCTTTTTTTTGGTGAAATTTGTACCTTTTGAGATTGAGCTCTGACCCTCTAAAATTTATGTCAAAATATGGAATTTAAAATACATACTTTTTATTTGCTTTTGGAAAAAAAAGAAAAAAAACCCACTTGGTTTTAATCTAAAATAGCTCAGTCTGATGATTCCACATTTTTTATATGTGCTGAGACTATGATCTTGTTGTAGTTTGCTACTTGGAGTGTTCCATCAAAACTTTGTTTTTCTGAAGGAAGAGTGCTTGATTTTGAGTTTTTAAAAAGTGTGAGTATAAGATTAACTGCAAATATTTAATATGTGAGAAGTTAAGTGGTGGCAAGAACTGAAAAAATGTGGATGTGGGTCTCTTCTGTGCAGTGTAGCCGCAGGGATCTGGAACTGTTGCTTTATGTTGTACTCTGACAGTATTTTGCACGATTCCTGCCAGTGCTTTGCTTTGTATGTTGGTAAATCTTGATTAATACTGAGATAGATAATTCACAGAGCTCTTCAGAAATCTGTGATTTAACAGAGGATGATGCTCATTCAGGCTTTTTGATGGTCTGTGTTTTGTTCTTCTCCCCAACAGTGGCGCATCAATTTCTTTTCAGGTGAAAAGTAACTGTCAGCAATAAATTAACTACCTTATTCATGTATGTATTTATTTATTAGGACAAACCAATCCAAACTGTGAGGCTGGAGGAGGTATTTGCTCTGTTTTGCAGAGGGGCACGTGAATTGTGTAGTGCCTCTTGAGCATGACCTTGTGCACAGGCTTCATGGGCTTGTCTCTAAGCTGTAGTGGTGTGTCCAAGGGTCCTGACATGGGGGAGGTTACTGAACCACGAGGGGGTTTTGCCATTGCCTTTCTTTTAAGAGGCATTAAAAAGCTGTTGCTCCACTTAAATATCAGGCAAAGTGACCCTGGCCTAAGGCAAGCTTTAGGAAAATGTGAAAAATGTGGCTCCGAAGAACTTCCGCGTGCAAAAGAAAATTGTTGATCAGTTGAGGTGTTTGAGATATGTTTGTATTTTATATAAGACAAAACTAGGTATCCATGGTAATCTTTTTAGAAAAAAATAGATCTTTTTGATGGAGAAGCATAAAAACTGTATTGATAGAATTTTAGTCTCTGAATTTTTAGCTGCTCTTTATGCTCATGCTATGTTAGTCTGAGGTAATTTTAATTGGAAAAGCATTGGTTTTTGTGCTGCAGACAAGTAACAAAACCTTTGAACTGCAGAGAGGAATATTATATCTCCTAATAACTTACTCAGACTAGCAAATCCTAGTACTAGAGATCTGCAAACACTGGATTATTTCAGTTAGACTTTTTTTTTCAAATCAAAGTGGCACTTATGGAAATTCATAAACAATGTGGGTTTGGGTGTGTTTATTTTGAAATTATATAATAGAAAATATCTGTGGGGGGAATAATCAAAAAAGGAAAAAGAAACTCGACCCTTTGCTTTCTTTTCTTAATGCTTTGCAAATTTTAATGAAGTTAACCAGAAATAAAATTTTTGGCATGAAAGTGAAGGTGAAACGTTTTCTTTTTGTCCTGCAAACAGGTTGGAATGGATGTAGTTTTTCCTCAAAGCTTTTTTGAGAAAAGCATCCTATGCTGACATAATCAGAGAGAAATAGTTAAATTTAGTGTACGTGTACGTACCTGCACCCAGAGGTGGCATTTCTTACAAACGGGAATACCCCAGGGAAGTTCTGGAAAGCTTGGCAGCTGGCAGGGAAGGGAGAACTGGCAAAGGAGCTGTGAAAGTCGTGGCTTGGAGAGTTGGAGTGAGTGACTGGGCTCAGGCTGTGCTGCTGGACAAAGGATCCTGCTTGGTGTCTGTCTTTGGAATTAGTTTGGCTAAAAAAGTCTTCAAACTGATGTGATTATTAGGGGCTCTGGTTGCAGCCTGCTGAAATCTGTGAGTGAGCCTGGAGAGTCCGTGCAAAAAGACTGGAGGGGATGATGGGACCTACAAAAACCACACTCGTTTCATTTGAGATGGGGAAAGAGGAGAAGCCTACAGGTGAGCAGAGGTTTGATGAAATAGCATTTTTAAAACAACATTATAATTGATGTTTTCTCACTTTGCCAACATACCTCAAAACTGCTTAGCATAGGTTCAAAACTTCTTTAGACCCAGAAACTTCTGTACAGATCCTGATCTATAAAAAACACCTAATAGAGAAAATCCTAATACTTGACAGCATTTTTTCCCCATTGACTGCAATGGTGCAGCTTTTTTTCCCCTGGATGTATTTCTTATCATGTACCACTGTGGAATTAAGCAGTAGACCCAAGTCATGGAATTTTGTCCTCAGACTTTGACAGATACTAAAGTATGACTCATCATTTCTAGTTAATAATTTCCTACTGCTTCTCTCTGATTGTTTTTTCTTTTTTGTATTTCAAACTTGGAGACACATTGTTTGAGTTACTCATGGGGCAGAAAGTTTTATCCTCAAAAGTCTATTTCTCAGCAAAAGCATCTCTTTGAGATAAAATTAAGTGGGGTAGTTATGATAGTCTTACAGATGTGGATTTTACATTTTAAAATAGAAGATTCTCTAGCTTTTCCTCCTCTTTTAATAACAGTGGCTGATCAGTGTCATCATTTGTGCCTTTTAAAAAGGGCTGAAATCTTGTGTGGATTTGGTACCTCTGTCATACAGCACCAGCTAGAAATGAAGTTGAAAATCAATATAGTTAAACAAGACTGGGCATATTAAGATCTCTGGGTAACTTTCCTGATCTCTATGGATCCAAATGAATAATTGGCATTAATATTGATAGAAGTTATGGGCTTTAGCTCAAGGACATAAGACCCAACAGAAAATTAAATATTCATAAAAAGAGTGTTATAATTAGCTTTTCAGGCAGCATGTTATTGAAAATTTGCCATAGCTTAATCCCTCCTTTGGAGGTAATGGCAATCTTTTCACTATGTTATGGGCTGGAGTCACTGGAAGAAATGGATGCAAAGTGGGAATTCCTGAACAGACATCTGTCTTCAGGATGTAGCTCTCATAATAATTAGATATTTCCTCTATCAATCCATCAGGTTCCCAGGACATGGATGAAGTGGGATTGATGGAAAGATTGCTTTGGCCTTAATCCATTTGTTTGGTCTTTACTAAGTTCTGTTGCCTGCAATTTAAGAGCACCTTTTATGTTTTTTGAGGGTGACAGTGTGAACTAGAGATTTCAGTGTTTTTAAGGCAAGTAGGGGGTACTAGATTGTCCATGACTGATGTACAGCACAGATAAAACCCATTCCTTTCACACATTTTAGACTGAGTGGCATTTTAGTGGGATTTATTGTGGCTAAAGCACATCTTGTACTTCTTTGTAAGTTTTATTATTTTAAGGACTGTTTGTAATAGCTGAAACTTGTACAAGTTATTCTTGGTCACCTCATCTTTGTGAACAAGTTCATCCCATACTTGATCTTTTCCATTTTGGTCAGTATCAACACGTCAGCTTTGATCTGCTTCTTCCGCGCTCGCCGGCGCGGTGCTGCGGAGGGCACTGCGTGTGGTACCCACGGAATTTCCTTGCTGGTGGTTTCAAAATCAGTCTGCCTGATTTGTATGAGTTTAGCTGCTTGGGAAATGAAGGTGAGTGCTCATCTTGAGACGCTCTGTTAGTCTTGCCTGCACGAGGTGGTGAAACAGCAGCGTGGCATCTCCTCGGGTCCCTACTTGTTCTCCTTTGTCTGTCTGACATCAACGGCGAGCGCGTCATTTATACGTATTTAAATTTGCCAACCTGTAAATTATTCAGCAGATAAAATGCCAGTTTTACATGAATATCCCTAAAGGTAATTATGCCATCACAGAACAAGGGAATAGTGGAAAAGTTCATTGTAGCACAAATCACCCAAATGCTGGAGCAAATTGGGTTCTCTTTAGTGTAGGAGTGAACGTGGTTACACCTGTGGGTTTTCTTTTGCTGTTGCTCTATTTTGTGAAAATTTAAAAAAAAACAAAAAATCACTCTGTAACTTGTGTAATTAAAAGCATGCAGATGATTTTGTAGACTCAAGTCCTGTGGATGGATATTCAGCCTTTCTTTGATGCAGTTCTGTAGATAGGAGCTACCTAATATAGAGGGAGGCAGTGTTCCCCAGAGCTTGAGTTTTGGACTCCTGTGAAAAAGCACTGTAGCAGAAATCTGTAATACAGATTGTAAGATTTGTATGAGTAAAATATGAAGAGGAAGAAAAGGCTGTGGAAGCACCAGAGAGAAAATGTGATAAATGAGGCAAGGTTCAACGGCACACAGAGTAGCAGGATCCCAGCACAGTGGCATAAAGGCTTATAACACATTGAGATGGGGAAATAAAGGACAGAACAAAATAATGAACAGATAGAAGCTGTTAGGAACTGATGAAGGGAAGATAAAGAACACACCTGGAACCCTGAGACATCCAAATAGAGGGGCAGAAGACAGTGAATATATGAAAATGTGCAACAATAGCATCTCCTTTGCAAGGACAGCCCTGGAGACAGGAAACACTGAGAGCTGGTGTCTCCTCTGCTCCATGACAGGATAAGTACAACTGTAGGGCAGAGCACTTCAGTGCAGGTGTTTCTTTGCTTGCAAATGTGTGGGTGTGAAAAAATAAGTGCAAATGGTTTTATTCAATCTTTTAATGTAATTTATTACTAAGCATCATCTTTCTTCGTTCTTACAGAGGTTTTTCTCCATTCATCTTTGTTCTCAAAATATGGCTTTGATATTCCAAGCAAATATTACTATAGCCTCAACAGCTGGCCTGATTGATCTATAAATAATAACAAATTCCACTGCTGGGGAGTCAGTGCAGTTTAGACAGCTGAATGCATATGGGTTTAGGAATGATGGCTCTGTAATGTCTGTAATGCATTTTATGTAGTTATATCACAATTACAGTTAAAAGGTGTGGAAATGTCAAAAGCTTGATATTTCTCTGAAGGCCAGCTAAACAATTTTTTTTCCTCTCCTTTCTGTTTTTGTTCAGTTGTGTTTTGTTGAGCATTTCTAATTACAATGACTTTTAAAAGTGCACTTGCACAGCTAATTTTCTAGTAGATTTTTCTCCTAGTTAGATGAGAAACCACAGAGCTCTTCCTGTGAAATATATCAAATGTGGAATTGGGCTTTGCTCCTTGATTATAGTTCTCCAGTTACATGATAATTGCAGGTTATGATTACAGGTATCAAAATTAATTACAACATTTCAGCTGCACTGTTTGATACAACGATGCTGCTATTTACATGACATTGTGCAAATACTTGGAAATAGATTGACAGAAAATACAGGAAAATTTCGCTTCTCATGGAGTCTCTGCTTGGGATTCAGTCAGCATTTGAAGGGTGAAGGATGATTGAGGAAACAAGAATAAGAGTGTGGAGCACCAGATATGATTCAGTGCAGCTGCTGACCAGAGCAGTGACATACTGAGTTTTGCTGTATGTACAGAGCAGTGGTTTTGACAATGGCATTGCTAAATGAAGAATTGGGAAAGATGAAAAAAAAATATTTCAGAACCTCCAGATTTTTAGAGCTAGGTGCCTGAGGAAAAGTCACAGAGATTCAGGGCTCACTTTGGTGACCTGGACATTTTCACTCTCCCTTCTTCAGCAGCTCTTTTGCTGGGACTAGAAACACACTCTGTGTAAATACAACAGATTTGTGTGTGTACATTGTTTCTTTGCTGACTGTCTTTATTCACTGTCAGTCCTTTAATGTTTAAGTGTGGTGAATACTCCTATCCCTGGGAGGCCAGGCTGGACAGGGCTTGGATCAACCTGGTCTAGTGGATGGTGTCCCTGCCAATGGCAGGGTTTAAGGTCTCTTCCAGCCTAAATAATTTTGTGACTCTAAGGCCATATAATCCCTATATTTAGCATTTTATTTATGTTTCATTATTTGATTGACTTTTTTGCCTTTATGTAATATTGTCATATTTGCATGTGGTTTTTTTATGTCAGCTCTCATTAAAATAAATGAGGGTACTTTTGCTCATTTGAATGGCAGTTAGTGTCAAAACAAAATTTGTTAGAATCTATTCTGCCTTGTAATGAAACTTGCAATGCTATATTAGCTGCATAACCAAGAACATTATGAAAATTAACTACTGCACCTGCTCAGTACTTAATATTCATTCTTGCAGAAAAATACCTAGCTCATTTCAAATATTTTCCCCACAATACCCAAAGACCTATTCTGAGGATGCTTGGTAGAACAAAATCTAGTCATTTTAATTTAGTGTCTCTCTTTAATTTTAGGGAGCAGACACAGCCTCAAATTAGGCTACATTCATATTTTGTAAGGTCCCGGTATGCAAAGCCATTTAATGAATTTTAGTGTTTTTCTGATACCTGGATGTACTAAATTTTAGGCTGCTGAGATCTGAATCCATTCAGCCAGTGACTCTGAAAATCTGTTTATAAAGCAAGCACCAGCTCATCCTTGCATATCATACTGCTGCTATGAAAAAAAAAAAAAAAAAATAGCATTTTGAGGTTAATGAATCTTTTATTTAAATGAGATGTCACTAAGTAGATATTAAGTATATGAGGGTCTTGACAAGTTTTTCATATATTTTAATCTCAAGCCACGGTTACATGCAGAACACTGAAGATTACATAGCATTTCTAAATACACCTGATCCCCAGAGTCACTGAAGCTCGTGACACTTTATCAGCAATCTCATTAAATGTGCAGAACTTCTGTCTGCCTTGGCTTTGCCACACTGTGCAAGCAGGTAACAGTCTAGAAGGGCAGTGATGTGTCCCTAACAGAGTCCACGAAGAATAATGGAGAAATGAAGGAATGTGTGATGAAACAGAGGTGCCTCTGAGCTGTACCTGCCTGTTGTCCTGAGGTCACATTGTGTGTGAGTGCTATAAGAAGCCCTGGCTCGTGTCACTGCAGCTGACTGGTGTGTGTGAGACCCAGAGTGGCACGGCTCTGCAGCTCAGCAGCCTGCAGTGCAGTTTGGGCACAGACCAAGATGAACAGTGTCACAAACCCATTCAGCTGCCTCGTGATAGAGCACATCTCCTCAGGGAGATTTCTACACTGACTCTGGAGCAAACAGTTTGCTTTTAAATGATGCCTTGGGAGCTCCATGTGCACTGGCTTTGGGTTTACCATGCAGTTTCCCCTTGACTGCACTTTTTTGTAATGACAGCATTACTGTTTTATTGTGAAATACCATCCTTATCTGGCATTGCTGCTACTCTTTTGTCATGGGTTTGTGAACGCTGTGCCGCAGGAAGGATGGTTTCTTTTCATTCTTCCACATGAAAAACAGTTGTTTAACTACCTGCTACCCTTAAGAATGCTGCTTCCCCACTTCATTTTTCAAAGCATTATTCAGTTTCTTCTGGCTGGTGGTTTTTTTTTTTTTGTAAACTCTGTTAGAAGCATCTTCCATCTCTGCCACCTCCCCTGCAGTCTGGCCAGTGATTAGTCCTCCTTTCTGCTGACACTTGGGACAGTTTCTATTTACAATTTTGATCAATGGGTACGTGCATTCACTGCTGCAGCTTCTAGCTTTCAGTCAGCTGTTGCAGCCAGTCCAGCTCCCCTCGCCCCAAGGTTTGGGCCAGTGGCTCTGCAGCAGCCCTGGACTCTGCCTGTGTTAGCCAGGCAGCTCTCTGGGCTCAGTGATGTGAACTCATGTCTCCCAACACTGCAGCTGAAGCCTGTAGTAGTAGTAGTAGTAGCAGTAATATAAATTAAAATAAAGAAATCAATACCAAGGAACCCATCTCTTCGCATCATCATCTAAATTGCACTTAGAAAGTCTTCACTGATTCTGCTCAGAATATACTGAGATTTCATTTGTTTTGTTCTCTTCATTTAAAAGTTTAAGGGTTTGCTGTTTTTGTTTTTTTTTCTCATTTCTAATATTAGACCTTAGCCAATATTGGGCTTTTTTGCAATGCCATATTATTCTGCATTTTATGTACCCTGATAACAGCTGACTATAGAACCTGCAGGGGGCTGGTCTAACACTATGCACTTCAAAAAATGAACCCCCTTGAAACAGAGCAAAAAGTACATTTCCTTATGTACTGGGCTTCAAAATGAGGAGCCAGGCTGTGATTTGAGGGGTTGATGTGTGACAATGCTTGAGGTATTTTTGATACAGCTGGTTGAGACTTTTTTCATGTGTGGCAAAAGGCCTTAATTATTCCTGTGAGAACATGAAAGGAATATTGGCCTCAGTTATCACCTGCAGTATATTGCATTTCAAGAAGTAGGAGAATGAATATATGCTAGAGAATGTCTCAACTTCCAGCAGTGGCATTCCCTAATTTAATAACTAGAACAAATAACTTAGGGAAAGAAAGAGGGAACCCTTTTCCTGAATGTTTTCTCAGTTCGGTGTGAAAGTTTGAATTAGTTTTAGGGGCTGAAAAACATACTTTTTTCCATAACTGGAAAATATTTTCACTAAATATCATGTTTTAAAAGAAAATTATTAGTGTGGTGGGCAGAATTTCTGTACAGTTTCCTTTCTTACTTCCCTGTTTTTTCACTTTTAAATATTGGTTCTTCCAGGCAACTTGTAAAGCAACTAGCATGTTAGAATGTTTTATTTTTTATTTTTTTTTTCTGCAAGGATCATCCATTTCTCAAACCTAAGAAAACTTATTTTAAAATATATATTGCTCTATATGGACACACACACACATGTGCATGCACAAATTCTCCATCTAATGTCAGATAAAGTGTTTCATTATACAGATGTTATTTGATTCAATTACAGAGCATTTAGTTTTTTAAAAAAATTACTCAATAACCACTGGAAAAGAAAATAGTTGAGGAGTACAGTAAAGTAATTCTCATTATAACTTTTAGATATCATAAGGTTTTCTGAAAAATTCTCCTCAGTTCCAGTTTATCTGTTCATACCAAGGGAACTGTGTTTTGGTGGTCTAAACAAAAGTTGCCCCCCTTGTTTGTCAATAAAGAGAGCATGGCACAAAGCTAAGCCTGGCTTAGGAGTGGACTCTGTACCATCTGCTGAGCCATAACTAGATTAGGAAAAATAGTCCTCACAACTGGAGGCTCGTTGTAAGACATGTCCTTTGCACAGAATTAGTTTTTGCCCAAATTATATTATGCACATGAAGAATGATTACAGGTGAGACTCAAGACTAAAAACAGATTAATTATGGGCCTATTATTAGAAGCTTCTTTTGCATAATCCTATTAATTTGTTCATATGTTCATTTTTCCCCATATGTCTGGGCGTGTATTTACTAAGTTTTTGTAATGGAATACACTGCTGTTCATTTGGGGGTTTTATGCTGGTTTATTTTAGCTTTATTTGCCAACATAATTTCAGTCTCTTCTCCCTCTCCCAAGATGGATTCACTTCAGGTATTGCCCAGAACACTTGGTTATGAGGAGCTACACAGAGCATTAGGCCTCTTCCTTTGGTTCAGACTCTCTCTGTTGGCACATCAGGGTTATTAAAAATCAAACAAGTGTAGAGGGCTGAGTTTGGTACTGCGAGATTTATCACTTAGGATAAATGAGTAGTTGTCACAATGTCATAAATGTGATAGGCTCCAAGTTCTGCCTTCGAGTGGAAAACAATTTACGTGGCTGACACAGTCCATTTCTTAGAAAGTATGCTGAGAGTTTCTCTTTAAAAAAATTAATTGCATTGAACAGTGAATTTTAAGCCTTTGGCTTTCTCGAGGCAGGGCTATGAATCTGTTGGGTTTTCTCTGTTCCTGCTGTGGTTGGCATCCTCTGGCTGTCAGACTGGAGGCACGTTTAGTGCAAAGCTCAGCTTCAAGATGCCACAGCTCGTGGCACGTTAATGTACCAGAGACAAAGCCTTGATTGCAAGGAATACTAATGGCAGCACTGGGGAAAAAAATCAGAAACTATTTGTTTTATATATTCAGAGCAAGGTGTGGACATTATGATCTGGACTGCTCGTAAGCTTTTCAGTGTGTGGAAGTCATCTTTTGTGGGGGCCTAGACCCAAGGTTGTGGGGGCTGTAGGGGAATAATCCAATATTCTAGCAGTTGTATTTTCTTAGCTTTTGATGGCACTTTGAACCTTAGCCTGGAAAATTTTCTTGGAAGCAAAAACCGAATTATATACATTGGAAGCAAGGACGTGGACTCCTGAGTGGCTGTCACAGGTAGGGAATGCTCCATGTGGAAACTGAGGTCACTGAAAAGAAGGGGATGTGCACAGGCTGGGCTGGGGCTGACTGAGGAGTTGCTGCCTCTTTTGTGCTTCCCATTAAAAGCAAAACCATGTGTGGAGCACCAGCTCTGAAGACCTGTCTGTGCAACACCTGTTCCACACTTGATATCTTGAGCTCTCCAAAACTCAATTTGAATGTTAATTCTTTTTACTTGAAAGTGACATTCCTGCTTTTGGTGCAAAATTTTCCTCTTGGGAATACCTGGCGTGTAGAAAGAACTACTTTGTTCTTTTCTTAGGGATGAAGAAGATAGTATGAAGCAGAAAGTAGGAATGTGAAACACCTTCCCCCACCCTCCTTATACTTTTTTTACACACACACAGTTGTCCTCCCTGTTTTGACTTAACAGAATGTGCCTACTCATAGAGGGAAATAGCAAAAGATAAAGCAGGATTAATCACAATGTCATATATCTGCATCCAAAAGGCTGGGCACTTGTCACAGGTTTATGCCAAGCAGAATAAAGCCATAAATATCTAGCTCTTGAAATGTCAATGTTTTTAGGTAGAAAAGTAGCAATTGGATGTTTTTTTGGGGCAGTTTGCTTTCCACTTGCACTCAAGTACTAAAAAAGAACAAACAACACCCACCTTTCTTAATATAATCTAGAAAATATTTGCAGAACTCACCTGGCTGTGCATCAAACCAAGATTTTTCTCTTCTGTTGCCAGTGAATAGAGACTGTTGGCTCACATAAACAGGAGGGCAACATCTATTCCTGGTCCTCAGCATTGAAATCAAGCAATTTCCACTGTCACCTCTCTCCTGCCATCTTATCAGTCTTAGCACATCTAAATCACTGGGAGGTTTTACAGCTTTCACCTCTTTCAGGCTATAATTATGGGTCTGTACTCTCCTGGTTATCTGTATACTGGAGGCATAGGTAGTGCTGGTATATGATACTACTCTTCAGGCAGAATGTACATTTGTTAATGTACTTACAGAGAGGAGGAGATAGAGAATGAAAAGTAAAAGGAATTGTACTTTCTCTTCCAAAAATTGCTTTTCTTTAGAAAGAGCTTTGGTGTTTGTGGGTTTTTTTAGCTGTTGTTCTTGCTTCATTTTGGTTTGTTGGTTTTGTGGGTTTGTTTTGTTTGGTTCAGGGTTTTTTTCTTTTTTTCTTTTTTTTTGTGTGTTTTGGTGAGGGACGTGTTTGTTTTTCTTTTTAGAAAGTAAAGCAGAGGATTACAGTGATAGAGAAACTGTGCCTTACCTGATTTTTGGTGATGCAACAGGAGCTGGAGAAGAGAACAGCTTTTTGGTAGATAGCTGGTTTTCAAATACTTTCTACAGGACAAATCCTATTTAAGAGGTTAAACTTCCCCAGACAGTTGGAGTTTGTGGGAAGCAATCTTTTGTCATTTCCATCCTGATCTTTGCTGCCTAAAGAAGGAACGTTGAGCCTGGTGTGAGTGACCAACTGCAGAATGTTCCACACAGAATTGCTGTGTGAAACACCCTCCTGGCCTGGCAGCTTCTTTATCCTCTGCTTCTGTCTCTCTCTGTAGTCTTTTTTTTTGGCTGACTCTGGGGTTGATGCTTTATTTTTTATTTCCCCTTTTGTCTTGGAAACAAAGAACCACCTTGGGCTCTGCCCGGGACACCTCAGGAGCACAAATTGTCCCCAGAGCTCCTTGTGGACCAGCTGGGGTAGTTCAGTTTTGGCAGTCAGGCACAAGAGATTTTTCTTGGAGTTCAAACAGAAGGTTCTGCCCATGTGCTGTTTTTCTTAATTTCTATACTCTGGTTGGGGCTTTTTTTGCTTGGGATCTGGGTATATGAATGATGAAACTGTTTTTTCAGGCAACAGGATTCTCACCTCAATGCATAAAACCTGCTCATAAGATTTTGATGAGTATTGAGCATATCCATAAAAGAAAAAATGGATTCCTTTCTTAATTTCTCTTTGTTTTCTGTCCTGAAGGAATCATCACTGCTTATCCTGAAGTGTGTCTGGCTGAAGCTTCTTGAGTTGAGGCTTGACAAGGGTTTTTCTCTTCTCCTAGCCTTGCTGTATTATTTCATCATAGTGGATGCCTTGATTACTTTCCTGTCTGCCTGGTAGAATCTCTGCATTGAGAACGACCTGTCTTCAGTTTGCTGCTATTTCTCATTAAAGCAAAGAAATTGCTTTTGTCTGCTGGCTTTTAAAGGTATGCACACACCTGAATGTATCACCTGCTGTATCTGGACATTTCATTTTAACTCACAGAGCCATTCCAAATTAGCATTAATGTCAGGGCAGGGAAGGTGTGGAGCAGCAGTGTGAGCTTTAGAAGCCTGAAGGACACACACTGCAGTTCTCTACCCCATCCCAGCAGGAATGCCTGGGCTTTCACTGCTGCCCCAGATAAGTGATTTATAGCAGCTCTTGCTGGGTTTTCAGTCCAGAGCTTGGTGATTTTATCCATAAGTGATCTCAATGTGGGCTTGAAAAACAAGACAAAACCAAAGGGGAG
The DNA here is from genome assembly GCA_013398275.1 of Promerops cafer. Taxonomy (NCBI): domain Eukaryota; kingdom Metazoa; phylum Chordata; class Aves; order Passeriformes; family Nectariniidae; genus Promerops; species Promerops cafer. Next base: position 30,718 of record VZSE01005856.1, on the reverse strand, counting down.
CAAAAAGCCCAGGACAGAAGCACGAGCTGCTGTCCTTGTCAGATGACAGCCTCAGTCTTGGGAGGGAGGTGTGTGCAGAATGGAAGGCCTGGATTCCTGCACACCTGTGCCTAATGTTCTGATAAATAACTGTGGGATTATTGAACAATACAACGTACTGTTTACCTCTTATTTTTTCAAATAAAAGCATGGCTGCAAAATCAATGTTGCTGGAAGGGCTGTGCTGTACCTTTAATAGGCATGGTGGAATAGACATATCTGTAAAACAGTTTTTTTCCTTGCTGAGTCCTGGTGGGACTGGAGAGCTCCCAGGCATAATTTAGGGATTTAGGAATCATAATTTCTGGGAATCTGTTTTAATTTAATTTAATAAATTGACTGTCTTGTTAACTTCTGCAACAGGACTGGAAGGTTTGCAGTATTGCATGGTGAATGTGAAGTCTAATGCACCCTTGAAGCTTGGTATTCTGCTTGGAAGTTATTTTTCTACTTTGATAAAAACTCCTAACAATATAAATAATCACCACTTTTCAAATTGCACGTTTTAAATTTTAAAATTTGGTGGGTTGTACTTTACCTTTCCATCCTCGTTCATGACTACAGAACTCAAGGTGACATGAGAGGGGTTTTTTTAATGAGTTGGTTGTATTTGTTCAATAACTAAAGTGAAGATAATCTGTTGAGTAATGATTTAGATTGCCCAAGAGGAGAATTTATTCTGGCAGTCTGAAGGCAAAGCTTCTCACCAAAGAGGAGCTGAATCTTCAACCTGAGGGTGTCAGGAAGCAATCTGTGAGCATTTACACTGTGGACACCTCACCACAGGTGTAAATACAACTTTTGGAACAGTTTTACACAGCCATGTTACAGATGCACCTCACAGTGACATCTGTATGACATGAAATAATGGGATATTAGGAGAGGAGCTCAGTGTTTTAGCAACTGCCATCACTACAAAATTCCTGGCCTCCACAGGGATCTAGTAGGGCTGTTTGTTTGTTCTGTTTCAAAGTAAGAGAAGTAGTGCAAGCCTTATTTAGCTGAATTACCTCCCTGTTATTATTATTATTGTAATAATTTGAGGTAATTCTAGAGATACTATTTTTAAAAATACCAGAGAGAACTTACTTGGTACTTTATTTGTAGCCTTTATCCCTTCTTCTCTCCTTATCTCTCTCCTTCAAGGGGAGGTTGGCTTTTTTTTAATTTGGGCAGGAGGGTGGATGCTGGTGTTTGCTGTGTCCTGTGGAATTTTTGTAGATGCTCAACACCATAGGAAGAACTGTTTCAGTATGAGTACCAGTAGGTCGAGACCTTCTAAAAATCTCATTTTCTGTTTACCATGAGGTTTCTTGGGTCCTATGCCACAACCAGTGCTGTACAAAGAGACTCTTTGTCATATCTGTGCCACAGATATTCCTTTATACGCTGCCTTGGTCACTTGGCTCTGCTCCTGTGGGTCTCTTCCACAGCACAGGGAAAGCAAATGAGAAGTAGGAGGACCTTTTTTTTTTGGTGAAAGTCATTTAATACAGAAGTATAATTGAGTAACCTCACGATTTAGCAGCAAAATTTCTAGATAGTGAAATACTGCCTCTGTCGTATGGAATTAGATTTTAAACTGATAGCATCTAAAAGAAGTAATTTTTTCTTTCTTACTGATGGCACGACTGACATTATGGTAAAGGATGAGTGAGTAGATTCTTGTGTTAGAGGTGCCAAAATTATCTTGATTATTTTAATAGAAAGCTTCATGCTCAAAAGAATTGGCTCGGCAGTATTTGTGAAGACTCAGCTTACTTTGAACGTCCAGCTGTAGAAGTGTATCAGCTTATAGGGCCCTTGGAGATCTTCCAACTTACCCATCAAATAAACCTTTCAATCCTCTTAAACCAGCTGTTAGGATGCAGAGAGAAACACGATGTTTCATGATGCTGATTAAAGCAGTAATCTGGTGACTGCTTTATTCAGCGTATAAAGATGTGCTGATGAAACTGGGATAAGCAGTGAAATTACTGCCTCAGGTTGACAAACCTGCAATCAGTTCTATTTTTTTTTTTCCACCCGTTTAGTGGCTGCTTGCTCTTAATCTCCTTGAACAACTGTATTTTAGTCTAACCAGATGTTTAATCATTTTGGTTTAATCATTGCTAGATATTCAGTGACAAGAGATTTCAGCATTTAAAGGCCTGACCTTGAATTCTTAAAATCACTGATTTTGATGCAAACTTGGTGTGCAAGGCATGGCAACTCAGATGTTAATTATGATTGCTTTAGCATCTGCAAACCACTGTGAAGTCTTTAAAAGTAAGTTGATTGCATTTCACACAAGTACAGTAATCTGTCCAAGTGTATGAAATTGCAGGCTCATGGCCACAGATGTTTCAATTTTGTACAGTATGGCAGAACAGTTTTGAGGTCCTCCTTTATGTAGATTTCACTGTAGCTTTGTTTTTTGTAAAAACTTATCAGTAAAACCTGTCCATTAATTGATGTTCTGTAACAGTATTTATGCTTTGATGTAGCTACTATTTTCAATCTACATCAGTTTAACACAATCTTCTGTTGCGTTTTCTTTTAAAAGTCACATAGAAAAAAGCTAATCTCTCTCTTCTAATTAACTTTCATGTGGTTGCTGTTTTGTTTATGTACGTGGTTTACATACAAATAATAGTTTGGAGAATTCTGTATATTCAGATCAGGAGAGGTACTTCTTGACCCTTTTAGCTTGCCTTTTGAAAAAGGAGTGTTCATGAACAAGTGACAAGACAAGTTGCCAAGTTGCCAGAGTGTTCATGACAAGTTGCCAAGAAATACAGCTGAAATGCATTGCTCTTTCCAGCCAGGTGAAGCCTTTTAGGTGGCCCAGCTGGTTCAATCAAAGAACTTTCTCCCAAACTCACCAAGAAAAAGCTTTCCACAAGTTTCCAGAATTCCCAGTTTCTTTCCAGAAAAGCCATCAATCCAGATGCACAAAAACCAGCTTTCCAAAATAGTTACATCAGCTGCAAACATTCTAATTACAGCCTGTTTAAAGATCTCTTTTAATGAAATGTGGAGAAGATCATGTTCCCAGGACAGCAGACTGCATACCAGCTGCTGAGCCAGGCACAGACCTCCACCAGTGGAGTTGTCTCTGTGGTGGGAGCTTGTCTGAGACCATGAGCTAATCACCTGTACTTTACCAGATAATCAGTAATTTCTCTAACTTCTGAAGTGGCTGCCTGAACATGTGGGAGGTGCTTTCAGTCACTGATGAAGCCTGTTGCTGTGGGTATTTGATTATTGCACTCTTCTGTGTGCCAGCAACGTGATGGATCTGGTTTAAAGGAGGAATCAGGTTGTTCAGGCCAGTTGTCAGCATCCAGACATGGAGGCAACTTTCTGCATCCTGTCCTGAGGATTCCCTCTGTGACGTTGTGCAGCCCACGGAGGGAGCTGAGCACAGGCAGCTGTGGGGGACATGGGCTGCTCCTGCCAGTGGTCACCAAAGGGCTCATCATCTACACAGAGTTAAAGAGGACACTTGTCAGGGTAATTGATTTCTAAGAGGTAAGATCAATAGAGCTATGCCAGTTCTTTTATAACATCCCGTTGATGCCTTACAGAATGATTTATTTTTTAAGCAGAAACAAAAGAATACCTGTGGGTTTGGCCCTGAAATGGTTTAGCACAGGCAAATGCCTCTGGTGTTTGGTTCTGTTTTTCTTGGAGGTCAAAAGTTTTGAAAGATAATAATAATAATAATAAGGTTGTGTAATGTAATAGAACCTAATTTCCAGATTTCCTAAGACTTGAAGAATCGTTTGCAGCAGAGCAAGCAATGCAGCTCTTGTTTTCAAGGATGCTGGCAGCAAAAGCAGGCCAGCATGGGAAGTCAGGCAAGCACTTTATTATCACACAATCCAAGCTGTGCTGGATCTTCATATAGACATGGCACATATTTTCCCTGCAGGGATGTATTTTCATATGAAATGTTGTTCATATTTCTGGCAAACCATTTAAATTGAAGTCCTTTTTAATGCAGACTATCTGGAAAGTCTTAAAAGGAGAGAAAGTTGACTGAGGTTGACAGACACTGTTTTAGCATATGTACTTGGAAGATTTATTTGCCTAATTACTTTTAATAATAGAACCAGAACTTATTAATCAAGTTTCTGTTGATATTCAGATCTTAATATCTTGGTAAATAATTCCAGGCTGCAAAGATAACAACTGCACGTAGCCATGAAATAAAAGGACAATAAGGGCTAAAACAATGTCAGTTCTTATTTACTGTTCTGTTTTCATAAAAGGATGGAAAATATGAGGGAATGAGGGATTAAATGCTATCTACCTTAAATCAACAGGGTTTTTTTTTTTTCCATTATAGCCTTAAGAAAGAGATGCCAAGACATAGAGGTGCCAGTAGGGCACCTCTCCTGCTTCCCCAGTCTTGGCAAAGCCAAATGGATGAAAATCTCTGCTGAGTGTGGTGTAAGCACCCCTGGGGATGGGGTGCCCCCAAATGCTGGAGGGGTGGAGTACAGCTCCCAGGAGAGGGGGTGGGCTGAGCTCTTGCTTTGTGTTGGGGGGGTTGTGTGAGTAGCTCTGTGTGTGTGATTGGCTCTTCCTGGGATTAGTTATAGATGGCTACCTAGAACATTATAGGCCCTAACATTCCATGCCTGTGGAACACTGGGGTTTAGCTGTTTTAGTGGAGATACTGCACCTGAAAGTACAGTTCACTGATTCCAGTTAATTAGGCCATCAGTGGATCAATAGACTGCTCCAGTCCTGGGTGTCTTTTAAGCCCTGGGAGCTGAGCACTTTTCCCCTGTGGCACCAGGGAATTTTTCCTTACGGTTAGCTCATGTGCACATAATAATGTTTCTGGTTTTGAAAAAGTGAAAAGCTGCTTAACACCACTGTTTATACTTTGGCTTTTATAGCTTGGCAGTCAGTTTGAAAAGAAACCAGCAAGTTCTGAGTGTTGCCTCCTCTGATGCTGCATCCTCTAAGGTTCAGGAGTCCAAGGACAGCCTTCAGTCAGGCTTTTCACATATGGTACCCTGTGTGACTAAGGAGAAATAGGAAGTCAGTCACTTGAACAGACTGTTCAATATGGTCATTTGTTCACAGGGATCCCAGAGCCTGTTGCTTCAACTGTATTAAAGTGTGCAGTGTGTGGTAAATTGCTGTGAGCAGTGATGGTCACACTAGGAATTAATGGTAACAAAAATAAGTGAATTTAAATTCCAAATTTTATGGGTCAGTAAAATTTCCCTTCTTATCAGGGAAAAGTTACCTAGCTGTCATAAATTTTAGACATTTAAAAAAGAGGTGAGAATAAGCACACAACAAAATAAACATACAAAAAAGGGCAGTTGTTTTCTTTTTCTTGTACTTCTAGTAAAGGTGAAATTAAAAAAATCCTAAAAGAACTTGCAGAAAACTAATGTGAGGAATGTCTCAGTAAGCAAAATAGTGGGGGGGAAGCATAAAACAAATTCTGTGTAGGAGAAATCAGTTCTGGTCTTGTTAAACTGTGGGCAATGAAGGGTGGCCAGAAATATCCACTCATCTGTGCTGCACGTCCCCCTAAGAGAATATTCTACAGCCTCCTCCAAAAACTTAAATTCCTGGTGGAAAGCCAGTGATCAGAACAGGTTTTGTCAAGGAAGAAAAATCCCAAATCAAATGATCTGTCATGGACATTAGTGGCTCTGGGGGGTAAAGGTCTGATCCTGCCTGGATCCTGCACACATCCCTTGTGATTTGAATTAAACTAATATTCATACAGTGCAAATATAAAGCAAAGCATTTTCTTCTCAAAAGGCTTTGGAGGACCACAGGTCACTGGCAAGTTGATGATTGCACTGTTTATTTTTCTTTGCAGGAATTTTTCTTTGCAGATACACAGAGTATTTTTTGGAATGTTAAGTTTAGCTCGAAAACTGTTTCATTAATTCCCTTCTCATATGCCTACAGACCTAATTATTACTGAGCAGCTGGTATTGATGTGGCCTTATGCCAGTATTTTTTAAAATTTAAAATTCTGATTATTACTGTGGTGTTTAATACATACCTTTTCACAGATGCAATCTGAAGTGTTCATACAAGCCTAGGAATAATCATCACAAACCATTCTGGTGCCAATACCTGCTCTGAGAAGATTTCTGCCACAGCAGAGCTACATTTAATTTGGCTTAGCAAATTGATTTGAATAAGAATTAAAGATGCATGAAATTTGGGGAGGGGGGGGGAGGGGAAAAAGGATACTTTTTTCATTAATATAATATGTTCTTTTGCCTATATCCCAATTAAAAATTAGCAGCTGTGTTATCAGTGGCCAGGCCTGGAGCCCCAAGGCTGCTCCAGTCCAGAGGTGTCCACTGTGCACAATTCCTGCCTGCTCCCACTCATCCCCTTCCAACTCTAGACACAAGAAAATAAAAATAGATAAGGTAAGAGAGGAACCCATCATAAATGAATTGGTGAATTTTTAGCAGGTCATATTTACATGTGGTACTTGGAGTGGAATTATTCTTTTGAAAAGTGGTTAATGGATTTTCTCCAGTGGCTGTCTGCTTAGCACTCCTTAAAGAATACTTCCTTAATCTCATCTCTTGAAATAGTTTGCTTGTTGGTTCCTAAAGCTGACATTTTGCCTTATGCCTCAAATTGCATTAAGCATAAGGGTATCTGAATATGGAAAACAGAATTCAAGCATAGGCAATTTTAATTATCTTTAATCTTTACCGTTAGAATCTTACAAATCAATGATGAAGCACTGCATTCAGCAGCATATATTGGGATTTTTTTTTTTCTAAGGCAGAAATGTTATCTTCCATTTAAAACAACAAAACCAAGTAAGTAAACTTTTATTGAATTTTTCACTTAATCTCAGAAAAAAAATCAGACAGGCCTAGAATCCCTCCAGTTTTTATGAATTACTGCATATTACCAATGTTCATAGGTATAAAATCCTTTCAGAATCTTTAAATTAAATTTTCTTTAGATTTTGTTGGCTTTACTGTTGCAGTACTTTAAAAAAAAATCTGTCTCCCTAAATGAATTTACTCTTTCTGATAATCGGGTTGATGAGGCAAATGTATATAAATCCCACTAATGTAAGCTGAGACATGTCTCAAAGTAGCTTGCTTCTCTAGTCAGAAAATCATAGAGCACTTAATAATCCTTCAGCCTTCTTGAGAAATGTATAACGATACTGTGGCTCCTCAGATAGATTTTATTTAATCCTTTCAGAATATTGCATTAGGCTGGGAGGCCGTATTTACTCTTGTGTGTTTCCAGTTAGCAAAGGATAAAGTGGGAAGGAGGAATTTAAGTTAAATTGACTACTAATAGCAAAGGGTTCTGCTGAAACTCCAGAGCAGGTCTGGGTGTGATAAAGGACTCCTGGCTTTGACTTCCAGTGACTAAATTCTTCTCAAGGTGGGATTTTGAGTGCACAGCAGCTTGTTTCCTGCCCTCCCAGGTGAAGTGTCCCCCCAGGAAGCAGCCCCAGCTCTTCACCCTGTGGGTGAAGAACTCCATTATCTGCCTCTGCAGGGCTGGGGGGAGCTCAGAAAACCCTCACCAGGGGCAGTCCAGAGCAGCCCCGTCACTCAGCAGCTCCACAAGATGCTTCCCAAACTGAACTCAACCTCCTGAAGTCTTTTGATGGGTGTAGAGGAAGGGATTGCAGAGGACCCTGCCCCTGATAAGTCACAGTTGTGCTAATTACCAAAGAACAGCCTTGCCCTTAACGGGCAGCAGCTGTGACTAAAACAAATGTCATAAAGGGGGGCTGGCTGGGCAGCCTGGAGGAAGAGGAAGGATCCTGAGGAAGGAGATGCACAAGGAGGGATGCAGAAGGACTGGGCAGGAGCAGGAGCAGGAGGGACAATCACTGCTGTGAGGGCAGTCTGGGTGTGCAGCTGGAGCCTGCTGTTGGAGCCTGCAGTCAGAGTCTGACAGGGAAACCAGCAGCAGGAGCTTGCTGCAGCCAGGGTGGGTGAATGGCTGGAGCCAGGCTACCTGAATTGCCAAGATGAATAAACCAAATAAACCCTTTTCATACCGTGATAAACAAGAAGTCTGTGTCTCACCTCATTTCTACCCTCTAATGAGAGGGCTGCTGCAACGTTTTGATGCTGCAAAAGTTGTCCCAAAAAAGAAGCCTATGAAGAAGTATCAGTGAATTACCATTTTCCGGGTGACCTTAATGCTACCTACAAATGGTATTTTGTCATTACTACTCTCACACAGGTAGAAGGCAACCCTGAACAGGCAGTGGGAGACTGTGCATGAGGCTTTATTCTGATATACAGCAAAAGCCAGAGCTTGATTCCAATGTGTTGTACTGTGGAAATCTGAGAACAGCTGGATCCTGACGAGCTGCAGCTCTTGCAAAGCTCAAGCTGGCCTCCCCCTGCCCCAAAGAAGTAAAGTTGGTATTTTTTCAAGTGCTTCTAGGAGAAACTAAGCATTTATTCCAATTTTACACACATGCACATAGTGTGTTTTCAGTTTTAATGATTTTTTTTTTCCTTTTGATGTGGTTTTGGTTCAGATTTTTTTGTTACCCTAGTGGCTGAGTGAATGATAGGTTTACACAGTTGCTTAGCTGAAAATAACTAGTATTTGGTACTGGATTTGGGGAGGTATCACAAGTACTTGTCACACATTTATAACTTTTCTAGGCATCATCTTCCTGCTGGCAATAGGGACAGGGTCCCTTGTCCTGGTCCAGGACAGCTGGCTCTTTCTGATTTGATCAGGAGACTGCAAACGTGGCCCAGGGGCAGATTAATCCCATTTAACAGCATTTCTAACAACTATTTGTCAGAGATGGTTTATTTTCTTATGACTTTGGTGAAGAACTTTGCCAGGATATGGTTGGGGAGAGCAGCTGTGTTGTGTCCTTGACTTTATACTGTTAATTCCTCAAGCAGTGAACCACAGGCAGTGATATGCCAACAACACACATTTTGCTTGTCTATGTAATAAGGCATTCTAAAGTGTTTAAATTCCTTACTCCTTCCTGCTTTGTGTCCTGGAGTGAAAAATGCATGAGTAAATAGAGAAATAAATTAATTATGGACCGAATAAACTTGAAGAAAAATCTGCTAGGTGAGATTCAGCACCAGAATGAGAGACTGGAAAATAATAAACATCTCTTGTTCACATACTGTTAAGATGAAATCTTGCCTTGAATAGTAATTAGTACTTATGGAGGGGGGAAAAAGAGAAATAATGAAGAGCTCTTTCTGAATGGACTTTTAAAAGCAGCGTATAGTCTGTTAACCTTTCAGGGTTAAATATCTATTGGAGGTGCTGGCAGGAGAATGATTGCTTTGCAGAGAGCCCTCAGTTCATGCAGCTCATTGACTGCACTTAGATCAGGGCTCTGCTTGGAGGAGTCATTTGCTCTCTGGAGTTTCTGCTCCTGCTGTCTCATCCCACCAGCTTTTACACGAACAAAGAGTAATACACACAGGGGTTTTGGTCCTTCCGTGGGTTTCTTTGAAAAAAGACTTGTCCATTAATTAGCAATGGTTCTTATTTGTAGGTTTTTCCCAGTAGTGCACTTCCTTTTCATAACAGAGCACTGAATATATATGAAAGCCAAGCAAATGTTCTTTGCTATAGATGCTGGTAAATGAGCAGAGGCAAGGAAAGACCAGATGAGATTGGATACATTCTCATGGTTTTAGATTTCCTAATAAAAAGGAAAGTTCTTGAGAAAATTTAATTTATTGTAAAGATCTGAGAAGTCTTTACCCATAGTAATATTTTGCTTCTGTTCTTTGAGGAAAGAATATGTATTGTAATGAAAATGTGAAAAAAAGATCTTTGAAAGCAATACTTCATATTACTCATGCTAAGTGTCTTTCAGAATGCATTGAATCAGTAGGCTTTTCTTTGCTTTTCTTTCAAAATCAGAGCACTGTATCCACTTAAAATCTGTTTGGGAAACCTCCTGGGACAGGGTTTCTCTGAACCAAACTGATAATGGAAATTGATGAAGGAAGAACAGTACAGTGATGATCTGAGCTATAGCCTTTAAAACAATCACAGGAAATTTTGAGGGCAGATGGGTTTTCTAATCATGTTTTCTTTAGGATTGCATCATATGCAGAGGGAAATAGCACATTATTGAAGTGTATTGCATGTCTAACTCAAACCAACAGCACCATTTACCTTGTGTCATTAAGTCTTACACAAATAGACAGTAGTCTCCCGCAAGGGGAATATTTACTTCTGCTTGAAATATGAAGTAATAAGTCTAATAGAAGTAGGAAGGTGTAATGTATTGTAAAGCTATTTTGTGTACCAACAGAATTTCCAATAAGCCTAGTTTTTGTTCAGCAGCTCTGCAGTAAATAATTCACAATGATAGTGGATATTGCAAAGTTTATGTTGGACAGAGGAGAACAATGTTATGCTATGGGTCATAATTAGCAGTAGACTTGATTCGTGATGGTTTTTTCTTTAAGGTATGTGAATTCAAAATAGATTGTAGGAACTCTTAAAGATTAATTGGAGCATACATGCTTTTGATGTAGGAATGAATAAAGGAGAGTTTGGTAGAATTTGCCCCTTGCAGACTAAAGGGCAGGGGTTTGTTTACACTTTTAAACAGAAGGTCTGACTTTGAAATTAAGAAAAAAGCTGTAGCAGATTTTCTGAGCAATGTGAGTTAGTGGTGTGTGGTGCCTATTTGGAAGGAATCAAGTTTGAGAAGAGTACTTTGTACCCTAAAAACAAACATAAGGCTTTTACTGTTTAAGGCCTGATTTAATTTTATGTCCATTAAAACATTTTTAAGAATGGACAAGCTGGGGGTTAAGTTAATCACAAATTATTTGATTTATCCACAATCAAATTGTTTATTATTGTAGTGAACCTCCCAGGAACAAAATTTCATTTATTTCAAATTCCCTTTTTTTCCTTGAAGTTAAATGTTGAGAATTGCATAGAGAATTAAGATTTAACAATAAATGAAAATATTAAAATAGCTGAAAATATCTGCTGCTTCATGGTGTTTATTGGAAATGTGTTAGTTAAGGAATCCTATGGCTGCATCTCTAAATATTACATATGACACCATTGATTCATATTTTACAGCACCTCTGGGCCATGGTTTTCCACTGATTAATCTGCATAGCTGAGATCTTGTTCTCCTCAAGGGCATCCAGCTGACTGCCAAAAAGACAAAAAGAGGTGGTATCAAACCACAGGTAATATCTGCCTTCTAGTCTTTAGTTGGGGAAGTCTTTCTACTGCTTTGTTAGTCCAAACTGGTGTATATTTCATCACCTAGCATTACATTTCATAAAAAATTACTTTCATATATATATCTTTTATTGCTTTATAATCAAGAATCTCCATACCTTTGAGCTAAAAAATATTACCCAAACCTTTTCCAGATCTTTTAAAACTGGTATTTAGATTTTAGGAATTTTAAAAACACTACTTTTAAAAATATTTATTACAGTACTTATTACTGGATGTGCAAAAGCATGTATCAGATCCATCAGGTTCATTGACTGAGATTATTTTACCTTCAAGAGTTGTGTAATACCTCTTTGCAGAGCTTCCTTCTCTGGTCTTGAGGAGGTCTTGCTTCTCTGGCTCTTGTCTGCCTTTGCACTTGTATTCCATTTTATCGTTACTTTTAACATGTGATATTTTAATCTAATTTGAGCTCTGTTTAGATTATTTTTCATCTCCATTTCTACTTATGTATGTTTTTCTTCTTTTGCTACTTACAGCATTTAAGCCTCTTCCTAATTTCATTAATTACTTTGGCAATTTTGATTTCTCTTTCCATTGTTATGGCAGTAGCAGTAAATCAATCCTGTCCTGCTAATAAGAATATTAATCACATCTCTGGCTATGTCATTTCTACTTTTTTACAATGCTGTGATAGCATCATCATCTGAAATTTGACTTTTAATGCAGAAGAGATACTTATCTCTCCCTCTCTGTTGTCAGAACGTGTCCAAAAGCAGTTCAGAGTTTTCGTAGGCAGAGTACAGCACTATTCAACCTCTTTAGGCAATAACCTAAGTTTACTGATTATCTACTATAGTAAATAATGGTTCAGCCGACTAGATGTCATGAAGAAATGAACAAAATTAGATTCAGGAAAGTTCTGGCCTTCCCTATCTCTTGTTATTTGCATAAGCAAAGTTTCTAGCAGTAAAGGGCATTTCTCCTTTGCCCGAGTTCCTAAGCTGTTTGCTTAATGGTGTAAAGCATTCTGTAGTGTCTCAGTGGTCTTGTGGTATTGTTGTGGTAGAGGTTCTTTTGCTGTTTTCTTTGTTTGTTTGTTTAATAAGATTGTTTTGCTGAGTTCTAAGCTCAGTAGAGACATATTGGGGAAAATTCTGTTCTGCACGTTTGGGAGGGAGCCATCAGGATTCCAAACTCAAAGCTAGTAAACAGGTTTTTCAGCTCTTCAGAAGAATCAAAAACCAAGCCACATGCTAATATTCTTTCAGTCATTGTTCCTCTGTGTAGACTGGCCACTCCCACCTGAAACCCGTGGGAAAAGCATACATTTTATGTATGTGTAAAGAATTTAAAGCCAGCTGGAGTTTATGAAACTTCGAAGAGAGAAGCATAAAAGAGGAGGAGCTTAACCATGAGTTTATTTATAAAATATAATTCTGTGTGTTGATTGCCATGTAGATGCCTCTCTCTTTATGGCTGGAGTCAGTGAAAAGGGGATTTGCTGCTTCTTGTCCCTGTGGACCTCTTGTTTTCTCGAGAACAAGCTGGGGAAGGGAAGAGAGGGAGTGTTCAGGCACAGGGTGTTCTGTGTCTCCCAGTCCCTGTGCTACTGCTGCTACAGGGACCTTGGTTCTGGACAGATGCATGGATCACCACGGAAATGGGCTAAAAATAGGGACTTTGCTGTTGCTTGTCGTTGGTGAACCTGCCAAAATTAGAAATGGCTGTGTTGAAAGATGATGTGCATGAGGAACTAACACAAAGGAAAACTGGGGAGGCTTCCAGAACACTGCCACTTGCTGAGTCTTTGAAGATCTCACTATGAAACCAGCACATTTCTTTATCAAAAATAGCCTCTTTCGTGGATATTTGTAGACATTTGTTTGAGGGAAAGGTTGGGTGAGGGTTTTAAGTGTTTTATTTCTCTAAAACTTCAGTGTCACTCATTTAAAGTGAAACCTCAAAAAGGAGATGGTGAACTTTTCAGAAATTGAGGAATAACAATGACAGAGAAGTTTCACTTTTAATTTACTCCGGTTTCACTGACAATCTCTCCTTCTTTAACCTTATTAGCTGGAAGAGAGGAAACAGCTATCCAAGAAATAGCAGAGAGAAATTGATGGCACTTTAACTCCCCGCTAATACCTTTGTGAATGAAGAGCTCTTTTGAAGACAGACTGCAGTAATCAGATGGCAGATCCTGTGATAGTCAGGCTCTTTTAATGACTTGGATCCTGAGGGGTCGTGGCTTCACAGCTGGAGAAAAAGTATCATTTCTGGAGGGACATGAGTTCTCCTGCCTCAGAAGTCATCTTCAATTCCTGGGTGACTGCTCAGTAATTGAGCTATAAGAGCAGCCGTGTTGGTTCAATAGAGACGTTTTTATAGAGAGCAGCACCATCAGTCCCCTACAGGTACAAATATTCTGCTGGCAGTGTGTTGTTACATGGCACTGTCTCCCCAGGTCAAGGGTAGGCAACCAATTACAGAAGGAAAAGATGAGAAGTGTAAGGAGGTGGCAAACAGCTCAGTGAGCTGCAGTCTCGGTGTAGCAGAGTTATGCAAATATTGCCTTTGCCAGGTCCAGATAAGAACAGGAGCTAACAGCCCAAGGCTGTACTCTAGCAGTGCCTCTCTCCATCTTTCAGAGGTGTTCGTGATACACCTGTTTAAGTCAAATTTTCTTTTCATCTGCAGTTATGCTTTAGCAGACTGTTACTTCATGCCAAACACTTCTGTGGAGGTTTGAGCTTTAACTTTTAATCCCACTTTTTTCTTTGCTATTCTCTGTCTCACAAGCTTTGCTATTAATAATACTGCCAGCAGTAACAGGAGAGACTTCACTGCAGGTAAGCTCACCAGAAAGTTCTCCTGGATAACTGAGTAACAACTGGAGTGACCTTTGTTCAGGTTTTCTGTCATAACTGAATTAAAGAAGGTACTGTGAGGGACCCGGGCTCTTAAAATTAGTTGCCTAAAAGTGTATCCCACATGTTCCTTCCAGTACTTCCTACTTTCTTCCCTCTTCTGGACATCTGTTCAGTATTTCTATACTAGACTCCTTGCCAAACAGTGGAAAGGGGGACTTCAGTTGTGTTCAAACTCTGCTGGCAATAGGAGAAGCTGCCTGCTGAAGGGTGCAGATGTTGGCTGAGCAGATGACTGCTCCCAGGAATCCAGCAAGGAAAGGCTTCCACTGCAGTGTGCAGTCGCTGCAGTCTGGTGACACCATCCTGCTCCTGGTGAGCGTGTCTGGCTTTTGGAGAGTATTCTGTCTTTTGGGTGTCTCAGCAGAATATGAAGCACATGTGGCTACAGCTGCTCTCTTCAGCCCCTGCCAAGGAGGAGTGCACAGGCCACAGGGAAACTGAGCCAACCCATTCATAGAAGATTTCCCCCTGTTTATATGACTTTAAAAGAATTTTCTTTTTTAATAGATTGCAATCTGTTTCCTGTACCTCAATAAAGCTCTCATTCAAATCAATGAGAGATACCACTGCAGAAAGTTAAAGTAATAGTAGGAAGAACTGGTCTTAAATGATGTTGAAAACACTGTGAGTGTTTTCAGAGCTGGATGTAATATACTCCAAAGTGTACAGTTTCCCTTTATGAAACATGCATGACTTGTACTAGATGCTGTTTATTGCGCCTGTGGTTAGTGCTCAAGTGGTAACTGAATAATTTAAAATCACAGATGTGAGTCATTAACTCTCCTGTCTTCTGCAGTTTTATCAGAAACTGACCTCTCCAAGTCTGTCTGCAAAACAGGCACAGGAAAACAATAGGGAAGCTTTCACTGGTGCTTCTAGTTATTCTGCAACCACCTTGAGTTTAAAATACAATTCTTACAGGGCTTCTGGAACCTTTTACCAGGAGCTTAGTCACAGCACAGCATGCATGAGCGATCGTCTTGTGTTATTATCAGGTTTATTGCTATCCCTGCTTTTGGGGGAAATAAGGCCTTTCTTCTCTCTTCTCTCTTGGTATGCATTGGTATTCACCATAGTTACAGCACCAGAAATTTGTCACAGAATCTCTTTTCCACTTACTGAATAATTTTGGTTCCTGTACTTATTGTTTTGCTGGAGGAACATGCTTCAGAGGCTTGAAATGAGGCGTTTGACTGTCAGCTGCATAGTGATTGTTGGCCTTAAGGCTACTGTGTGCTTGGTGGCCTGCTGGCCTCTTCAGACACCCAGAGGCAGGAACCGCGGGAGGCAGGAACGGTGGAAACTCCTGGGACACGCGGCATGCCTCAAACCTTTCAGGAGTGTTCACCTGTCCTGAGCTACCAGGTGGTGACACTGAGGATGATGATGACACTGGAGACCACTCTGGATTTCGTGCTGATTCATGGTCACGTGGTTACCTTCCCGTAAAAGTCTGGCAGGATGGATGTGAAAGTTAAATGCAGCCAAAATATTCAAATTTCCTAAGATCATTATTCCGTGATCTTGTGGGGAGTACTTAACTCTGTTATTCAGTGTAATGACAGTGGTTTTACAAAACCAGGAGGCAAAGGACAGATTACATTTTTCTGTATCACTTTTTAAAAATAGGATTTCTGAGTAGGTTTAAGCTCAACAGCACAGTGCTTTGTTCCTGCCCACAATTAGAGCAGTGACTGGGTGTGAAATAACAGAACACGCTGTAAAAAATATTGATTGGTGGTTTATCTTCCAAGGAGGGATTAATGGGCAAAAAGACTTGCCATCCTCTTGTTTTTTTTTCAAAACTGGTTCTAAAGTGGGAAATTGTTTTAAGATTATGTGGACTGTAAAATGATGGCTTTGATAATTTATGTTCCTGTAGTTGGTTTACTTTATAAATATGTACACATGAAATCCAATATAAACACAGTGTGTATAATATACATGTCTATCTATAAATAATCTACATTTAACCAGCAGATTTTTTGGATGTTGCTTTATGATTCTTTTAAAAGGTTGTGATCTGTTAACCTTTACAGGATTTGTCCATAAAGCTGTTTCGTTCCAGAACAGAAATAAGATTTTATTAGCATTTGTGTTGCTCGTTTTCTTTATGTTTCAACTCATTGCCCTGGCTGTCAGTGTCTCCTGAGCTGGCCACAGAGCCCAGCCTCATCAGCAGGACACTTAGAATGTGAGACTAACCTTGAAAATTGACTTTCTGTATCATGTCCTTAGTTATTAAGTTGTGGAGAGCTTGTGTGAGCACCAGAGGACAAGTCCTGCTTTGCTGGCTGTGTATTCATGATTCTTGGAATATGAGTAATTACAGAGTGAGCACTGTGCTGAGGAAGAGTGAGTGTGCTATTTCCAGAGCCAGGGCTCCCGTGGGATGTGCAAAGTGTGCAAATTCATCTTGAGTGCATGGCCCAGATGTTCAGGTAGGTCTGAAAGGCCCTGAGGCAAGAGCAGCTCTAGGGCACCACAACATCTGCAGCTTTTAGTAGCTGCAGTTCCGGGCTGAAATTGATTTCTTTTCTTATTTTCAGTTCACACCTTCCCTTCCTGGAAAGCAAATACTTGACTAACTCACTGTGTGTGTGCAGCTCCCCTCATGACACCCTCAGGCAGTGGTTTTATGCCATGCTTTATAGATTTGGAAAACTGGGAAGTGGAAGGTTACAGCAAATTATTTGTTCAAACTTCCTCAAGTAATTAGAGAATACTTGAATTACTGCCTGCTTGTTTGGGTAGTTATTAGACAGATATAAGCTCCATAAAAACCCAAAACTAGGAAGCAGAAAAATAGTAAATAGGCCTGCATGTTACCCTTTTTTGCACCCAATTTGCAGAAGTAAAAATCTGCATTTTGAAGTCAAGTCCCAAGAGATTTGGCCATGTTATCAAGTGTAGTATAGCCCCTAAAGTTTGACAACTCAAATCTGTTCTCACCATTTTTGGTTAGGATTATAAAATATTTACTTAGTGAATCATTTTTATCTGCCTCTCTTTCCTTTGGGAATATTAGAGGATCTTGTGATGGGGTAAGAGAAATTTAATCTATTGGCACCCAAAGAATTCAGGGAGCAATAACCTGAAAGAACTGTAGAAGTTGAGAAATTGCATGTGCTCAGAGGTGTTACAGCTCCTTCCCATATGGGAATGCTGAAGAAATGGGAGGGTTTTGGTGTGGGGTGGGAGTCCAGATGATCTGGAGAAAGTAGAGGTAAGTTCTCTGACACAAAGGATGATTGCAGCAGTAAATTGAGGGGCTTGACCATGACCAGAAGCTGCTGGGTATGATTCCATCTTACTGAATGTGCATGGCGAGACAAAACTGAACTGAGAGATGCAAAAGTAAAAGCAGTTATTGATGAGAAAGATAGGAAAATAGAGCAGCCAATGATCACAGACAGGAAGGCTTTTGGAGCCTTCCCCAAGCTCTGACCTTCCCCACATGAAAGATACTTTTACTGGGTAGCTGAGGTAATTCCTGGTGCTTTTGAATTGCCAAATGTTCCAGAAATGGAAGAGTGTTTCATGGTTTTGTTTGTTTTGGGGGTTTTGGTTTTGGTTTGGTTTTTTGTATTTTGTTTCTTGAGGTTTTTTTTTGTTTGTTTGGGGTTTTTTTGTGATGAAATCCCTACTACTGTAAAAACAGATGCCTGAACCCTGCAGAATTTTCTACTTGTACAGGCAGATATCCCCCACCACCTTCCCCCCCAAAAAATAAAAAAAAAAACCAAACCCCAGATATTTTCTCCCTTGCCTCTAAGCAGTGTAAATGACCCAAAGATAGCAAGTGATACTTATACATAGCAAGTGTTGCTTTTTGAGCTGGAACCCATGAACTGAGGAAGAAAAATCACCCCAGTTATCTATCCAAAATTAATGTGAATCAAAAACGTGTTCTTGCTAGGATGGGTGTCACAAACAATGCTTGGAGAAAACATAGCTGTGCATTCCCAGAATTGGAAAACATTCAAATTAGGTGAAAAATTCATAGCATTTTCTAGGGGAACTTTTATTTTACGTATTTGGTAAAGAGCTTAACTTGAAGTGGAATTTTGTACATGAGTGGACAGGAAATACCTCTAAATATTTAGAAGAAAATGTGGTCTCCACAATCAGGGATTTCACAGAGAGTGAGTGTAATGTTGACTTAATGGTGATGACACTTGGTATATTGTAGTGTTTCATTTTATTTCCTCTCCATTGCTTTTCAATGGCTCAGAATGCTTTTACCATCACTCAGAATGCAGGGCTTCATTGCACCTCCCTGCCATTCCCAACAGTTTGCTATTAATTGCAACAGTAGCTTAAAAACCAGCATCTATTGATAAACATCAACAATGAGGTAAAACTAACTCCTAAGAGGAGGAGGTTTCTAAACAGAGCAGTCTATTCCTTATCCTTTTAATGTATGGAAAGAGGAATAGGAAAACAGAATAAATGAAATAATCAACTTAGAAAAAAATCACACTTCCCTTTGAATGCAGCTTCAGACAGCAGCATTAAATACTTCTGTCTCTTAATTCCCTTTGCAGTTGTTTTCCTAAAAATGCCACCAGAGTAAACCCATGGTAGCAATATGAAAGATGCTTCAGAAAATTCCTTCACAGAATACAGGAGCTGCAGCTTTCTAACAACCTAAAAGATGACGTTGAGAAAGCTCAATGTAATCTAAATTTCTAAACAAAGTGTTGCAGAGAGGCTTGGGCAACCTTGGTTGCCTCGCTGCTGCCTTCTGGGTCTAAGAAGTCTGAGCAATTTTGATTTTCAGCTAATATCTTTAAAGGCTTCCAGTCTGACTTGTCTGATCCATTTCATAGAGAGGTGATAGGAGATGGAGGTTTAGCAGCACTCGAAGTGTCAGTAAAACCTTAAATGGATTGTTGTTGTTTTGGCTGATGGCACACAGATTAAACAGAGAGGAAGTTCTTTGGGTTTTAGTGCTTTTAGGACAGACGAGGAATTGAAGAATGTGATTTCCTTGTCTGTCTCTGTCTTTTTGGGTCAATAATAATGAACTTCCTTTGAACATCATTGCATGCTTGGTAGGTTTGTCATCATCTTGAGTAGATCCAGGATTTTTTTTTTGTTCCAAGTGTGTAACCTGCCTTGCCCCCTAAAGGCTGGGATATAAGCCACTGCTATGAAACTCTTAAAAACACAGGTCTGGAATTTCATTTATGGCTGAAATTCCATAGGTTGGTTTGCATGCCATAAATAGTTGCTCTTTTTATTGACTGGGCTCCATATCAAATGGGAAGTGTTCTGCTACACTGTGATAGTGTTCATGAAGAAAAATGTGGCTGCTTTTTTATGGCTTTGAAAAGATACATAATACAAACCCCATAACTTCTCACTCCATTACTCAGCTGAGAAAACCTAATGTTTTGCAGAGACTGAAAATATATTAGCTTTCTTGCAGCTGTCATCATGTATACTTCTGGGCTTTGTCTTTAATCTGTGGAGTAATCTGTTCTTCCTTGCAGTCTGTGGAACTGTCTTTCCCTGAAATGAGACTGAAATCTTAATGATGCTTGGTGGTAAAATTCACCTCACAGCATCAGCTCAAAAAATATTCTTCTATGGTGATTTTTGAAATTTAAAAATGAACTTCTGAGATAAGCAACAAGTAACCAGTGCTAATAAACATACTGAAGAGGAGGGGAGAAATCAGTGAGGGAAGGTGGAAAATTTAAATACTGCAGTAATTGCTCATACTTTAATTTAGATTCACTTACTCCAGAAAGGTCAAATAACTATTTTAACTTCTTCTGTCAGTAAATTACTTTGAAAATTATAACCTGGGAAATGCATTGGATAAGGCCATACCCGGAGCAGAGAGAACCATTTTACTTGAAATATTTTCTAGTTTAGCTGTCTCCCTGTGCTAGAATTTTTGTTTGTTCTTACAATAAAGTAAATATAGATTTTTGAAGTAGAGTTGGCATGTTCTACATAATGGGGACATGAGATGGAAACATTATGATTTTATGAGAACAATGGGATTATTTTAAATAGTTTCAAGTTTTTCAAAGTTATAGAAAACTGTAAATTCTCTTTGATATTCTAGTACATTTTAAAGTATACTTACACAAAACAAAGAAAACAAAACAGACTGTTGTGAGAATGAATCTAATAACTTTTAGAAGTAACAAGATAAGACATAAACCACACAGAACTGTGTTCTTTGCTACCTAAAGAAATAATTTCAAGATTAAAAGTAGTGCTTAAGATCCTACTATCTGTTTTTAAATATATGCAGGCAATAACCATTTTGTGATTTAGAAGAGAAATTAATATAAAGTCAAGCTCTCCCTAGGATTATTCAGAGCTATTAGTCTGTTCTCTAGAGATTTTAGTCTATATTTTTTGAAAGGTAAACTGTACAAAGTATGCATTACTCAAATAATTAAAATAACAACCCAAAAGCTATTTTTCCTCTTAATTTAATTACCTCACCCAGACCTCCATAATTAACAGAGACAAGAACTCATGTCAGTAAAATACAAATGTTCTGAAAGACTGGAGTGATGCTTCTTACTCCTAGAGTATACTTTTAACATCTCTGTCCAAGAATCCCATGAGATGATTACTGGAGAAATAGATATTTTTCACTTGTGTTTAATAGTTCTTTCAATTTTTTAGCCCTTTCCTATTGTTCCAGACTTATTTTCATCCGGAAGCGGAAAACTGAGAAGTATTTAGATTTATCTTTTTATTTAGAGAAGTTTGAAAGCAGTACTGTGGGAGGTACTTGGATGCTACAGAGGTTGTCCACTTACTGTGTCATGTCGCCTGGTGATCCTTTGTTCTCCATTAAGGAAAGAGGGGAAAAAACAAAACCTCACCACAAAAGCAGTGCAGAGACTAGAAGAATTGTGCCTACCCAGTCTTTGTGCTGATGGTTTGTTCAGTGGCAAGGGGTGGCTACATTACATCATCCTTTCCTATGTGTACATGTAAATGGGGATGTATGTTTGTCTATGGGCAGTGACAGGAATGTAAAGCAGTTATTTTAACGTGGAGAACAGAGAGACACAACGCGTGTCCCAAGCTGCCCAGATGGAAATAGTGATATACACCAGCTAGGGTCATTCACCTAACCAGTATTTTATTTTTTGGAGGTTATTAATTTAGTGATGGGAGAGGTATAAATAAAGACATGAAAACTTGTTTTTGTTTGCCTCATTATACTGCTACACCTTTCCTCTGTGTTCTTACATTTTTTCTTTGCTTGTTTTTATTCATTCCTAGTTATACTTCAGTGGCCTACTAAATGTGTTCTTTTCAAGAATATTTATCTTTCCTTGCTGCTTAATTCATCTAAATATTTAGACATTGCTATATCCTCAGTCAGTAGGCACTTGGCTAATCTATACAAATTCATCTCATTTATAAATTATTCCTTCTAGCTCACTGCCAGCTTACACACAACAGAATGCAAAGTAAACGTGCCTCAAAACTTATCAGTCAGCAAACCAAGAACAAAAACTCTTCTTATTAAAGTGTGGCAGCTTAAGCCAAAGGAATAGAAACTTTAATTTTTCACGAGGAACCCTGAGAGAATTTGGCAAAGCAAAACAGGTGACTGTTCCTACACTGACCAGCCCTTTGAAGTGCTGGAGGTCGCTGCTGCTTGTTTGCCACTTCCCATTTCTGTTTGAGACCTGCCACTAGTTTGGATGTGGTGCACACAGATGGTGACTGGGAGAACTGGAAGCAGAAGATGCCCCTGTGCCCACAGAAGAGCAGATGAAGGGCCCAAATCCTTGGGTAGTAGCAAATGTATGGTAGGGAGATACACCAAATATCTCTTGGCTCTCTGCATGATATTAGAGAGTTGGTGGTACTTTTTTGCCTGAGGGCAACCTGGTAGCTTTCCAATTATTGAGAGCCTTCCAATATAAACAAAAAAACCCCATTGCAACATGAACACAATTACAGAATTCAAAAGCTTTTCAGCATATTTTATTTTCACACTTAGTTTTTTTGATCCCTTTGCAGCAGCAGTAAAATATAACTGTGAGACATGTTTGAGCTTTATGGAGAGTTTTCCTTACTGAAACATATGCACATGGATTTTAAGAGTTTGGAGGTTTTTTCTCATTCAACAAACATCCTGGAGGGGAAAATAGGTAAATAAATAGAAGAAATCCCTGATTTTTGCTTGCAAATATCCACTGCAGGAGAAGATAAATAGCAGTATGATTCATGCTTTATTATTTAGTGACTATCAAGCTTACTTCTTGAGATTATCCCTTCTTAGAGTATTTGGGCTTGGTTTGACTCAATATCACTTTAACTGTGCTGTAAGTAAAGAAAATTTAAGGTTCTTCTTGATATTTAAGAGCAGTGGAGTTAAGTCAATGGTGTGGAAATAACATCGGTGGGCAAAATCCCTGAAATCAACAGGAATACTCCAAAAAGCATTTGTGGCTTTGGCTCAAAACTGTGTCTGTGAGTTTTGGAGGAAATTTGCATGCACATCGATTTGCTCATGCAGATGTCTGTTCTGTATTCAGAATAAACAATTGCACACATCAGCCACTGTTTTCACTTGCAAATAGTTACTGTGGATATGGATTTTATAGGAGCTTTATGGAAACAGGCCCTGTAATAACAGCCAACAGCATCTCCTATTTCAGTGCTGTTATTCTAGAATGATCATTGCTGCCCCAGTTGCCTGAGAGCTGTCACATTTTATTTCTGAAATTGCAGGTTTGTGTATTACTTAGCAGTAATACACATCACAAACAGTGGTGCAGTGATGAACATGGTGTATGAGCTTAAAAGCCTAATGTTCAGCTGGGTTTAATAATGCTTAAGTTTATTCATCTGAAAAACATAAGATGGAACCTCGGACCTAACCCAGGCTCTCAAGTCAGCCAAACACATCAGGTACCACCAGCAGGACTTCATGGCCACTGCTGTGAGACAGGTCTCACCCCATCTAGGGGGTCATAATTCCTTTTAGGAGCAGTGTATCCTCATCAGTTAGAGGAGTCAAGGAACATCAACTCCACCTTTTGTCTGGGGATGAGCCTACTTAGATTAATTTCCTCTGATATACTTCCTTGCATAAAATGTTTCACTAAGATCACCATATATTTCTATAGGAGCCTGGACCTCTCCTCTGCTAGAATGTGGGAAGCAGAAGGGGATAGACCAAGCAAGGAGGAGCAAAAGTGAAACTTTACTCTGGTGTGACCTTTTGTTTTCCTTCACTGCAATTTAGGAAGCTGAGCCTTGCAAAAATGATAGTCAGTTTTTTTGGCGTGTCAACCTGGAAGACAAATTTTGACACAGGGGTAGTGGAGGTCCTACAGACATAGCAGAGCCCTCCTGAAGCAGTCTCCTCTCAGGTCCCCCAGTCCTCCTGGGAATTTGCTGTTTGTGACAGCCAGCACAGCTGGGATGCCCTTGCTGCCCCGGGGTGGCTGCCTGGGCCTGCTGAGGAGGGCAGGAGCTGTGCCCACACAGACTGGGAGCGGGTCGGGACCTTGTGGCACCAGCCTGCCCCGAGCCAGCAGGCCTGGCTTGCAGCACGAGATGGGAGCCAAGCCACAACGGCACCCCAGTCATTTACAAACACATTTAGCTTGGGTTCAAACCCATAAACCTAAAATAAAGCTGTGTTTTTTTCTGAATCAGCTCACAGCTGCAGTGGCTGGCTCTCCCCGAGCAGCAGGCAGCCATCACATTTGTCTTTGTCTGTGCAAGGCCTTCTATCCATGGATCGGAACAAAGAGGGGCTTTATATATCATTTATTCCCTCTGTTAGCTAGGAGCACGAGGCCTGTGCTGCATTTGTCACACAGGGTGACAGGAAGCTTGTGGATACAGGTATTCCTTGTTGCAGGCAGACATGTGCTGCTGACAGAACTGGAGAAAAATCTACGGGCTGCTCTGATTCTTCATCCTCTCTGCGTGTGGCATTTAATGACACAATTGCAGCAATTTGAGTTTACTGTGCAAAATAGAGGAGGTTTTTTACTTTCATAATATTTGGATTGGCTGTCTGTGTCTATTTAACCTCTTGGGGACAGACTGGAAATGCTTTTGTTCATCAGGTCTAGCCTTAAACTTGCAGGAAGAGGTAGTAGTTGCTCTATAGTGCAGAAGCAGCTGGAGGAACTGCTTGGTTCCTTTCCCACTCAGCTACTGAATGACACGGCCTGTCCCCAAAAGGCCTCGAGGTTTCCTGCTGGGAGTTCATTCCACCAGTCCTTGGCCCCACACAGAAAGCAGCTCAGCTCTCCTGTGAAAAGGAGACAGAAAAGACAGAGAAGGAGATAACTTCAAATAACATCATAACTGCCACAAGACAGATGCCTGTGCAGCACAGGAGAGCTTCAGATGCTCCTGGGGGAAAGGAAAGATCTTGGTTTGCAGATTCTGCCTGCACTCCATAAAGGCTGCTGCAGGGGCAGGGTGCAGCAGCAATGCCCTGACCCGGTGTTTCCCTGCAGTTTGGGAACACGGGAAGCACAGGGCTGGTGGCCCACGGTGGCTCGAAGGCAAACTGCTCTGTGCTGTTGATGGGGAAGTGAGGGAATCTCTGCTGCCCTCCATTGTTACTTTCACTGGAATGGGTCTCATCCTTGCTTTCAGTTTTGAAAATATCTGGCAGCTGTTGGCAAAAAGGTGTTGGGCTTTTCCTTTCAATTATCCACCTGTAATTTCATGTTTAATTTTAAGATGATTAAAAAACCACCAAGGAAACTGGATGCAGAAATTGCTGCAAGCAGCAGTGGTGCCTGAGATGAGAGTGAACAGGCATCACTGAGAGTGATCATGCATCCTGGCTGAGAGGGAACAGGTATCACTAGGCTGGTGGTGTTACTGAGTTGAATAAGTGCTGTGTTAATCTTGGTCTTTCTTTGGGAAATTTTTATATTTCATCTTTTCTTTTTGCTTGCAATATCAATTATAAGAAAACCATAAGCACCGAGGTCAGATACCTGCCTTTAATTCCAAAGCCACTTAGATGAAATTTCCAGTCAGATTACACACTCAGTTCAGATAAATAGTGTCCCCTTACCAGTGCCTTCTGTCTGTAATATTTTTCATTCCCTAATGCATCAATAATTGGGTGTGAAATACATGTCACAAGAGTCTTAGTTTGAAAATACTTTACAGGATCACCTATATTCTCATCTCTTTGAAGTGCATATTGCTAATGGAAGCACTAAGGGGTAAAATATTTAAGCATGGGAAAACTCCTCAGCAATTCCATTTTGCCATTAATTCAAAATTGCCAGTAGCTTGATGGAAACAGGGATAAGAGTAACCTCGATCTCCAAGATATAGTCCTCTCTAAAACTAAGGATGGCACTAGACTGTTCTAGACTGATCTCAATTACATTCTAAACGCTTCCTAACAGAAGTTTGACCAAATTCATTTTCCCATAGAAAATACTGTGATTGTATCAGCAAACACCATGTAGGGGATGAGAAGACAACATGAGGCAAAGAGCACTTTTCCTCCACGCCCTGTACATTATCTGTCCCTTTAGTAGAACTGGACAGAACGTTTCTAGCAATGAAAACTTCAAAACAAACCTAGGAAATACTTATTTGTGTTAGTGGCTCCTCTTGATGTAGGAAATCACATTAAGGACTGCCAGAAACATAACTGCCACTAAAAAGAACCTCTGCTGTCCTTCTACATCTGTGTCTCATTCCATAGTGCTTGAGAGAGGTTTCTTTCCCTCCAGTTGTCTGTACTTTCCATTGTGAAAACTTTCTGAATAAAAGAGGAAATTAAATTGTAGGAAAGTGTTGAGGTTATGTTGAAAGCCTTGTAATATGAAAATTTCTATCACAAAATACAAGTTTCCAATATGCTATAAAAGCCTCACGCATCTTTATGCCCCTTGCATCTGCATTGTACTCACAGACATTTACCTTACTTGTCCTTCAAAAGCATCCAAAAATTAAGCTCAAATCCTACTTTTTCTCTCTTTTTTTTTCCCCATTGAACAGTGATATTTTGCAGTGTTGCATATATTCTGAATAGTAGATGTCATTCAAGTTCTGAAAATCTAAAGATGTTCCCTTTATTCCTTCTGTTCCACAAATTGAATGGTTACTGTTCTCTAGATAATGAAGTAGTCACCTCATTTGGGATTTAAGGTACAATGGCAATAAGAGTTATGTCACTATCCCCAACTTCACACTGGAAGGCCCATGTGGTTGAACTTCTTTGGCCTGTGGACTTTAGAAGAGAAATCCGCATGAGAATCCTTCAGACGTGTTAAGCCATAACAGGAGAATGAAAAACCCCAGACATTTAACACTCAGCGTGTCATTAATTGCAGTGCCATCTACAGGGGGATTATTTAAAGAGTTATTTCTCCTAATTTTGAGAATATCGATGAGTTTTAAATATGAATTGACCAGATTAATTTGAATAGTGCACTGGGTTGCCACATGTATTCAGTTTGTTTTCCGTATAAAGTGCTAGTTATTTTAGGTGAAGTTTTTGGATTGGTTTCATTGTCTCAAGTAGTAGATAATGATAATATTATAGGAGTGTGTCTATATAATGACATTAAATTGCAAGTCTTTACCTTCTTCTGACTTCATGAAATAGTGCAGTATCTGTTTCTGATGCTTTTACTTGATACTTGGCAAAAGGAGTAATCTTAAAACCACTGTTTTTCTCATATATGTGCTATTTTTTTACAACTATAAGCTTTCAAAAAGTCTTTTTTACCACAAATGTAGGAGAAAAATGCTTGAATTGTCTGTGCTTTTGACAGTGATGTTTTCATATAACTGCAGTGTGAGTTGTCAGCCAGTTTTGTGTCCAAAACCCAGCAAGAGACAGAAATTAGATTCTGTTACATGAAAAATGATTTTACCTACATCTGTAGTGATTTTTGACAGCTCAAGTTGGTATTTAAATGTTAGACACTTTGGTTCAGTTTCTAAAAATCTTAAAAACACAGAGGCACTCAACTCTAAAATTATATTCCTTAAGCTTTTAGAGATTGTTTTCCTTTGTTTTCCTTTGTCTTCCAGTCTGCTTCCAGCTTAGTAAAACTTATGGGCATGGTGGTGTTTAATATAATGTAATAAGGTAGGAACATAAAGACACTCATTTTTTTGGAGGTTTCTTTTTGGAGTCTTTGCCTTAGAGTCTACATATTGTCAGGTGGCCACTCAAGGACAGAGTTCTTGGCTTTTGAAGTTACTGATTTGTCCTTAAAAATGGTAAGAAACAGGTGGTGTAGTAGACACAGATGAGGTTAGAAGCTGAAATATTCATAAATAAGGCAGAGTATCATCCAAGAAGTTTAGACAATTTTCCTTGAGCTGGAGACATATTCAGTGTGGGTGAGTAAATTTGTGTGATGCCAAAGACACTGGAAATACTTGAGGGATAATTTGTATAAGGTCTGTTTTTTTTGTGTCCAGTCAAGGTCATTGGCTTCCTGGGACTAAAAAGTGTGAAAGCATCGATCAAAAAGGTAACAACCCATGGCCCAAAGAGCTCACAATTTAAATCTCTCCACAGGAATGGAGTGCCTTGGCTGTTGTGTAACAGGGTGGGAAAGTGAAGCAGCGAAGCGAAGCAGCGGCTCAGAGAACCGTGTATTTTAATAGCTCTTCTCAACGTGTGCCTATCGAAATTACAAAGGTTTCCTCTCAAGGTAAAGCTCTACAATGTTCATTTGAAGTCTGTCTGCTCGGGCTTTGTCTCCCTTATGGGTTTTGCATAGCACTCAGAGGCAGAAATAAATTAGGGTAGGGGACATAAAAAGGAGATCTGGAGTTCAGTACTTATTAAAATATTCATTAATGTGTGGGAAAATCCTCCCTGTTTTAAATTTTCAACTGATGTTAAGACAAGTCGGGGCTGTGTCTGTATAAACAGGGAACTAAATGCCTTTCAACAGGTACAATAACAAAAATAAGATTAAGTTAATTATGCAAGGAAATGTACTTTGGATTCGACTATCACAAGATGTACTGCATAAATTCATGTCCCAGGGGACAAGAACTTCTGCAGCTCATCACTTGGAAGTTAAAGAGGAAAAAAAAAAAAAAAAGGAAGAAAGGCCTGGGAGTATTTTTGGTTTACTGTGGCTGTGACCCTTACATTTACCACTGCCAAGAGAAAACCAGTGCAGTTTTCATGTAGCAGCCGTGGTGTTTTCTGGCATAATCAAAAAAAAAAAAAAATCCTGTAAAAGCCATTGATATGCTTTCATTCAGAGCAGTGTTAACAGTCCCCTTGAAAAGATATACATCCCTTTATTGGACTGGATAACAGAAGAACTGCTGGGCTGATTACAGGAAAGACAGTATCTCTGTTAAAGACTTGTTCAAATAGCCTTGCTAGGCTTGTTTAGATTAACAAAACTAAAGTCAAGGAGCTAAAAGATTATCTTTCAATTACATCAGTGAAGAAAATACCACGATAAGGCAATAAGTATTTAGGTCAAAATACTGGTACAGAAATAAATTTGTTTAATAAATTAAACTTGATGTTGGTAAAAAGCTTCTGACTGCCCAAAAAAAAAAGAAATAAAAGGGTAGCCATGAGTCCTACAGAGCCCCATGATGCTGGCAGTGGCTGTAGAACTGTACTGCATGGGGTGTTGTGTTGCATGCTGTGGTTTCATTTGCTGTGGCTTTATTTGGAGTGCCTTCTGGTGCATCTCAGCCCTGGCCTAGATGGTGCTGAGGAGAGCAGAGTGTTTTACCACGGCTGCTGGGCACACCTCACACGGCTGTGCCCACCCTGGGCATGGCTTTGCAGCATCTTTGGGCATGAAGCATGTGTGCCCTGTACATGTGTGTGTGCACACAACACTCCCCAGGAGCAGGCTGAGGTGGAGACAGGATGGAACAGGCACAGGTGGCACATCAAATCTTTCTGCTGGCCTGAACTCACCATTTTCTGCCCCTCTTTCCTTTGCCTTTAGCAGAGTCAATAGCCTGGGGCAGTGCAGCTCCACAGCAGGCTGTGGTTTCATTTGAAAATTGTGTGCCAAGTCCTATTTGAGTGAAGGGAAAGAATTAAAGATTATCTGAAGTTGCCCATAATTACCTGTGTTTTATTTGGCTCTGGAGATTCTATATGAAGAAGCAAAGCACAAACGGCCCATTGGTACAAGTCCAGATGTTTCTCCCAAATCTACTGATGTATTTAATTGGTAACATCTAGCTGCTTTTTCCTTATCATCCTTGGTGTTATCCCTATTTTTGACAGGCATTTATAGCAATTTGACTGAAATTATATGTATTTAGCAAGTGGCTTGTGTTTTAGTGAAATGGGAAGACATAAAAGAACACTGAGACTCGCCTGCTTATTCAAAATGCTTTGGGTATTTTTTTTTTTTTTCAGGAGAATCCAACAAATCTGTTTGCAATGGATTGACCTTCCTTTGACAGCAATGGTGCAACACTGCAAAAAGAGCTGCTACAAGGAGAAATCAGAAGCAGCTGCCTGGCCTGTGGAACCACACTGGGGATGTCATGAATAACGTCCTTCCTGGCATGAGGAGTGAACTGGCCCCAGTCGGTGTAGGTGTGTTTGCCAAATCAAATATCATTTGCCAGCTCCAGGGCCCAGCTCCCAGCCCCGCAGTGACACCACGGAACAGAGCTGGGGACGCTTTCAGGTACTTTTATTTCCACAGAACCACCAGGGAGAGACCCTGATTTATCACAGGGAACAGAAATACCACAATTACACAATTACCTGGTGATTTAAAAATTAAGCTGTTTAAATGTGAAGGCATTATACCAATGAGATGCATTTAACCACGGCATGGAAACATCCCCCCTCAAGCCTTTAGCCCACTGCTCGCTGTAGCATGGGCTTTGTTTGATGACAGGGTCACATTCCTCCCGCCCTTCCCTCCAGAAAATGACTGTGGGTGCCCATGAATTGGAGTAATCAGCACCACTTAGAAGCGAGGGGATGTGCTTAAATGGTGCAGAAGGAGTGATCACCCCCCAGAGCTGAACTTTAGAGGCAATTCCCGCCAACACCTTTGAATACTCAAGCAGTGCCCGTGGGACTCGTCCCTGTCACGCAGGGATAACTGGTCTCACCCAGGCCAGGGTGGAAGTTCCGTGCCGAGCCTGCAGCGGCAGCACACTGGCTCGAAACTGGAACGGGGCTTGGAGCTCGGCTTGGCCTAAGCACCGCAGCTCTGCGCACCTGCGTGGCCGACACCCCATCAGCATTGCTCTCATTAGTATTCTATTTGTTAATCATCACATTCCTAAGCATTGTGTATCTATAGAAACGTAACGACTGTTAATATTAATGACCATCAGATTCTATAGAAATGTAATGGGTTCTGGTTGTTGCTACTGATAAATATTAATTGCCGTCGCATTTAATGGAAATGTAATCATTTTTGTTTGTTGCTACTGTATAATATTGTACTATCATAATTGTTATATTTCATAGAAATGTGATTGGATTTGTTGGTATTCATTAAATACTAATTGCTGTTATATTTGATGGAATTGCAGTGGTTGTTGTTTGTTATTCTGCATTACTATTACATACTTATATATTCATT
>VZSE01005855.1:669884-700842 GCA_013398275.1 Promerops cafer | reverse complement strand
GCTGCCACCCGCGCTTGGCAGGGCGCTGCCCCGCCGCGGCGGCCGTCCCCGGGCCCGGGGCTTTGTGTGCCCTGAAAGGCGGCTCCCCCCGCCCCCCCGCTATTCACCCGCCGCCGGCCGCCTCAATGGGGCTGCGGCCGCCCATATGGTGACCACGGCCGCTGAATCCCTGTGTTTAAATGGAGGAGAAAGTTCGGGTTTTAAAACATTTCAAAGTGGTTGAAAGGGTCCCACCAGATCCTGTCACAATTCCCCCCGAGCTTTGAAGACCGGGGCCATTGTTCGCCGATTATAAATGATATTACTTTAAAGTTGATTTCCCACAATATTTAAAGGATGTCGCGGGAGTGTCGCTATTTATTTTTGGCGTAACTTTTCAAGGGAATTAGCATAAGTAGCCCATGCGTCCCTCACCCCGACTCCCTCTTTATGCGACATCAAAACGCTTCGAAAAATATGCTTTGAAAGGAGAGGGAGAGCTCATTTAGGACAACGACTTCTCTGCCTCGCCAGCAGCCTCCATCCCTCCGGCCCCGGGGGCCGGGGGTGCCCG
Organism: Promerops cafer; assembly: GCA_013398275.1. Lineage (NCBI taxonomy): Eukaryota > Metazoa > Chordata > Aves > Passeriformes > Nectariniidae > Promerops > Promerops cafer. The sequence goes on along the minus strand of VZSE01005855.1, from coordinate 700,289 downwards.
CGGAGCCCCCCAACACCAGCCGGCCCCGGGCCGCAGCCGCCTCTGCCCGAGCGCCGAGCACAATGAAACTTTCCCCTGTTTAATGACAGAAATTACATTAAAAGTGGTGGAAATGCCCTAATTAAAAATGTACCTCTTAAATGATATGCCAAACGCTCAGCTGCAGAACAGCGTATTTAGCTAGTTAGTGAACTCGCTACTATTTCTTTTAAAATTACATGTTAAAATTTTAAAAGAAATCTTACTTTTCTCTGGTGCAACACATTACAAAGAATGGACAGTCCTTTTATCTAAATATAAAATTCCATTTTCAGCAATTATAGCCTGTTCTTGGTGATGATATAATTACAGCTGTGCTCAGTAATAGGTGTCAAGGCAATGCACACTCATACAATAGTTGAATAAAACTGCAGAACAATGCAGGCACTTCTAAATTCACAACCTTTAAAATGAAATTGACTGTGCAGAATTCAAATAAAAACTGGATAAATATTTTTTTAAAAAGATTACAAGCTTGGTTTGGTTTCTTAATAGCATTTTCTGCAAACCTATCAACATCTAATTGATTAGATAGGAATTACTGATTATAGATAATCTGAAATACTGAACATCACTATTTTAAATATAGCAATAGGTAAATAAATGCAGCAGACAGAGGAGACTGCCATGGCACTCCAGCAGGGATTCGTGGAAAGAATCACTTTCAGGGGAAAGTATTTTTATGCAGGTTTTGTTCCAGAGGGAAAACAAAATGAAATTAAGACCAGGTGATCATAATTCCTCATCTCCGATGTTTACGTAAGGCTGGAAACTGAAATGTTTCTGTGTTACCCGTGTCATTAGCGCCGTGTTGCTTTGATACCCGAGACATTTTTAAGGGAGAGTGTCAGCAAACATGGCTGAACTTGTTTCCAGTTGCGTTATTTCTCTGATAGGGATCTTCAAACACTGGTACCTGCATTTCACTTTCCTTCCGACTCTCGGTTCCACAGATGGCTGTCCGCAACAGGAGGGAGGAGGGGAAAACACTAACTCCATCAGCTCTAATGGAGAAGATTCAGACGAGGCCCAAATGAGACTCCAGCTGAAAAGGAAGCTGCAGAGAAATAGGACATCCTTTACCCAAGAGCAAATCGAAGCCCTTGAGAAAGGTGAGTGACATTTTCTGTGGCTGAAGCAGGAGAGAAAACAAAATGTGCCCCGACTACATTACCAGCTGAATGTAAGCACGGCATTCCTGTGCCTTATATAAATGTATATATTTAAACTCTGTGGCTCCCTCCATGCTCTTTTATTCATGGAGCTCCAAATGTTCATTGGTGGCCGTGGTGGGCTCTGAAAAGCTGTAAAAATGGTTTTCAAAGGCAAAGTTTTCAGGGCACAGATCACACCGATGCTTCTCTTGGGGGAATAAGTCCCCTCCTGTCTGCTGTGCTGCATTGCTGGGGAGGTGCAGGCAGGCAGGGGGCTGGCAGAGCCCTCCACGCCTGCCCCCACACTCACTCCCCATCCCCAGTGCTCCGCTGCCCGGGGCTGGGAGCAGGTGCCCTTTTCCCTGGCCGGCCTGGGCGCACCTCGCCCCTGACCTGCTGCGGAGCTCTGTCCTTATTTTGCGCTGTTATTCAGCGACGTGCCATTTCGCTTCTTGGTGACAGGGTCAGGGCTGCCTTGGGGACCCCCTCAGTGGAGGCAGAAGCCCCCACTGCTTCTTGAAAGATGCAGCATTGCACCCAAGCCTGCCCATCCCCATGGCAATACTCCCCAGCAGGCAAGGCGTCCTCCTTCCTAACACACAGACAGAAAGCTCCGCTTTGCCTTTACAGTGATGCTTCTTAGGAGCATTTAGAGCACAGGCAGTGCAGGAACAGCTCTGATTTTACAGTCAGCCACATCAGCTCTGCAACTAATGCAAGAATATTTCCTTCTGCAGAATTTGAGAGGACCCACTATCCTGATGTGTTTGCAAGGGAGAGACTAGCTGCTAAAATAGACCTGCCTGAAGCAAGGATACAGGTACTGATTTGCTGTGCAATTATAACTATTATTATTTTTACTATTACTACTCTGATTTTGTTACTCCTGGCTTCTCAAAGCATGTGGCAACCCATATTTATGATCAGGTATTTGCCCATATCCCTCTTTCAGGGAGATAGCAGCAGCTGGCTTTGCTTTCACCCGCTGCTTTGCCCCACTGCAAGCCATGGCCTTGAGCGACGTGGGGGAGGCCCCGTGCCTCTAGTCCTTGTAAGGTCATTCACGTCTCTCAAATGCTGTATTTCCAGGTGTGGTTTTCCAACAGAAGGGCCAAATGGAGAAGGGAAGAGAAGCTGAGGAACCAGCGAAGACAAGCCAGCAACACTCCCAGCCACATTCCCATCAGTAGTAGTTTCAGCACAAGCGTTTACCAGCCGATCCCACAACCAACCACCCCCGGTAATGCCACCAACCCGCTCACGTCCATCCGTCCTCTGGGCCAAATGAGACTCTGAGAACGTGTTACCCATTGTAATTGTGGTTAAACTAATGTGTTCATCTGTCTGTCTATTCTATTATAGTTTCCTCTTTCACATCAGGTTCCATGTTGGGCAGGACGGACACGGCGCTCACGAACACGTACAGCGCGCTGCCGCCCATGCCCAGCTTCACCATGGCCAACAACCTGCCTATGCAAGTAAGTCCAGTGCCACGCCAGGGCATGACATTCCCTGGGGATGTGATGGCCCCTGGGCTGTGCGGGAGTGTGGGTGGGGACCCTTCCTCCACGTGATGAGGGATTGCAGGCCCAAACTGTGCTGCAGGGAAACCTGCACCCAAAGGCTTCCTTGGCATCTGAAAAGATGCCCTGCTTAGGGCAATCAGAAGGGAAAGAGCACTGAAAGATGTGGTGCTCAACAAGCACTTTTCTCAGATTTTTAAAGAGAAAAGTCCTCAAATTTGCAAGGCAGCAAATCTGGGATAAAAAATGCTGTTTGGAAAAAAAAAAATGTGGTTAACCTCTGGAACTCACTGATGCCATATTGTGGAAATTGCTGCCTGAGTAAGCTGCTGGAGGGATCCGACCTTCTGGATGTAGGTAACATGGCAGCGGCACATTAGGAACACCTGAGAGAGGGAAGGATGTGATTAGCATCAGTGGTTATGCCAGCTAAGCCAGAATTGCAAGAGCTGTCAATCCTCATGCCTGAAAGCATTAGCTGATCACCAGCTGGGTTAGGAAGAAATCTATTCCTTTGGGGTCTGTTTCTATAGACCTTTCAGATGCAAAATTCCTCCTTTTTTAATGGTGGGGTTGGCCTAGGAAGGTGCTGGCCAATTACGGGAGTTTTACAGCTTTGTCTGAGGCACACAGCATTGACCACTGCTAGAGACAGGCGAGCAGATTAGAGAGCCTGACTCCTTCGCTGCGGCAATTACGATGTTACTAATTGCTGAACCAAAATTAACCAAATAAAGTTAGAGTCTTGCAAGTCTATGGAAAGAAATGGTGTTGGCTAGGTCGCTGCTCCGTGACGTTGGAGGCTGGCGGCGCCGTTCCCGGCAGCGGGCTGGGAGCAGATGACAAAAGATCAAAAGGCTGATACAGGAGGGGACCCTTGGGAAAGCAGGAGGCCCCTGATTCACCACTGGGCACCTGGGCAGGGACACAGCACGCGTGAGCCACTCTGGAAAACGCCGCCTACGTGGTCACCGCGGCAGGGCAGCCACGCAGGGGAGGGAGCCAGAGGGGGAGGCCGGGTGGCCGAGCCATCGGCATCTCCCTGTGGGTGCACGGAGCGTTGCGTGTTCTCCCACAGCTCAGCAGTGGGGCTGTCAGTACTGCTGGGGGTGGCGTGTGTCAGGGATGTGCAGACAGGAAATATGTGCAGACGTGTTGGGTCTCGTGCGCTCGGGGTGGGAATTACTCATCCTGCTTCCTGCTCCCTCGCTGCCTCCCTGGGTCGAGGCTGCACTGGTCCCCACTCACCCAGCAGCCTGGAGCAGGAGAAGCCCCTGCTTGGTCCCCTCCTGGCACTGTGCCATCCTCCAGCCCCTGTCCCCAGCTGCTGTCCCCCCCGGCAAATTGGGGTTTAGGGGTTGGAGTTGAGGTAAACGGAGATGTCTATTCTGGGATGATGCTGGCACAGGTTTGGGGTGACTGTGATTCTGATGGGGATCAATGCACATGTATGTATGGGTTTGGGAGCCTTGGTCCCCCCAACCCCACACATGGTCTGCGTGTACGTGCCCCACGCTGGCAGACACAGGACCAGCCTCTGCCTCAGTGGAATAATTTTAGTTACAGCACCAAGGGCGAGGTAAAATGCTGGCCCTGTCCCTGGCTGCAAGTGCTAGGAGACATCTTCCTTTTACAAGGGTATAAGCCTGAGGGCAGCGCTCAGGCTTAGGGATGTAACACCTCCATCAGCACCTGGGTGTAGGGATCTGCTCGCCAAGCATGTCTGAAAAAGCACCAGTAACCGTCCATGTCGGTTTTTAGACCAAAAGCCTCCATGAAGGGCCTGCTTCGTTGGGCTCCTAAATAGATCTTTACATTGGGGTCCCTGAATTTGAAACTTGAAGCTCATTTTTTGCTGCTGCACGCTGCCTCTGAGGGCTGGCACGTCCATGCCCAAGGGTGTGATGCTGTCTGTACCTGCAGTGACCCTCAACTTTGTGCTTTGTGCTTTGCTCCCACAGCCCCCGGTACCCAGCCAGACCTCCTCCTACTCTTGCATGCTGCCCACCAGTCCATCGGTGAATGGACGGAGCTATGATACATACACCCCTCCTCACATGCAGACACACATGAACAGCCAGCCCATGGGCACCTCTGGCACCACTTCCACAGGTGAGTGACCCCGTGCTCCCCCAGCCTTCCGGCCAGCGTGCCTTCCTTGCTCCAGCCACCAGGCTTCTCACCTGTATTTGCTGTGAGAAGTCTTTCCCCATCACTGGGGGAGGTCTCTCTGATGGGATTAGTTGCTGCCATACCAGACAGAAGATGAAAATGCATAGCCTTGCAAACCAGAGCAAATATTCTGATTTTTAAGCTGCTTCTTGGAGGGCTAGATGGAAAGAAAGCTGATTAACAGAGGTGGTATCGAACTAGCAGGACAGAGGCAAGCTCTTTAGTGAGTCCCCCATGCATCAAAATCTTCCCTGTATAATTAAATTTAGAATCAGCATTTATTTCAGCATTAAATTTCAGCAGAGATATCCACACTGGTGAGGTTAAGTGTATGTGATACTGCTTGCAGTACTGGGCACATTTTTACTGTGTCTGTGTCAGACGTTATTTATTGCTAAAGGTTTGAAGTTATCAAAGAGGCAGGGAACCTGTAGAAATATTAGCCCATGCATAAAAAAAGGCAAATCAGGGCAAAAAAGGGCAAGTGTCAGCAGAAACAGGAGCACACCAGGCACTTTTCAAAAGAATAGAACTGTTCAGTGTATTTTGGGCCAAATTCTCAACTGATACAAATGAGCCGAGGCTCTGGCATTTGTCTCAAAGCATGAAAGTTTATTTATAACAACAATCAGTGAGATGTGCGTAGTTTTTAAAGGATACACACCCCCATCCTCTGGTTTCACAGGCTGGTAGATGGTGAGATTTGATGTTTACTGGAATACAAGCTCAAATCTGTGAAACTGTAAAGCAAAAATTGTGCTATGTATAGAAAAACTAAAATATCCATTTTCCCTCTCAATTTTCAGGTCTCATTTCCCCTGGAGTGTCAGTTCCAGTTCAAGTTCCTGGCAGTGAACCTGATATGTCTCAATACTGGCCAAGATTACAGTAAAACATGTGTTAATTCCGTAAATGACTATATGGACAACAGTTGGATGTTCAGCAGTATTTTATAAAGGAAGAATGGCTCTCAGAGTACTTCTGTACTGCAACTGTGCCCTATGCTGTAACACATGGAAAAGACTTTCACATGGACCTTTGTACACTGAAGGCATTATATCAGTTGGAACAAATCTTCATTTTGGTATCCAAACTTTTATTCATTTTGGTGTATTATTTGTAAATGGGCATTTGTATGTTATAATGAAAAAAAAAAAAGAACAATGTAGACTGGATGGATGTTTGATCTGTGTTGGTCATGAAGTTGTTTAAAAAAAAAAAAAGAAAAGGAAAAAAAAAAAGAAGCCATGATCAACAAGCTTTGCCACGAATTTAAGAGTTTTATCAAGATATATCGAATACTTCTACCAATCTGTTCATAGATTATGGATTGATGTTCCAAGTTTGTATCATTCCATTGCATATAATTAAACCTGGAACAATACGCACTAGATTTATGTAAGAAAAATATCTGTTGGTATTTCCAAAGGTTGTTAACGGCTGAAGCTATGTGCAAACAGGGGTTAAGAGAGAGCTTCGATGAAGAAAAGAGTTTGATAGATAAAAGGTAGATTGTGTCTTCGATATAATCCAATTTGTTTTATGTCGAAATGTAAGTATTTGTCTTCCCTAGAAATCTCCCAGAATGATTTCTATAATAAAGTTAATTTCATTTATATTTGACAAGAATATTCTATAGATGTTTTATACACATTTTCATGCATCATACGTTTCTTTTTTGGTCGGCAAGAGTTAATTGTTCTTAGAGATAGTTGTACTACTGTTCACAGTCCAATCATCTTTGTGCATCTAGAATTCATTCCTAATCAATTAAAAGTGCTTGCAAGAGTTTTAAACTTAAGTGTTTTGAAGTTGTTCACAACTACATATCAAGATTAACCATTGTTGATTGTAAAAACCATGCCAAAGCCTTTGTATTTCCTTTATTATACTATTTTCTTTTTAACCTTATAGTGTGGTGTTGCAAATTTTGTTACTGTGCTAGGTTAATTTCATTAAGTTTTATTTTGATTTTATTTTCAGTTCTCAGTTAAGGAGGGGTTCTTAAGGAACATTTTTATGGACTCTCAGCCCTTCCACCAGCCTGTAATTTGGGCTAACAAAAAGAAGATAGGTTCACGTATCTAATTGCAGCGGAGAGCAGGAGGAGGTTGTTTATTTAGCTCGGGTTTCTGGGGATGCTCTAAAGGAGCTCCAGAACCCGGCAGGATTTCCAGAGGGGAGTTTGCACCGTGCCTGGCAGAGCTGGAGTCTGTGTCTGTCTGTCTGTGTCTTTTGTACCTAAAGTACGTAGGGACACACAGACACCCAGATATACATCCCCCACTTCTGAAAATTGTTTTTGTTAGGATGCTTAAAAGGGGAAAAAAACCAACCCAGCTGTGTTTTTAACGGGCTCTTTGGAAGAGTGAATGCCATCCCTTTATATTGCCACACAGCACAATCTTAGTGTAATTTTCCATTGAACTTGTAACCTGGTTAATACCTCAATGCGCTTTGTGTGAGGGTTGTTAGTGTGGGCGTGGGTGGAGAGCTGCATGTCAAGGAATAATGAGAGAAGACAAATCAACAGGCAACAACAATGCGAGCTGGGACTGGCTAGTGAAAGCTAAAGGCCTTTAGTCACTGGCAGGGAAATCTAAACATTCCCATATCTATGAAGCTGGCTCATTGTGCTGCAGTTGTTACTCTCGATGCTGTGCTGAAAAAGGGATCTCATGATTAAAAAGCCAATGTGCAGGGAGTTTTGAGTCAAAGCACAGGCATCACAAGCAGCCTTTGTAAAGCCCAGATACCATCTAGGCTGGTTATGTTTTCTTTTTGGCATATTTGTCACTGCAGATAGCACTTCACTGGAGACTTGGGGTAGCAGGGCTGTGCTGCTGAGGTGGTTGCAATGCTGCAGATGAGATTAAATGCATGTAAACTCTGAATCCTTTATGGAAAAAGAGCAGCTTTGCTCAAAGCATGAGATGATAGTCATTAATATGAAGAGCTTAAAGCAAGCAAAAATGAGCTTCGATTTCGATACTGGTCAGTTTAAAGTATATTTGTTATCCCAGCATAATGTAGTTTTAATTACCTGGAAGCCATCCATTCACAAATGTCAAAGAAGCATCAGTTTTTAATTCTTTTAGTATATATTTTTATCAGACCTGCACATTATGTATTTATCAGAAAACGATAGATTGCATTAAACACCACAACAGGCAGGTCCCTCCTCACACAGCTAACTTGATTCCGGGAGCAATTAATTACAGGTACAAACCCAGCACTTCTATAGCTAATTATCGTGTTTATATCTACTAATGTAGTTTGTTGTGGAAATACCAACTTCTGCTCAACCAGGAACGGAAAAGAGCTTCCCATCCCTTCCTCCCCCGACAACTTTTGTGCGCTGGTTGCTGTTTTTGCAGGTGCCGATGCGCGGGCAGCGGCAGCTTCCCATAGCTCTTCCCTGCCCTTCCTGGCTTTCCCCGGCCTTGCAGCTCCACCGCCCGTGCTCCAGCCGCCGGTGGCCTCCATCGTGCTGTCGCCAGCCCCTCGGAAGGCTTTCTCTGGCAGGCTGCGCCGGGGGCGGCGGCCCCGCAGCCGTGCGACAAAGCCGTGTGTGCGCGGATGGACCTTGAGATCATTTCAGTGACAGGCTGGCCGGCCGCGGCGGAGAGGAGACATTTCTGCCTCACTGGCTCCTTATCGTGCCCTATGGAAGGAGGTCGGCGGGGAGAAGTCCCTGGCTGGCTGCACATCGGGAAGGAGCCGGGGCACTCGGTGCCCCGAGCGCTGCTGCCCCAGAGCCGCTGCCGTGCGCGCCGGGGCTCTGCGGGGCACGGGCAGCCTTGCCCTGCTCCTCGCGTCCCCAGCCCAGCCGAGGGGCATCTCCCCGGGAGGGCTGGGGCGTGGAACCCCCGCTCGCTCGGCCCCAGCCCCGGTGCCGGCTCCCGGGCCCTTCCCGGGGGGCAGGCGAGGCCCCGGAGCAGCCCCAGCGCCCAGGCAGCCTGGGAGCGCCGCTGGGAGCGGGCCGGGGATGGAGTGTGGCTGCGGGGGACGTGCTGCCTCGCCAGGCACCGCAACCAGCCGCAGGAGTGGGGAACGAAAACCTTCAGCATGTTCTAAACAGCCTCTAATACTCATTTTAATCCCCTTTTTTCTTCCAGAGCTGTGTTACTTGTGAAGACTGAAATCTGCTGTGATGTATTTGCTCAGTGCAACACAGCAATTTCCAAGGGTCTCCTCTTTTCACCACTGAAATTAGTGGGAGTTTTGCTATTGATTTCAATAGGAATGAGACATTTCTGTGCATTTGGTTAAAATGCATTTCATAATAACACCTTATACTTTATTTATAAGCCCCTCCTAAGGCATTTCACAAATTATAGTCACACAAGAATTGATGTGTGAGTGCTGTCTTAATAACACTGTATTTTGTGTTTCAAATATTGTGTTCTAGATACAATATTTACATTTACAAGTGAAAAGGCTGCTAACCTAACAGTTATTGTTCAGAGCAGACAGATGATGAGCCATACATGCTGATGGCGAAGCAGACACGCACGGGTGACACGCGAGTTGGAGCCGCCGAGCACCGAGCACACACCGGCTTTCATTGCTCTTAAAAGGTAAGCACGAGCCTGCATGTGCCCTGCCGCAGGAGGCAGGGAGAGCTGCTTTCTCACCCAGGATGGAGCACTGAAAGGGGCTTTCCCCTCTTCTTTTTAGCTAGGCTTTTTATTTATAAAGCGAGCAAAATGCCCCCATGGGCTGGTTCATTTTAGGCAGCCGAACACGGGATTTATCTGTGGGGGCAAGATCACAGTAGCAGACAACGGCCGGGGACTGATAACACATTGCCTCCCCCAGGCTTTCCAGCCATTGCAAGTCCCATTTCATTCACTTTCAATGGCCAAAGGTGTCTGGCTTTTTTTGAAATTGATTTTTATATACTATCTCCCGTTCTCTGGGTAATATGTGCAGTTTAGAGTTATGCTAAGGATTAAATTTGTTCCACTTTTCCATGGTAAAAACAGCACTACAAAAACTGAAAACGTGTGGTTCTTGTAATTTTTTTTTTCCAGTTCATTTTTGTTTGCTTTTGTCCTCAGTTTCAGCAGTTGTGCTTTGTGCCACGTGCAGCTGATAAGGCTTCTCCGCTCTGGGAATGGTGTAGGATCTTCTTTTAAAAGAACTCTTCTTTGCAACCCTGTTTCTGATCAGAGTGTGATTGGCACCCACAGACACCCCAAACAACACCCTCCCCGACTGGAAACTGGCGTGTGAATGACGGGTGTGGGAGGGGAGTCTGTGATGGCTGCTGGGTCTCGCTCAGAGGGGGAGCCTTTCCATGTCCTGCTGTGGAGAGAAGGCAGTGTGGGAGTGTTTCTCTGGCTGAAGAGTGCAGGAACCCCTAAAGCCCTGCACTGCCCAGTGGCAGAGCCATGTTCCTCCTCTTTGGGTGGAGAACAAAGCATGGAATGTAGCTCCTTTTGGATTATTGCTGGAGAACGGTGTTAGGGAAGTCTCTCACATACGTTACCGTTCAGTATTTCTAGGAGAAAATAGAGGCTGGAGGAACCTGCACGAGATGCACAGTAGTAAAGACAGTACAGTTTGGATAGGAGCCAGGTTGGCAAGTTCTTGCTTTAGAACGTAGCTTAAATTAATTCCTCTGCCAACATTCCCTCAGCTGCGAAGAAAGAAAACCCCAGTGCGTCAGCAGGCAGTAAGGGTGGCTCACCCCAGACAGCTCACTATCCTAAGACAGTTTGCAAAAGTGATCATGTGGAAGATGAAGGTGTTTTCACAGGGTCTGCAGAAATGAAACCCCAAAGCAATGAAGCCATTTGATCAGTCTATTAATACGTTCTGCTGATGTTTCATAGATTTCCATGAAACCTCCAGCTGCCAGAACCCCTGCTGTTTCTTTGGAAGGTGGCCCTTTGGAGAGAAGTCTCCAAGAAACCTGCTTTCCCTCAGGTTTTGCTATGGACCTCTGATGACTATGTTTTAGCACACTGAGAATTTCAGGGCCTTCTGTGCTTGCTGTTCCCTTTCCCCATCCTGGTTATATCCCTGGTGAGAGGATCATGATTTTGAAAATGTGTGTCTGATGCTGGTGGGCTGTGTGCTGGAGCTGCTTTGCCCCCACAAAGGACCGTGACGCTGTTTTTGCTGGGCTGGTAGAGGTCTCTGGTGCTGGAGCCTCACCGCCTACGTTGAATTGTAGGTGGGTCAGATGGTGAGCAGAGGTTTTGTGAGTGACCCAGGAGGATCCTTGTTACCTTCAGGTGCTTGACAGGAACTGTAAGTCGCCTGGAATCCTCCAGCAGAGGTTGCAATTGCCTCCAGGCACCTGACAGACCTCACGTACTCTCTGGCAGCTAAAATTGGTGAGGGTTGCAAATTGCAGCTCTTCCTCTCCTGGGACATACAAGCTTTTCCAGCTGCACCAGAGAAGTCTGTAGATTCACAGATAACCTCCTTCAGGTCAGGCCTACGCCAATGGATTTTGTGAGAAGTTTATGAACAGTTATCCCACAGAAATTACCTACAGGGCAACAGAAGGGCTCTGATTTACATGGAACTGCATACAGCAGATGAGCATGTTCATCTTGTTACAATAAATATGTTAATTTATAATGAATGAAAAAAATCTATATTTCTCTCTGTAACTGTTCATGTTTTTACCCTTTTTGGCAAAGTTGGATTCATACTCAGTCTCTGTGCTGCAGCTCTGTGTTTCAAATACTGCAGGGGAGGGTTTATTTATTTTTAAAACTCCTTCTGTCAGACTGGATAAAGTAAAAACTCCGCCATTTAAATTTTATAAATTTTTTTTTGCTTTTAAAGAAGCAAGTTGTCCACTTTGATTTCTCTGAATTTAAGTCAACACCGCTACTTTGTAAAGTACATATTCAAACACTTAGATTCTTATTTAAACTTAGTTTTTGTTGGTTCTGATGATTTTCTGGATTATGATTCAGTTGCTCTCCGTGAACTGCTGTTAATTTACACCTGTTTGGGCTAGGGTATATTTAAAACTTCATTGAGACTTATACTGTCAAGGACTGCAAAATAACTCCCCTGAAGTAATTGTGGCTCCATCCACTCTGCCTGTGCTTCCATCCTCTTTGCCCCTGTTTTCTTGGGACAAGTTCTATTTGCTTGTCTGAAGTTGGAGAATCCATAAAGATGTTTGAAGCTCCTCAGCCATGAACCTTGGCGAGTTGGGATGAACCCCCTGGTTTTGAGGCGGCTCCTGGGAAGACTCCCACACAATCTCCCACACAGATGGACTTACTACTCCACTGTCCCCATGAGTGTGCTGTCAAAATCCTTCTCGGGCTGCCAAAATTCTTCTCACTCAAGTAATTTTCCAAAATTGCTGAGCTATCCTGGACATAGGCTGGGAAGAACCACAAATGGAAATTTCATCATGCTGGAGAATTCTTCCAAATGCTTTCCTCTCTCTGTCACTCCCTATCTGGTCTTGGCTGAGTTGTTTTATTTATTACTGCTGTGCCCAGCTCTGGACAAGAGAGACAAGGAGCTCCTGGAGCAGATCCAGGGGAGGGTAACAAAGATGATGAAGGGACTGGAGAGTCTCTTATGAGGATGGACGGAGGGAGCTGGGCCTGTTCAGCCTCCAGAAGAGATGACTGAGGGGGGACCCTGTCAATGTCTGTCAGAATTTTCCATGGTGCCAGTCAGTAGCACACGAGGCAACAGGCAGAAATTGATGCCCAGGAAACTCTACCTGAACACGGGTGATGAGAACTGAACTCTGCCTTCCTACATGGGAGATGAAGCACTGGAACAGGCTGCCCAGAGAGGCTGTGGAGTTGCCTCACTGAGATATTCCAAAACCATCCGGACACAGTCCAGTGCCATGTGCTCTGGGATGGCCCCGCTTGGGCAGGGAGGCTGGACCAGATGGCTCCCTGAGATCCCTTCCAGCCTGACCCATCCTGTGTTTCTGGGATTAGTTCACCTTTTCCAAGCGCAAGACCGTGCTGGTGGCAGAGTTTCATGGCACAGACAGACAGCTGAGATACCTTTGTGTCTGACAAGTTCATCTGCTGGATCCATAGAGATGATGAATGTGCCCAGAAAGGAAAGGGATGCACTAAAACTTCCCTGGTCAGGAATGAAGTGCTGCAGCTGCTGTTTCCAGCTGTGGCTGCGAGCTGGAGACAGTGCAGCTAGAACTGGTGTCAAGCCCTGCTAGAACAATCCCTGTCCTACTGATTTAAAACAGGTCAGGAAGCCAAATTTGTTTTGTAGTCATGCAAGCTCCAGGCCAAGAACGATGCCCTGCACAAACAGTCCTGGCCTATGAGTAGAAGCTCTGACTTACTTTGCATTAAATAAATGCATTTGAAGAACTGCTGAAAAGTATCACTCAAGCAATATATTTTAAACAGATTTACAGCTCTTTCTCCACACAATAAACTATCTCAAAATACAGGCACTGAAAACTGCTTGATTTCATACCTAAATCCAATCCATTCATGCTTTCTGTTCTTCTTAAGCCCAGCCCCTTGAAATTCCAGCAAGAGCTTTCTTTAGTGCATCTGCTTCAACCTGACTTCAAAAGAAGTATCTGAAAGTGCACCAAAATTCACCCATTTCAAGACTTTTAAGAGAATACCTCTGACACTCTAAGTGCTGAGAACATTCTGAGGAGATGAATATTCAGACCCAAACTCTGCCAGCATAAATACTTTTTAAAAAAAAAAAATCTTCCTATAATTTGTGTCTTACATTTGTCTTCAATGCCAGAAGACATTAAAATACTTTTAAAAAAAAAATATATGGAGGAATATGCAGTTAAAAATTCTCTAGATCTGCTAAACTGTAAAAGATCCTCAGGACCTTACTTTACCAGGTTGCTCCTGGTCTAAACTACCACGGACTTCTCTGGATGACTTTTCAGATTAAGTTCTGCAGGTCCAGAAAATTCTCATGCAATAAAATGCTGAAAATATAGAAGGTGTCTTTGATTTGATATAAACAGGAGGTCTGTAAATTAGTTTGATGTGCCTGATAACTTTCAAAATCATTTAAAGGCAGAGTGTAAATAAGTAGCCAAGTTTGCAGCAGATGCTCTGGGATGTTTGATGCCCAACAGTCCTGAAAGATCCATTTACTCAGGTGCTGAAATACAGNAAAAACTTTTTTTTCGGGGGGTAAAAAAAAGGGGGTTTTTTTTTTTTTTTTTTTTTTTTTTTTTTTTTTTTTTTTTTTTTTAAAGAGCCTAACATTTGCTTATATGAAATAGAACCTGAAAAAAAAGAGTAGTGGAATTTTTGTTTTCTTACCCCGCCCGCCATGTGAGATGCCTTTTTTTTCCTACGATGAAGAGGATTCACTTTCATTCTTTTCTTCTCCACAGGTACATTTATTATTGAATAAGCACTATCATGTGCTCAGTGTGATTAAAAAAAGAAATGTAGGCAGGTCTTGCACTCATGTAGCTCACAAGAGAAAACAGAAATCCCAAGAGATGGCATGGGGGATAGGACTTGCTGCTACCATCTCTTAAAGGCACAAAAGCATCTTCTTTACTATTTCTGTTGTGCTCTGTAGTTATGATGTTTCTCCAGCACAGGCAAAAGAAGCAGAACACTTTAACTAAATTTCTAATATACCATCCTGGAGAAATACTTGTTTAATACATGTGAGTGTGTGTGTGTTTGAGTTTAGTTCTTGTAGTGCAGCCACAATTTTAATGGGATGTGTTACAACCTTGTGGTTTCAGAGAAACTTGATTAGCACCTCACCTTCCCATACTGATTATTTTAAGTTAGATTATTTTAAGTTAGATTATTTTAAGTTAGGCTTTCGCACTTTCCCAAAAGCTGTGTTTGGAAGAACATCACTACTTAATATTAAATTTAAATATTAAACCAGTTGTGTACTACCACAGGTATCAAATCTGGAGTAGCTGAATGCCCATTTCCAGATGCTTGCAGCTACTGTTACAGAAAATTGAATTCAGCTGCACCCTGGAAATTGCTTTTGAAATGTCTTTACAAACAGAGAAAAAGACTCATCTACGATAATATTCTTCTCATGTTCCAAATACTTATATTTTGAAAACCCCAACACAACAGAAATTATATAAAGAATTCTTATTTGACATATTAAAGGCACAACGTTTTAAATTTCATTACTGCTTTCTTGACTGTGTGTCACAATTTCTGTAAAGATCAGGTTCTCGTGCTGAATTGGGAACGTCTTCACTGGGATGAATCTATTGTTTCCCTGCTGAGTTTGGTGGTTTCAGTTTGTAGCCTGCTAAAAAGTAGAAATTTCTGCTTGAAAAATCACAATAAACAAAACCCCTTCATTCTGCAATCTCAGTGGAGAGGAGCCCTCTGAGCAGGAGTGAGGACGGCACAGAGTTTCCATCCAAGCCAGCAAGGGGCCTCTGGAGATGCCAAAAGGAGCTGGTAGCACACTGCCACAGCCTGTCAGAAGAGGCTGTGCCCATTCTTCGATTACCCGAGCTGCTCCCCTTAGTTAAATATTTGCCTTCAAGCCAAGGGAAGACAGAACTGAAAAAGGATGTTTTGTACACAGGAGCTTGACAGGCACACAGCGGATATGGGGAAAAGGCACGGAAAATCAGCAGGTGAACATTTCTCTGGATTTCCAAGTCAAAACTGCTGTTGGTGCAATGACCGAAATCTGCACTTTATCCACCCTCTGTCCACACTCACCTACCCTCTATCTAGCCCACACCCACCCCATACCTACCCTCTCTCTACCTGCTATCAGGCAGCACATGCAAAGCTCTGCCTCACCTGTCAGCTTGCTGGATTAGCCAAGTCACTGTCACATGTAGTTGTAACTGATAGGAGATTTTGGAAGAAAAGAAGAGAAATTTTGCTCCATGTCTTTGCCTTAGGTAAACAACACTGTACCATCTGCATTCTCTAACACTTACTTTACAAGGCACATTTAGTGACTCAGAAAAAAAACAAACTAATGCAGATTTGTAGAAGGAGTTCCTTTTATTACTCAAAATGTTTGTCAGCTTCAATATTACCCTGCTGAAGTTTAGGAAACTGAAGCCTTACAGATGCACATGTGGGATGCACATGCTGCTCACTGACAATTTTCAGGTAATATCTTACCTAGAAATGGTACTGTGACTTTAATGATATTTTCTCCTCTGCATGTTAAGTCAATGACCTATTTAAATATGTTGGCAGCAATTTATATGTCTTGTGACTTCATATTCCACGAAGAAATACTGTGTTTTGTGTTATTTACATTAAAAAGACATACTATGTAAAACTTCACCTTTGTTAAAAATTACTTTATCCTAAGTATTTAAATTATTTCACACTTTCAAAAGGCACAATTATGTATCTAATGAGAACTTCCATTCAGTGTTACACATAATACAAAAAGAGAAAAAATGTTTGAGACATCAATGATAATATTTTAAATATGTTGGCATAGGAAAGTAGGTGTCTTTTTTCTTCACTAAACTGACAGTTCAGTTCTGAAACTTTATTTTGAAAAGATTTAAAAAGGATTTGTGTCTTTAGAAATAAAAAAATAACAGGCATATCTAAAAAATATAGAAGAGAAAACCTGATTGTTACTACTAATGAAATAGCTGATGACAAAATAGTAGTCTTTTTGATTTTGATCACAAAAAATAAACTGGTAGTGACAGGATATGATGGATAGATTTGACATCCTGGCAAATCACTGTCATTGATTCAATTATTCTAATTCAGAATAAAAGCTGTATACAGTATGTGTTTATGCTACAGTGGAGTTTTTTAAGTGATTGACATTCATCATATTAGTTAGACAGTTTTAAAAGCTATGTCTTTGTTTTACACAGCGTTGTCAAGAAAAAAATAAAGTAGAACCTGGATTGCAGGAAAAAAAAAAAAGCAAACCACTTCCCCAAGTCTTGGTTCAAAACCCATCAAAATATGTTACCATTATTGCATCCTATTAACACATTCTTTGAAGACTCAATTTCACTCCAGCCATGTAATACACTATTATAAAGACTAAATTTTGAAACTGTAATGCAATCTTACAGCTGGGTGGCTTGGAAGTTCTGCAGAGAAGAAGATATTACCTTTCAAAATGGAAGTCAGCCTCAGAAGAAAGAATGCAAACCACTTTAATTCCCAGGTCAGCTTTGCTGCACTGTTCCTTTGTTTGATGAGAGAGACACAGGCATACATAGAGAACAGTTAGAAGTTCACAAATTGTGTATCTGAGGGTACAAAAGCCTGAATTACTTGTGTATGCTGCCCTGCTTTAGACCAGCTCGCTGTGATATCCTTCCCCGAGCTCAAATGCACTCTTCTGATTTCCCAGCATTAATGTAGCTGTCGGTTTGAATTTCAATCTTGAATTATGTCTGTTGACATAATTTCATAGTGCTGACTTCAATTGTTTAGGATTACTGTTTTGAACTACATAAGGAAATCAATTCTTTCCTTTCTGGTTAGGAAATTCCATTCATGTGCATTTTAATGCATGTAGCAAGCCATAAGGCAAAGTAATTATCTGTAATATATTCTGATTTAAACACCCCCATCCTCAATTACTGGCATATTAGAATAAAAACTATCATATATATGATAAATTTATTATTACATATTTAATAAAATGATGTAGAGATTTCCTGAAATTTAAGAATGGTGTTTCAATTACAGAAATCAATGTTTTTAAAAATGTGTTGTTTGCTGTTTGGATAACACATGACAATGAATTGCTTAGTTCCATTCCTTTATTTCAATAAACTCATTATTCATACAAAATATTATGTATAAGTATATAAAAATTATTTTGGGAAAAATATCCCTTTATTTTTAATATTAAAAAAAAATAGAAATGAAAGGGTAATCGCAATTTTTGTATTTTAAGGAAAGGAACAAAATACTACCTGTTTCCAATGGAGCAGAACAATGGCACAACCCAACATTACAGAAGCCTTAACGAAAAGCAAAATCCAAACAAGACCAAAATTAGTACACAGAAACTGGAACAAAAAAAAAAAAAGAAAAAGAAAAAGAAAAGGAAGGCATCATATGACAACATGTATTTTTAAAGACTGCTGGGTCAAATCATTAAGAAAAATATTTATATAAGTCATTAACACTCCTAATTAGAGTGTCACATAGATGTGAGTGAAGCTGCTAAGCAGAAATCACTAGAAGTCCAGGTGCTTCTCGCCCATGGCCATGGCGCCACATCCTGAGCTCAGCAGTTTGGCGGATCCTGCCAGATCCTGTTTGCTCGCGCGGCTCACTGTGTCTGACAAGTCTGGAGGCAAATGCAGCCGCTGTGGCAGGAGATTTTCAGGAGGGGAGAGAGAGGGAAGAAAGAGAGAGAGAAACATGGAGAAAAAAAAAAAATGCAGCTGAATTCATTTTGCATAGCATGTTTCGAAACGCGCTCTTTTTCCTGACTGATCCGTGTTTACTCACACACATAAAGCACTTCTCAGACACTCTTCTAGGCTGACCTGGCAACAGTTTTGTATGTTTTCAATATATTGGGTTCTGTAAATTGGAACAGATTTTTCCCTTAAGAAAATTTTCTAAACAAAATACAAATTTGCTCAAGGCATTTAATTATATCTACAGGCATTTTCCCTTTAAAAACCAGTGTTTCATCTGCATGTCAGCCTCTGCATCAAATTATTTGATTTCTAAAGCACTACAGCGTAAGTACAGTTTTATTTTAAATATGCACACATGGTGACAAGAGTCTGAAAATAAATGATATGATGGTCAAAAGATGAAGAGGGCTCACTCTGGTTGCATGTTATTCTGCTACATGTTTCCTCTTCATATTCTACTGATAGTGGCTAATAAAACCAAGCAGTGACAGTAGTTGCATTTGTATAAGGCAATCATACATGTTAATCAAAGCCTGCCCTCCCCAGTGAGTTGTAGGAACATTAAATCCAGTATACAGATGGGGAAACAGAGACAGAGGTTACATGGCTACCCACAAGCACATGGTCCTTGCACAATCAACCTTATTTTTTAACTATGACAAAAATATTTCCACCCTCCCTCTGAAGGTCTTTTGCACTGGAGATATATAAAAGACATGACATTACCATTTAGCTTTTGTAAAGTAAGGTGAAAATTAATGTAAAACTGAGGCTTTACTTGCTTAATTACTGGCTTGCTTTTGGACACAGCGAGGCACTGAAAGCTGGTCAGATGAGACAGTTGAGCATCTTCTGCACAGTGCAATAATTTATGAAACTGGTATCATGGAAGGAGCATATTTCTTGAAAGATTTAGTAGGCAAAGGCTAAACTGGGTGGCTGCTTTAAAATGCACACACTTCTGAAGGGAACAGGAGAACAGCAGTGGCTGCAAAACTATATTAGGAGGCCATGTGGACTATCCTTATTCTCAGCTTTTGCTACATTTTTGCTTTTGTCACACGTAAACACAGCTTCCTTTCCTTCAATACTTCTGGAAATTCTGTATCATAAGAATTCTATTAAAAAGCATAGGAAATATTTGAATTTACAATGAGCTGACTCTTGAACTCCTTGCTGGTTCTGAGACTGTGCCACTGGGTGTAACTTGAGAGATGCTCCCAAGGGCTTCCTACCACTGGCCACTCCTGGCTGTGGGCAGCACTGGGAGAAGAACTGTGTTGTTATTTTCTCCAAGGGGAGGAAATGCACAAAGTAATGCATGAGGAGTAGGAAAGCCTGTGTCCAGGGCAAGATGCCATACCCCAGTGCTGAAATAGGAGAAAGGTGTGTATTTATTGACAGCATTTTGCCTGTGAAGCACAACCCACACAGCATCCCCCAGTCCCTGTAAACCCCACACAGTAACTCCGCAGCTCTGACATTTCACTGTGTGACACCAGTGCTGTGGTGGAGAATCCTCCACTCACAGCTCTCCCCTGACTCCAAGGAAGGTTAAGCCTGACTGTGGCTGTGGACTGCAGCCCATGGTGCCTCAGTTCTGCCTCAACACAAAACACACAGGGCACGAGCCTTTCTCTGGCTGCTGAGCAAAACGTTTGCTGGGAAGAGCCAAGGTACAACTTGGATTGCGTGGGAGGGGCTGTAACCACTGAAAAGCAGAGGAGGAGGAGAAGCTGGGAAGTACAGGGAAGCAGATCTTTCAATCACATTTTCTTTCTAAAAAAGTGTACAGTACTTTGCTGGCAGGGGGATGTGGGAGGTGGAGAGACAAGTGAACTAATCCAACCTTCTCCCACTCCCTGTTGGCATCTCTGTGCCCTCACCAGGAGCAGGAGAGGTGGCTTCCTCTCGGGAACACGCAGCAACACTGCCTTCCTCCTGCAACGACTGAGCCTCTGCCAAGTCTGCCAAATGCATTCTGAGCAAGGTAATGAAGGGCAAACAGAATCAAGAGCCAGCAAACTCATCTTACGCAGGGCCTGACTAAATATCACAGACAGGGAACAACTGCAAACCCTGCCACACCGCCCCGGACTTCAAAGTGAGTTCAGAAAACAAAAAAATGTTTTTTGTCAACACTGTGTTCATTTGCTAAGATTTATTCCAAGCAGAAAATAGACAGAAGAATATAAATTTGCAAAGATTTAGATAGGAAAGGTAAAAACTTAAAGATCCTTAGACTGGGTGTTGGAAGTGAGTTAGGCTTTTACAGATGTATTTGTTATGATACAGAATTTCATTATACAGGCATATACTCTCCTTCCCCATCTTCTTCAGTGAAGAGGATGCACAATGCTCATTTAGTGACTGGCTATTCCTTTGGTGACTGGCTATTCAGTATTTTATTTTCTTGTCACTGTTTACTGTGAGCTTTTCTGACATATTTATTGTACACATTCAAACCTTGTTCTGAAGACAGAATGGCTTTTCAATAGCACATGTCAGTATATAGCACTTGAACGCTTCACAAATACCAACTGTGTTATTTTCCTAATATTCTTGTGAGAGAAGGCAGCAAAGTTACCTCCATTTTAGAGACAGGGAATTGAGGCACATAAAACACATAGTAAAAGGTATCTACTAATTTCAGAAACAGAATCTGAGGCAGTTAGGACTCGCTTTTCCAGAATGTTTAGCATTTTACAGACTTTTCACATGTTCAAATGCTAACTTCATTTGCAGCTGAGTGCTTAGTATTTCTTCAAGAACCCCCAAGTCAGGCACTCAGAAAGCAAGAGACACAAAATAATGAGTATTGAAACAAAAATGCTGTGTTGAAGCAACATGATCATGCAGAAGTTCAGTGGTATTGGCAGGGACACATATCATACCTTCCATGAGATCCTTCCATGTCTTAATTATGGGACCATTCCTCCTGCAATCCTTTCCTCTACAATCCATCCCTCTACAATCCCAACTTTCAAACATTATAAAAGATTGTTGGTTCTCCAGGAAGCACATTTCACTGCATATCCCACATTCATCCTTAGATCAGATGTATTCTGAACAACAAACCACACCAGAGTCCTTTGAAAACAGCTGAGTATTATCCTGTCATTAAGATCTGAATCACTGGACACACACATGCTCCCTGTGAACAAAGCCTGCACAGGTATTTCAAAATACCATTCCTTACATTTTCTGTGTGGAGAAATTTTCTGTGTGCCCATATACAGGGCTGAAAATATTAATCCTAATAAATATTTTAACACCATTTAAAAACATTCTAAATGTTAAGCCACAAACAAACAGGAAATTCATTGCATGGCATTATACAGACATCTACAGGTAAAGCAACTGGCCTTTATTTTTGGCACCAATAGGGACATTGTGGTCACTTGAACTAAGGCAGTAAGTGATGGTGTGACCAGGCCATGATCCTTCTGGAACACCAGCACTAGAGAACAGACATTTTCACAGGTATTTGCTGACCACAGAGAAACAACCATATTTAAAGTCCCAGTTAAGCACAAAATGTTTTCTGGTGGACAGACTTCTCTGCTATTTCTGAGGCTCTGACCTCCATCCCTTTCAAGCTCTCTTCCTCTGATGAGTCTGGTAAGAATCAGGAAGATTTTGCTCACATTGGCAATCCCAATCCTTGTCCAGGCCTTCCATCCCACAGCAGCTTTTCTTGACACAAATGTCTATTCTCTGGTTATCTGCAGTCCCCAGTCTCATCTTTCTGCATCCAAGCTCTTCACTCTTGCCCCTGACAGTCCTGTATTTCTCTTGCCTCTGTTCCCATCCTCTGCTCCTGCTCCTAAAGCCCAGGTTTAAATTCAGAACCAGGCTACCCTTCCTTGCCTCGACCCCTTGTGTTCCTCACCCCCAGCTTGTTCTCCCCCTCCTCACCCACTCTTGATGTGTCCTCCTTTCCCCTGCTGGCACTGCCTCCCATTCCTGCTTCCTGCCCCTCTCCCCAGCCCAAACTGGTAACTGCCTGCAGAAGAGTCAAGCTGAATGCACTGTGTGCCAAACAGGTGGGTTTTCACAGGACAGCAAAAACCCATCCCCGGCATAAATGCTAGACATACAATTATTTTAAATAATTTAACATTTTCACTAAATATTCCAGAAACACAAAACTTTCTGTAGCCAAGAGCAAGCTGGCAGGGCAACAGTATTTTAAGGCAAAATGGTCATAATGTGGCAAAAGTAAACGTGCAAGTGAAAATAGGATCCTATAATCACCCTCCTTGGGATAACTTCTTAAAAATATATCAGTGGAAGGTAAAGTTTATCAGTGAAATACAAGGGAATGCTGGAGTAAACTTCCTTTGTGCAGAGCTGATTGTGTATCTGCATTTTTAGTGTGTTTAATGACATGGTCACACAATATCAGCCACAGAGGCTGTCAGGAGGGTTTAAACTCGGGATCTTCAGAATCAGCCTCTTGATTTTCCTTCACTGGCTGAAGAAACAACTGGCTCTGGAAGAAGGATATTATGGAACAGGACACAGCTGGGGAAGGGCCTTGATGTGAGTGGTGGTGCTCAGTTTTGGGCAGTCCCGAAGACTTTGCAGGGTAGGAACAATTACACTGAACCCAGCTAAGCACACAGCTTTAGGGCATGCATGACGAAAGGAAAACAGTTTAGACAAAACTTATTACATACTTTGTGTCTGCTCCACCCTCTGCCTGAAGAAAACTTCTAATTACTTTATTTGTTCTCAACGGGGGCGGGGGAGGGGAAAGGCAGAAGGGGAAGGTAAGATTATGTAAAAGGACAGCTCAGAAGGGACACAGAGCAATCAGGGAGTCCAGTCCCAGCACCGAGGAGTCACTGATGGTTTTCTGGGATGTAAAGATCCACATCATGGCTATTCCAGGAACTTCCAGTGGGCTGCTATGTTTGGGGTCAATTTATTTTTTAAAATCCTATACCATACAAAAATACTAGAAAGTGCTTTGCCTACAGTATCTTACTGTATCAAGGGGATTGTTTTAGAGAGTGCCACAAAAATCACATATTCTGTAAAATGCTTTAAGCAATAAAGAATACAACATTTTTTACCAACAATGTGATAAGCAGATATATGTATATTGGCACAAATCTGAACCCCAAGTAATTCTGTATATTACTCCAAAATCATTATTGTATTTTCATACCTATTTTAAGTGTAATACTGTAGCAAAAAAATACCTGATAACAGGAGTGTTGAAAAATCACTGAATCTCATTAAAAATGAGGTGATAGTTTGTTCTTAATTTGATTCATATTAAAGTAATTTCACTGAAGTCAGCCTTGTGACTCTGTTAACAATTACATGAAGCTTTAACAACCGGGCCCAAACTTCCCAAAAATTTTTACAATTCCTTTATTTGGATCTTTGACGAAGAAAAAAAAAAAAAAAAAGAAAGAAAAAAAAAAAAAAGCAAGCTTATTAGTCTACTATTGCTGCAGCCCTGCCTTGGGGCAGGGAGATGGGTTAATGACCTCTCTAGATCCCTTCTACTTCCATTTGCTACAACTCCATGAAGACTGAAGTCACCAAAGCCGAAGGGATTTGGTTTAGGGGGAAGAGGGGGGTGGGGAGAAGAATTTTAGGAATGCTGGGAAAATGAAAGATGTAGACTCTTAGTTGGGGAGCTTTACATCCTACTTACTTCTCTTTGAAGCAGAACTCTCCCCATTCCATAAAGTCCCCACAAAGAATGGGAACAGACTGGCAGAAAGGCTGAGTTCCTGTTACTGTTTCCTCTTGCTTATGCTGCCCACAATCCACCACTTGCATGATGTTTTCCCCTTTATGTCTTTTTATTATCACCTGACTTTTAATTACCAGTAGTAATTTCTACCTTTGGGCTTAATATAAACACAAAGATGTGCAGGTACAAAACTAAATTTCTTCTAGAGAGAAAGGTTTTTCTCAAATATTTGACATGGAGGTTACTACAAGTTTTGGCTTCTTCTCTTGCCAAGCTCACCAGTTGAGAGGCACCAGATATCTGTATTCTGATGAAATTAATTCTCTTTTATAGGATATGCAGTCTACTGGAGCGACACATCACTTATATTGACATAATTTTGTAATTACTTACATACAAAATATCGTAATGAACATATACAAAAATTTTATTGCTGCCACAGAGTAATAAAACTTCCGAGTTAATGTAAGTTCACTTCTCAATGACTAAACAATAAGCACTTGACCACTGAAGACATTATTAGCTCTCTCAGCAAGGAACAGAAAAGTCATTCCAACTGGCCTAGGCCTGTGTCAGGCAGAAATCATATGGCTGTTGTGAAATTTGGTTCACAAATAATGATGGTGTCTCACAATCAATAATATTTATCTGGTGGAGAGAATGGAGCCAAACTGTTCTCTCATAGCTGCATTTCAGTCTTACACAAACTTCTTAAACCATTCACTATGAATCTTTTAAGTTCCTGTTCATGTTACAATTTGCTTGGTATTTTAACAAATTCAGGAGATAAAACAGTTGGTAACTATTTTTCTGTATAATGGACACAAACTCAGTTTCCTCTTGTTCTGCTATATTCATCGACACTACATCAGCATTTTTAGATTCCAGGAATAGATACATTTTCTAAACTGGTCATAAAGAACAAAAGACTTGACTTTTAAAAAGATCATTCTAAAATTTTCTATGTTTCAGGAACTGTGATTGACTTATAAGAAAGTACAGCTATATCAACTCATGTTAAAATGATTACATCTACCATATGCACGTCCTATTTATTTATTTTTTTTTAAGGTGAAGCAAAACCCAAGCCATCATGATGTTAACTATTGTTAACACCAGGTGTTGAGAGAAGGCTTCCAGTAGGAATAACTGAGAAATAAACTCCTACCTATATAAGTCTGCCTGCTAAAGCATAGATAATACTACTGAGAATATTTGAACACAATTATAGAACTCTTATTTTCCACCACTTAGAGAATGTAAAATAAAACCAGGGCAATTCTCACTTTCACTTCATTTACAGAACAGCGATGTTTTATTGTGGGTTTCCAGTAGTACAAAAATATTATTTAAACAGCATTTTTAAGGACACGTGGCAAAATTAGGAAGCATTAATAAACCTACTTCCTTTTATGACAGACTTTGCAAAAATCCATTTTACATTTCAGAACACTGCGCTTTTCACTGTATCTGCTTTACAGAAGGGATATGATAATATCCAGGAGAATTCAATTAGAACTCTGCTGATTTGTTTGGATGTGCCACATGGTACTGTTTCTGTTTTCTCACCAGAAGTCTGGGTTCCTGAGTCTGAATTTAAAGCTTCGTTTTATAACACTGGCTGTTGTTCAGAGATACTTGCTTCTACCAATATAATTCAATTCTGTACATGTTTGTGTAAAATGCATCCCTGGGGTATTTTGGGTGGCTGAAGAAGTTCCAGTTCCAGATTGAGTAGAGATGGGTGGGTTTATGGATGTGCAGCTCCAGTCATTATTTTCGGTGACAGGAAAGTACAGACAATTGTCCAAACGAACTCATTCCAAAGAAAAATTCCAACATGTGGATTTGTTACATGTGAAGGGACTCGAGTGAAAGATAAAAATACCAGGAAGATTTGCCTTCTCTGACACCTGAGAATTCCCAGTGTTTGGCACCATGAGGTGCCCTTAATCACACATCCAAAGAACAGACCCTTTACGTTCTAGCTGTGGTCTCTGGATAATGAAGAAGCTCCCTGTCTAGAAAAAGGGCTGGATCCATCAGTAATGGTTACAGGCTGCCCAAGGACTGCAGGTGTTCAACTGCTTCTCTGATCCAAAATTCAGAGAAACCCGTGGTAATCCCACAAGCAGAACTGGACTAAATACTTACATAGCACACTGTAGTAATACTGATACAGCTCTTATCAGGCACAAATTGAAAGACTGTCTCTGTCTTGAAGAGTTTATGGTCTGAATATACAAAATGGGTAAAAAGGAAAAGAGACAAAATATCAAGGCAGAAGGAAAAATGTCATGATATATAAATACCGTATTAATGCCAAAGCTTTTTTTTAACTTCTAACTGAAAAAGTAATGTTTAGAAAGGTGAGTGAAAGAGAACAGCCATAGGGAAAGAAATTAAGTGATAAAGGGCTGAAGAAAAGATGGAGTGAAGAAAGGGAAAGATGGAGACCAGGAAGAGATATATTAATCCAGGCCTGTTATAGTTGAGATTGGAATATATTGTCTAAATCCTGAAGGGAAATACTGTTCTAAAATCAAGCAGTAGTTCATGAGTCTGATGTTATCATCTGTGTCCAAAGCAAGGACATTTCTCCTGTTCTTTTTGCTGAATATCTCCTCCCCGAGCTTACGTAAGAGGAGTGTGGGCCCCGTGATGCAAGTCTGAGTAATTCCAGGGCTCTCAGGACAGCCCGGGTGGATGCTGATGTTAATGTCACATTCTCTTCCCTGATGGATTCATTCAACCTAATTGCAGCTGCCTACAAGCCAGCCATTCAGCCTAACCCACATTACATACTCGGGGTGGGATGAATCCTCCTTGCAAGGGCTTGTCCATATCTGCTGATTATTCAGGAAACCTGAGTGACTAGCTTAAACCAAATTCTTAACTTGGAGCCTAAAAGGTCAAGGGGAGGAATTCAGTCCTACAACTCTATGAAGCTTCTCATTGAATCAGTGCCTGCACTGTGTCTACTCCTTTGAATGGCACTGCAACATGCCACGGAGTACAGATTTCCTATCACACCACAGATGGTTCACTGGAAATGTTCCAGGCTAGCTGGTGATGCCCACGATGCTCTACAACAACTTGAGTCTCTCTGCTGGGAAGCTTGAGAATTGTTCAAGGCACTGTGTGTACAAACAAAAGCTGTGGATGTGAGGAGGAGGGAGAAACAGCATTCAGAGCAGAAGCATCTGTTCCAGGGTGACAGTGTTACTGTCACCCTCTAAAATTTCAGCTAAATTGAAAACCTAAACAAATATTTGAGTTTGCACCCAAAACTATCTGGTAAAGTTCACTGTAATTTACCAGGCTTCTGTCTCAGCTCCTGTCACATTTCAGAAAACTCATTAATACCCTCCTTTAAGACCCATTACTGAGGGTGTGCAACTGCACCGAATAACTGATAAAATGTATTCTGCCTCTTGATGAAATTGTCCAGATAGATTTCAACCTTCACAGAAAGGTTCTGCTCCAAGACAGGTAACTCACACTGGCAAGTCTCCATTACAAGTGCATTTCAATGATGGTTTGCCAACTCAAAAAGCAAATGTTAGCTGGGGGGGGGGGGGGGGGTTATTGTTTTATACTGGGACCAGCCCTGTGTTGTGTATTTACTTTCTGAAGTCAGCTGGAATGAGAAACTTGCCATTGCTAGGCAGCCCAGCGGGGCTGGGAAGCATTTCTGGGCGTTCAGAGCTGGAGCACATGCTGCCCACAGGGAAGATTCACTGCCCCTGTCCCACAGCCCACCCGTCCCTCCTGCAGACACCAGGGCTTCGGCAGCAGGGAAGTGCCTCAGCTTGGTGCAGAACATATTACACGACCAGAACACAACAATTATCACATTTGTAAAGCTTCAGGGATAGGAACAATTTAATAGCTTTTTGAAGCAGGCTAATTTCCTGGAGCTTCTTATCCTCTTTTTTTTTTTTTTTTTTTTTTTTTTTTTTTTTTTTTTNNNNTTTTTTTATTATTTTGCTTTTCATGCATGGACAAGCTCTTCTTTGCTACAGGTATTTTCTGTGCAGGATTATTATGTGCAGAGGAACACAAAT
This sequence comes from Promerops cafer, assembly GCA_013398275.1. NCBI lineage: Eukaryota > Metazoa > Chordata > Aves > Passeriformes > Nectariniidae > Promerops > Promerops cafer. The sequence continues at coordinate 672,273 of VZSE01005855.1, read as the reverse complement.
TATTTAATCACTTTAAAACAGTGAGAGAGAAGTGAAAAAGGGCTATGTAAGTGCAAACTACTGCTACTAACCTCTGTTTTAAAAGCAAGTATCATTTAGATAGATAAATGTATTGCTGGTTTACAAAACTCTGCACATTTACAAACCAGGGCTGCTAAACAGATGACCAGTTTATTTTTGCAGCTTTTCATAAGCTAGAAACTTCAGCTCTGCAGTGGCAAATGCCACTGGGAGACACTTCATGCTAAGGCAAAAAGCAGGACAGAAGAGGGGAAAAAAAGGTATTTCTGCTATCATTGTCTTCTCACCCTGAAACTGGCACTGAAGCATGTTCAGTTCCTGTAACTCCCAGGTAAGGATGCAGACATTCATAATTCATATTCTAATATCTCTTCAGCACTAATCCCCCGTGACTCACAGCTACAGTTTAAAACTCCAGGTAACAAAGCCTTTTGTAGCGTTAATTCCAAATAATCTTCAGACTTCAGAAATCCCTGAAGTGTAATTTAATATCTGTAATATTGGCTCAACCTGTTTTGGTATGAAAACTCATGGTGGCATAATTTTATTCATAATTTTATTGATATTATGTATTAAAAGGAGAGAAAAATTGCATTGGTGACCAAGTGGTCATTCTGCCCACCCTTTGGGAAACCCATGCTTGAAAGGAACTTTAAACACAGAATGAGAAGGGGAAAGGTTAAAAGACAGGTCACACTAATTTATTTTTAAACAACTCTGTTTCAGACAGTAGATCTCAATGTAAATGAAAACAAATATATTAAATATGAATGACAGAAACTGGTATCACATTAAATGCAAGACTTTTTGTGACCAATTTTCATTAAAATAAACATTGCTATTTATCAGAAAGTTAGAGGGAGGGTTGAACATTTCAGCAGTTTCCTACATCAAAAATGTGTTTTGTAAAGAAACTACACGTCAAATTATAGCTATTTGCTTTCAGCTTTCAGTTATTTAGTTTTGTACTTTTCATGTGTCAGTATTTTTTTCATTTCACTTCTTTATTCTGTACTACAAGTAAGTCTCTTTAGAGCAATAAGATCTCTAAAATCCCTTTAGTGTTTAGAAATGTCAACAATTCAGTAGATTATACTTGATGAATAGGCCAGATAGAAAAAACCTGCCTCAAGTTTTTATCTCAAGTGAAGTAAGGTGCTTTGAAGAGCACTTGATTTGAGATTTAGAAGCCTGCCACTATTCAGCCAGACACTCTTGAGAGCTGTTAAGTCCTGACCCATAGCATGAAAACAGGTTGCAGGGAGGGAAGAAATACCAGTAGGAAATACATTTTGTACTCCCTGTGTAATTATTTCTTCTAAATACCATTTAAACATTTCTTCCCATAAATAAGTAAAAACCTAAGAGACAAGGCAACCTTATCAGACCATCTTATTTGAGTATTCTGAATGTAGCTGGAACTTGCCAGGGGGAACAGCTACAGCACTGGAAAAAGATGAGGCTCTAAAGGAAAAAAAAATATCTAAATGGTTCTTTCCATTTGAATAGACTACACTGACATACTAAAGCTTCATATTTTTGACAAGAGACATAGAAAACAAAGAGGTTTTCACTTCAAAATACGCAGTGGAAGCACATGGAGTGGTTTGGTTTGCTATAACTATAGAAAAATATTTTTTTCATCCTTTGCTATAACTTCCACAGTCTAAAACCAATCTCAATACCAGACTACAATGAATTCATTCAACATCACAAAGCAATCAGTTTAAGATATCTGCACAGCAATAATAATAATATCAGATGAAAAGTAATGCAAACTGTAAGTCACCCCTTTGGGAGGAATATCTGCTCCTAACAGATTATTGTGCTTGTGCACAGGCTCTCTCCCCCAACACTACAGCTTTGTAACTGGTTCCTTGAATAAGAACTTAGTTAGTAACCTAACAGCAACTGAGCACATTATTTGGGCAAATGTCTCTTCAGTATCTCCTGCCCTACTTTCTGCATCTCTGAGTTTCATAGAGATATAAAAGAAAAGGCAAAACTAGGTCATTCCTGGGCTGAACAAAAGAATTTTTGTAGTAGTATAAATTACTGACCTTTCTAATAAGTCTCTCTTTCCCAGCAAACCAGGCCATCCAATCCAACTCAACTAATTAATGGTATCCTCCAATAACTACCAAAAACCGAAGCACACAATCCAATTAATTTGGGGGAAATATTTCTGTGGCTTTTCTAAAGCTTTTACACTTAAGAAACACTCTCCTAAATTAGAATAAATTTCAGGGATTGTGTTCAATTATTAGTTAGCATACAGTAATTACTATTACAGTAGCTGTCCTGTACTCATTGATAAACATCACTGTACTGAGCCTATCTGGGACCCTGTAGGGTCCTTTTGACCTGG
>VZSE01005855.1:592384-664884 GCA_013398275.1 Promerops cafer | reverse complement strand
CAAAACCACTTCCATATCAGAGATCCACAAAATCCGTGAGGCTGAGAGGTTCAGCTCCTTGTCTGCTCAGCACACCTCGGAGCTGTTCCCACCCAAGGGAACAACTCCTTGGGAATACTCGAGGGTCAGGTTCATGCATGTCCTTGTCAGCTCTCGCTCCTCTGCTGCACGGCCTCTGCTGGTGGCTCTGCTGCAGCAGGGGAAGCTCCAGCACCAAACTGGATTAACCCATAAGTGATGAGACTCTACTGATTAGCAATATGTTCAAATGTTACTTTACTGGATTAAACAATTATCAAGTAGCCTGGACAAAATACTCTCAAACTCTGAGGAGAGGATCATAGATAAAGAACAACTGTCAGTGATGCCAGTTTGGGGAAAAAAAGAAAGAAAAAGAAAATTTCAAACCCACTGGGCATCAGAACCAAACAGGGAAAAGTGGGTTGCAAAAAACATTGAGAACATGACTGTTTTTCTTTTTAAGAAACACAGGTATTTTGTAACACAAGCAATAATAGATACATCTAAATCAAATGGAATAGTAGATGTTACAATGGAAATGACAGTTTTGTGTTAGTTCACTTTACAGATAAATTCTACAGCACAAAAGGCTAAATTCAGATATGGCAATTATGATTTAGGAAAAATTATGTAAAGGATTCAGTGTAGCAGCCATACAAATCTCTTGGAATAAAAAGAACTTGAGATAATAAAAAACTTGCCAAATTTGATTTAATATCTCTTCATAGAGAATACCAAAGATGCTGGTTACTAGACAAGAAAAATCTTGTATAACATGAGCAGCATAACACTTTTATTTGGATGCCTTACAAATAGCTTCAGCTGACATTTAGGCATCAAGTAAAACAAGTCAGACAGACATGGTTGTGACCATAGCAAAAGAATATTTAAATGTGAAATGTAGAAATGTCTCTCGCTGGCACAAGAACAAGGATATGGAAAAATGTGGGCAGGATGTTAACTAATTCAGCTAGAATTGTCAGCATTGTGGGGGAAATTGCATGTGCCTTTTTAAAAGAGCTTACTGCTAGGAAAGCAGGTATATTGCTTCTCTGCATTTCTGTAATGTGAGTGGAAGTGATTGTTACCAGGAGAATACTTTTCCTTTTGTCAGATCATCTGATCCATACTCAGCAAAGGGCAGGAAAGGCCACTGAAATACCTTGGTGTTACTTATCAGTGGGTTAATCCCATGTTCATTTGTGGGATAATGTGTTTTCTATGAGGAAGTTGGCCGCCAATTTCATTAGAAGCAAGAACTAGATTTTATTATAGGAACAGAGAACTAGAAGTCTTGACACAAGCTCGTGAACCAGCTCCTCATTTCAGCTGCAAGAATAAATGAAGGAAAGGATTTTTCACCCTCTGCACCTGACAACTGATGTGGCTTTTGCTTGATTGCTGGTGCATAGTGTTTGTCAGGTTTTCTTCAGAGGTGTTAAAGAAATCAATCTACTGCATTTTGCTTCCATGAGGTACACTCCACTGCTACTAGGCCTCAGCTTTTTGTTTCTAATTACCTGTTTCTCTTGATTCTTCAAAATAGTTTCTTTAGCTCTAACAGAGTACTTTCCCCAAGAACAGGGGTGATGTTCCATTCTTTTCACCATAATGCTAAATTCTGTATGCCAATCACTAACTGCTTCCAGCACTCCCTTTATAAATTTATTGCTGGTTTATCTTACTTCATGCTACATCCTCCTTAAAATATCCTTCAAGACACAGAAGGGAAACAGCCAACTATTTCTATTCTGCATCCTCTGCAGGGGGTCAGATGAGGAAGCGAGCATAAAGGTTCTGCCGTGTCCTTATCTATCAGGAGAAAAAAGAATCACACCAGTGAAGGATGCCTGTGTGCCCCAAGTTCAAAATCCTAATAATCTGAGTAACTCCATAAATGATGGAGAGTTTTGAGCAATTTCAGCCTTGCCTCTTCTGCTACCTTTCTTCCTCCCATTCCAGGGCCAGTAAGAGTCACAATTGCTGGGTGAGAAGGGTGAGTGGATAGTTGGTCCCACAGAGCCATGGCCATGGCAGTGGCCTCTCCCAGAACTGCTGGACTTGGTGCAAGACCAGAGATGTCCTGTGGTGTCACTCGCTGATGGCTCTGAGCACTCCTGGCAGCTCTAACCAGGTGAACATTTTCTAGCACTCAAATCTGAGTGTACCCATCCTCGGAGCAGTCAGGCTCCTCCTGAGCACCACCAGCACCTCTCCAATCTGTCTTGCAACACATGAGGTCCCCCTCTGGATGGCTTACCCAAGAATATGGAACACAGGTAAAAAATCTCCACTAGAGAGAGATCAGCACTCCAAAAGTGCCTTTACTAAAGGTACAACATGTTGCATGCAAAGCCATTGAGGTGAAGTGACTCAAGTAAAAACCTATTACTCCACTCAAGTAAAAACCCAAAAAGCAAATCCACAACCACAACCTATCACTGGAAAACCACACAGCACAATGACAATACATTTCAGCATTAAACATGACTGTTACAGCATGTGTCTTTAAACAGCTACCACAGCAGCTCTTCAGCAAATAGAAACCAAAAAAGGAAAAGACAGTTACAGTCAATGCTTATTTTATAAAATTTTACCTGAGGGAGTTCCCACTACTCATGTACTGAGAAAGCACAGATTTAAGAACCAAGATCTATTATTAAAATCCTCACTTCTGAAGATGCTGTGTGTTTCTAACTGTACTCCATATAACTGTAATTGTGTACATGCAGGATGGCAAACAGGAGGGCTCTAGCATTTTTTAAGAAGGAAATTGTAATTATCTAAACTAATTCAATGTCCTCTTAAAATCCAGCATTTTTAATTAAAAGAAAAAGGAAAATGAATGAAAAACTTTTTGATGCTGTTGTGTTATTAAAGTTGGATTTTTAATCACACCAATTATTTCTAAGAAACACATCATTACACACTTTAAATTAATTTCTACTTAACAACTTTGGGTGATTAAGTCTTAAGCATATCTCACATCATAAGTAGTGGAAAATGACAGTTTGATATGTTACATAATATGACACAGATGACACAGGCTGCTCGTTACTTAAGACTTTTATAATTTTATTTTTTCTTACTAAAAAATTCCACTGTCCTTGCCGCCGTCTCATTAACAGAATGAGACTCCACATTAGAGCCATTTACTCTGAAGTGTTCCAGTTTGAGGTGAGGTCTTGCACAACATCCAATGGCACATCCTGCCTGACAGGACTTGTGTGGGATAGCAGCCGCCAAAGCCAACAACTTCCCAGGTTGTCAACTTCCAGCGGCAGATATTTATTAACTAACTACATGGTCCTTTCACATTCTTGTCTAACTGAAACTTAGTGTGAACTAACCACAGTGCAATTACAGTGCACAATACATTTTGGATGATGCACTCATTTCCTACCTTTTAAGCCAATCTAAGATCCTAAAGATCTGTGTAAGTTCATGTGCATGTATAGTTCAATTTGGACAAACTCTGTCAGAATTACAGCACATATTTGTATTCTCTTTGCAATCCTACAACCTGCGTGGGGAACGCCAAGACCTATATGTTATATTTTTAAAGGTAGCTCTGTAAGTTCTATGAAGTAATTTACTATTACAAGCTAGATGAATTACTCTGGGAAAACACAGCTTGCACCCAAAGGTATACTAGGAAAACACCTTTGCTGGAAGGATTGGACTCCATTCAAGGATATATCAACTCCAGCATAATATAAACAGTACAGAAGAATATTTTCATGGGCACCACATAGTTACTGAGAGCCTGATTTTGGAATCTAACCCAGTTTTAGTGAAGCAATAGCTTGTTTATTTAATTTGAGTTTATTAGAAGTTCTTACTTCTGAAAGAATCATTCCTTCTCTGTTTCAATTACATGCTGTGGCCTCAGAAAAGCCACGGAGTTGCCAAAAATCTGCCATTTTAAAAACAACAGCCAGGTAATATACAGAGTACCAGGTTAAAAAGCTAACCTTCCAGCTAAGCATTAGAAATTCAGTCCATCCCCCCTCTTCCTCCTTTGCATTCCAGACCTGAACTTCCTTACAAGCCTTGGCACAACTCTTGTTAAATAGTTGAGCTCAGGTACGAAATTTCAACCTACTAAAATCAATTATGCTAGTCAGGGTACAGACACCAGTATTATGCAGTGCTTTCTTATTAGGAGCTGAAAAAAGAATGAGTTGGAGTGACTTCTGGAAAAAGAAAATTCTTTTTAATAGAAATTAAATGAACGGGACATGAAAAAGGAAGTCCCTTGCTCTGGCTATGTCATCTGAGGGGAAATACTTTCATTTAGCATACAGGTAAAATTATTAAAGTAAACAGAACTTTTCACTTAGCATAAGAATAAAATTATTAATCAAGTAAACAGAGCTAATTATGTAGGACTTTTCCTCCCTCTTGGTATAACATAAATATCTGAAGCTTTGGAAAAGTGAGCAGTGAGTCATGAAGAGCCTAAAACAATCTTATCACACACACAGTGAGACATTGCTAAGTAGGGCATGCACTGCCAAATGCTGGAGACTCTACCCTGAGTAGTTTTCACATGCTTATCTTGGGTCATTATCTTTCCTTTTTCTCCAGTGTGTTAAGAATAGCAGAATTTACAAAGACCCCAGACAAGTCCAAGTTATGGACAACACATTATGGAACCAATCATTGCAAAAATACTCAATTATTGCTTAGCTAGACAAAAAAAAGTCCCAAATGTTCTACAGACTTCATTCTTTTCAATTAGTCGATACCATATTTTGATCGAACATCTCATTCCCAAACTACACTTATACACAAGTCCTTTAAGAAATTAAAGGAAAAAAAGATAAGCACAGTAATTATGCTGTAAGAGTTGTGTATTTCTATTAACAGCAAACAATTATACAGTAATTTTCAAATTAGACCCTCATCTTACTTTGCACTTTCACAGTCAGTGACTTACTCAGTGGTGGCTATAATTCCTGCTCATTTACACTTCTGCCATTTTCAGTATGGAACACCCATTTAAAAATAGACACTGACACTGAATAGTTTTTATTTTTTAGACCCTTAATGAAAATAATAATTGATTTCAGAAGAAAGCCACTGACTAAACTCAAGGAGATCTACAAGATGAGAAGTTGTGCTTGGCGATGTCAGTGCCGTGTTGGGACCTCAAGGATTATTTTGACATATCAATAGGTATCTACAGGATGTGACAGGAAACATGAAGTCTGACAGTTCAAAGAGTCTTCTTTCTCCAAGAAAATCTACCTTCACAGAACACCTGAAAACACAAAAATATCTGGAGATACTGGGCTTTTAGGTAAGAAGAGGAAACTACCATGAAGAGGCAAAAAAGGGAAAGTAAGCACCAATCATAAAAAAATCCTGAAATCAGCACCCATGGCTTTTCTCTAGCTCAGATAAGCATTTTTAAGGCATTTTAAGTATATTTTAATACTTAGATTGCAAATTTATCTGTTCTCACTAATGAACTTATTAAATAACACAAAGTTTATTTTAAGAGGTGGAACTGGTTGGGAAGATGGTTGTTGTGCATTAACATACTAGAAAGTTACTTCTCTGTGAATGCTCAGGAAAAGACAGAAGCTTTGGAGAGACAGTTGTTCTTCTCCTTGAAATAAACAAACAATGACCTTTTGTTCCAAGCCTTGTCCTCTATGCACTGGCACAGTCCCATGGGCTCCTTAGCTGGGCCTCCACCATCAAAATGGTATCTGTATATTTCCATATGCAATGACATAAAAAAAAGGATACTGAATCATGAAAACACATTTTCTGCTAAGAAAGATATCTTTAAAATGTTAAGAAGAAAAAGGAATTCACAAGTTTTCCTTCTTTTGCCTCTTTCAGCCAAAGAGGACAGACTGTCACTATTGCCTGAACAAGAGGCAGGAAGACAAATCCTCCATTTACAGGACAAAGTATCTTAGCCTAAAGGCCAAATACACACTTTGGAAAATGAAACAGAAATTCTTGAACTATCCTTCACTCTTTTTCACCAGCATCCACATTAGAACTATTTTGTAAGGCATGAATCTTTCAATAGCTGCCTTCATGTACCTCCTGAGGCCTTCTTAGGAAGATAAACTGACAGCCCAAGTTTTCTGGACCAACCTTCTATTGATTTCTTTTCTTTCAAGGTAAAGAAGCCCCTCAGGATTATATCGAGAGATCTTGCACAGAAATTTGAACAGAGAAAACAGAATTCTTCCACTCCACAAATAACCAAAGCAAGCAAACTGAATGAAACTGAAGTCTACCAGAAAGGTAGGTTACTCCATGAAGTTTTTTCATTTGTTCAAACAAGAAAGGCAAAAAAAGAAGGATTTGGAAATTATACAAAGGGTAATGAAATTAAGATATCTGTCTCATAAAAAGTAGACACAAACACCTAATTTGTCTCTCTAAAACAAAATTACGAACAACAGGAATGATAATATGATCTCTGTTGCTAATCAAAATGACTTTAGCATTATTTTGTCCAATTGAATATTTTTCATGTGCATGCATTAAAATATGGGTTTATATAAAACTAGGAAATTACCCACAAAATCAAGATATGTATCTCTCTTTTTCCAGGAAGCATCTAATCTGTGTGACACAAAGTCAGCTTGTGGCCTTCACCCTCCACATAAATTTCTGCCAAGCAATTACTTAAAAGTCACCTTAATAGTAGGAGGAAGTTATTAATTTTTCATATTTACCAGCAGACAAGAACCATAATACCAATTTACTCTGAAGGTAAGGGCTTGGTTTCATTTGCTTTTTCTTAAAGTATGATATATGAGGAAAAAAAAAGATGGACATGATTAAAGCAATTCATAGGAAATTTGAAGAACACAGTTATGCGTTATTTTATGGCCTGTGTATCAAATCAGAACTGTACTTGAATTGTTTTTTGATACTACAGGGTGTAGAAGATGCTTTCTGTGTAAGAAACCACTTTGAGATACCACTTCTCTAAGACTGTGACACAAATGGTATTATTTAAAATTATTTTCCTTTTTATGATTTAATTATTGTTAAATAATGTCATTTTATTTGTGGAATTTCAAGAAATTTTTGAGGAGATAAACTAGATGAAAGCTCTGTGAGCAGACAATTTTAGTGTTGCGTATGTAGCAGTTTAATTTATGGTATGCTTTCTCTGTTTATAAACTGTTACTCTGAAAGTAAAATCCAAACTATTTGAAAATACTTATATTCTTACTACACTGAACTCTATGACAAATAAATACACCCTAAAAACCAACCTGCAAATAAATACCCCCTAAAAACCAATCTTTTTGCTAAAATTTCTTTTACTAACTCGATGTGCTATAAATGTTTTGTTGACAAACAAAAGCAGGAGAAGTTGTTGAAGGCTTGCACAAGGGGCCAGCTCTCCCAAAAACCTCGGCAGCTGGGAGGAGAGGAGGCTCCTGGTACTGCTGCCTGCAGCCACTGCCCAGTCTGGGAGCCACCTTTAGTGCAGGATGCCAATGGAAGTGTCACTGAGGCCAAATTCCTCCCGTGGCACGAGGACTCCCACCGGGAGCCTCATATGCTTGTGGCAAGGAGCGAGGCAGAAACCTGAGGCTGTGAATCCCAGGCAATCCTGAATAAACAGGCAGCAGACGGAGGGGTGGCTCCTCCAGCCACCAGGAAAAACCTCCTGACAGCAAATGGTGCACAGCAAGCCCTACTTCTAGGAAACTGCACGCGAGAATCGTTGGGATAGCATGAAACAGCTCCTGCAGCTTCACTGCTTTGACTCAAAAGCCAAGGAAGAGTAAATTTTATTTCTCTGCAGTTTCTTGGATGTAAGTACCCAGCCCTTAATTCCACATAGCTCAGCAGAGGTTTTGTTGTCTGTTTCTTAGATCAACTTCATTGAATAAAGTATTCTTTAAATGGTCATTAGATAACACTCCCCTTTACAGTGCAAGCATGTAGATCTAGGAGTGCTCTTGATGTGCTGCCCCAGGAGGCAAAGAGCAAAGAATTCAGGTGTTCCTTTGATGCAAACCAAGCCCAGTGTAGTAAGAAAGAAGACACAGCTTTTTTCTTTTTTCCTCTGGAAAAAAGTAGAATTAAAGAAGATACTCTGTAATTTTGTAATCAGTGAAACAAGATTATTGAGGAACTCCTGACTTCATTACTGACTTTCCCTCTTAGCTGGAACAATCTTGGCCAGCTGCTCTGGTGAATAATGGAGAAAGCGAAAAACTTCAACCATAAGAAGAATCTGATGCCTAGGCTATTAATAGATTTTCTTTGATGCAAAACATCAAATGAAAAACTGCCTATATAAAATTATGGGGCCACTATATAATATTAAAATGTGTATTTCTTTTGGTCTTCAGTGCTTTACAATGGAAAGTCAAAGGCAGAACTTAATCTGTGATGAAAAGGAATTGCTCTTCACTGACCTTCAAACTCACCACTACTGCTACTTGTCTGAAAGCTATCAAGCAGTTCTACAGCATTGGTTTTTAACACGTTCAATAAATATCTGCTCTCTGTATAGGGTGGAACAAATCAATCACTAAGGATTGTTAACTTATTAGTGATAACATAGTACTTAACTGAGGAAAAAAAAATTAAGGAATATATGGAAATCGTTGCCTACTTGATTTTTGTTATTTCTCGTTTTCTTTTTCTTCAGCATATCATCCACTTCCATTGCAATTATTTCACAAGAAACATTTTGTCTTAAAAGTGTTTGCAAATTGTCTCACACTTTTTAAAGGAAGTAGATAAGCAAGCTGCAAGAGACCTAAACCAGAATGATTTAGAGTAGCCAATCTTTTTATTCTAAAGGTTGTAAAAGTTTATACATATACACAGACACATATCTGTTTGCATTGTGTAGGTGCAGCACTGCAATGCCACAAATGCATCCAGCCAAATTTAGCTAGCTAAGCTAAGCACTAACTAAACTTGGTTCTTGGTCTCTGACAAGAAAGATAAATTTTTAAAAAGAGGTAACTTTCAGTCTGTTTTCCTAACTTAGAAATAATTTTTTTTTCTCAATTAATCATTTAGACATGATAAATGGTCCCGGGCACCCAAAAGAAGGAGCATTTTTATGGTCCTATGAGCATATGCTTTATGTCAAGAAAACTATATTTTTATACATAATACAGCCCCATAAAAAGATTACACTGAAAATAGCCCTAAGACAGAACAAATCATAAAGAAGTTAGTGCATGTGTTAAGCCTGTAGAGCCAAAGCATAAAAATAATATTCTTCTGACATTGTGAATGAATGTCACTTTCATATTTTTGTGGGAAAATTTACATGGACACTTTGAAGGCAATTTGTGTCTCATGTATGTAGTTGCCATTCTTCTGTTTCTTAGTATATTTATAGAACTTGGTAAAGATAGTTTTGGCTGTTCAAATGAGATTTGTTCAAATGGCATTACCTTGGCATATTGATATTCATTTTGAGAGAATGTTTCTGCTCAGCTGAAAAAAACTGCTCCATCTTTTGCTATTAAAATTATTATATTTAGATACTATGTGACTAAACCAAAGAATAAAAGAATTTTGAGAAGTATTACACATAGTATATATATACTACTATAATATGATAGTTTGGCTTTTTTGAGTAGTGTTTTAACTCTCAGAGCCAATCCTTCCTTGTAAGCATATGGAAAGCTGCCTATGAATGCTGAGCAGAGCTGGATCAGACCTCACTATCACTGCAAACAAATAGCTGACAAGAAGGGAACTTGTTTCTCTGAAAAAGAATTTATAGTGTCAACTGAAAGAACTAAAAATTATGTCAGCTTTGGTACTTTTTGCATTATTTGTCATAGTAAATGTAAAGGGTTCTGCCATTAAAACATACTAGAGATTTATATCAATTGATTGTATTTATAATATTAACTTCAGCCTATTTTGAACCAGAAGGAAGGCTTTTACAGGCAAGACACAGTTTTATTTCCCCTGAAAAAACATTAGGCATTCTATCTAACCCATAAATAACATTGCATTTTATGACTAGCTAAATCATTAATCAAGGTAAGTATGGGGGAGCCAAGGGATCTCAGTTTACTGGGTGGCTGATTGCCCAGCAACCATTGCCTGTAATTGTTTTTTAGCAGCAGCAGCACGGTGTTCCTGGAGACCCCGGGCTCTCACAGAGGATGTTCTTTTCCTGCAGAGGGGCAGGGAAAACCAAAGAATCCAAACAAAACACTTGCAGCCACACTTCATGCTCAGTTTCACTGGCTGCAGTTCATCACAGTCCCTGAGCAAGGTGAGTCTTTTGAAAAGCCAAGCCTGCCTACAAGTGGGAATCTGTATTGTGGGAGTCCAAATCTGATCTCTGGACCCAGGGATGTAGATCTATTGGATTAATCAAATGCTAAAAATAAGTTTTTAAAAAAGTGATTACTTTTATTTATGAAGTTATTTTATATGATGGTGAGAACTAGAAGATTAATATATATTTAAATTTAATTTAACTTTTTAAAATAGCCACAGAAATGTTCCAGACCAAGGAAATCTTAACAGTTTATTCCTAACATACTTTCTGCTGTTCACAACTACCTTTCCACTTCAAAACCATTAACTTCTGGACATTCTCCTTTTCCTGCATTCTCTACTTACACCTCAGGGTCATCTCAGACACCTTCACTTTTTATTATTTTAATAAATTTATTTTCCTGGTTTGGTTCCTAGCCATCATCACCCTGTCCACTTTTCACACATATCTACATTGCTCTCCAATAAATCTATCCAATGCTTGATCCCAGTAGAGAATGGCCCAATAACTAAGCTGCTCAGCCACAATCCAGAAACTCCATTTTCCCCAGTGCTGTGGTAGAGATCTCTTGGATGCTCCCATCAAAACACTGGCAGAAATCCAGACAAAGAAAACCAGAAACCAAAGAAAACTTCTGCCCAGTCTAACTTAGCCTGATTTTTGGCAAAATGGATGATAAAGCTAAGATCATCCAGCATTTCAACTACTGGTGACACATTTGAGGTCTGAAGCGTAAAAGCTGTAGGTCTGTCTTCACTGAAGTCACCTTCTACAGCTCAATATGCTTTTTAAACAGAAGTTTCTGGAAGCAAAGATCCCAGTCAAAGTTACTACAAAGGAAGGGTGGCTGAACATTTCTGCAATAGATTCCTTTCTGTCAGAAAGAAAACAGCATGCAAAAATTTACCAATAGAAAAGCCACTTCAGCATGGTATTAGCTGTATGAAAGATCCTTGACTTACAGGGCTAAAAGAAGTTGAAGGGATTCAGTTCATGCCTTGCCATTACATTTTCAGTAGCTTGCCACAAGAATGGAAGGTTAGGTACAGCCTCGATCAAGATTCAACTGTAATTTTAACACAGCAGTAAATAAATGATTCATTGCCAAAAAAGTCCCCAGGGTTACAAGTCTAATCCTCAGTGCATTTGATACTCTTCCATTTCACTTTCACTAGACATGACAGACACACTTTTGGGTACAGAGCCCAAACTGAATTCTTTGGTGTATCCAGAGCTCTAGAGACTGCAAACCAAGCAGAGATGAGGTAATGCTTCCTACCCACACCCACAAACACATTCAGAGCTGCAAAGCCTTTATCAGAAATGAGAAGCTTGGATTTTAGCTGAAGCAGCCAAACCAGAGACTCTTTCTAGACCCATGTAAGTGCACATCCCACTCAAGAAGAGAGCAAAAAGGGAACAAATCAGCCAGACTGAGCTATACCCCAGCAGAAGCAGCCAAAGTAGAGAGATTCAAACAAGAAGAAAACTTCCTGTAAGTTTGGCCAGGATTTCTCTGCCTTGTGCAGTTTGTTTCAACCTTCTCTCTTTCTCAGTCTCTACCTCATTTTCACTTCCCACCTGATTATCCTCCCTGTTGTCCCACTTCAAACATCTTCTTGTGCTCAGTGTTTTTTTCCTGGTTTTGTCTTAATTTAGCTTATATTTTAAGTTCTTCTTCCTCCAAATAAACCAAAGAAAACATTAATAATGGCACTAATATGGCATTTGGTGTTGACTCATTTTTTTTGTACCTGTGTGTTATGTGTTCGTTCTCTGTCAGGTGTCTGCAAAGAGCAATGATCATCTGCTTGTTGTATTTGTATTTTTATGGGTGCCTATCATCAGTCCCTGGCTGACCATACCATTAGAACCACCATTACAAACACAAAAATACCATTATGGTGAAATATTTGATACTGCACATTGCTTCCTGTAAAGTTCTAGCACCAAATTATTCCTGGAGAGATCAGATTTAGGACACACAAAATAGTTTCCATTTATGCTGCAGTCATGGCTCCATTGCTAAATCCATGTTTGCCTCTATAGACACCAAGGCTGTAACAAACACTGACAGTATCCTGACATTAACTGAGAGCAGGTGAGCAGTTCAGCACAAGGAAGAAAACAGAATGGAAAATGGAAAATTGCTATTTGGCTACTTTTGGTAGTTAGGGCTCAGATTATCTGTCCTGCTGTGGGACCTTTTAGATGAGATACAAGATGTAGAATTCAGCTGTCACAGGGAATCAGAGAGTCCATTTCTGAAGATGTCAGCTATTAACTGGGACCTAGCAAAATCCTACCCCGATAAATAATTAATCTTTGCCTAATTTAATGATAACAGATATTCTATTTGGATAAAATATTTTTTACATTTTTCCAGAATAAACTTTTAGTTCTGAGGGCTTGGGCAGCTACAGTGTTTCATTCCTGAAAGCATGGTGCAGTTAAATAAAACACGGATCATCTCCTGTATAAACACAGTTGTTACAGTTCTTTGGGATGTCATATGCATGGAGCCAGTCCATACATGCACAGCAGGACTCCCCAGGATTTCAGAATGGGAACTTAAACCACTGATACTGAAATAGCAAATATCTTTAAAATATTAGTGTGGGTTCACTGTCATTTCAAGCAATTCTTAAACCTGACAAAATTAACTTACCCTAATTATGATTAGATTTTTCAGCCTAAAATCATCACTGGTTAGTGACTCAACTAATGAGTGTTTTTATGATTTATAAATTAAAGCAGAAGATTATGAGTTTAAATTCTACTCCTGATTAACTACATTGGAAATTTTATACATGACTTGTCATTTTAAAATAATGGTATCTTAGAGTTTAATTAAGACATGCAAGAATTCTGAGTAACTTGAGGTGTAGGATTCAACATTATTATTACAAATTGTAAGAAAAATACGTCACAGTATTGCTATTATTAATGTTACCAACATGAGATTTAGGATAAGGTGGCAGCTTAAACCAATCAAACTCAGAACAAGACGTTGCCCACTGATGAAGAATTTATCTGCTCTGGGGCAGGAATTAGTGTGCAAAGTATCATGACCTGTATTGCACAGGAGGTCAGATTAAGTAATCACAATAGTTTCTGCACTCTAAAATCCTGTAATATTTCAGGCTGAAAAGAAGTTAAACACAAAGCTCTACTTGCTTCTTTCTTCTGAGTATAAACTATATGAGTGCCATTCAGCGATATAAACACATTCATTAGGTTTCAGAAGGCCTCCTTTCTAAGGAAAGAAATTACATACTTTTGAGTGAACTACAGTGTTTTATGCCTTTAATTCAACACTCTTAGGGCTTACAGTTCATTGAAATTCAAAATCATGGGTACAAACTGTGTTCACAAAGAAAATGTTGACCTTCCTATATAGCAAATGCCTTTTCGTTCTCCCTTTTTTTTTTTTTTATTTTAATAAAGAAACACTAATGAAGCTGAAGGAGGTAAAAGATTTGACCTTCCTATTAAAATAACAAATGTAATATAATTCACATATTATAGCACGTTGGCTACTGCTCATGAAATAAAATACTGCAACAGAAAGAGCATATTGTTTCTACACATCGAAAATATGCAAATTAGACAAGTATTCAATATTCACTTGAAAGCGACAAAATGTACCAGACTACCAATGGTATTTAGGAAAGCAAACTGGTTGAACATGATTATTTGAATTTAAAAAATGGGTATGGGATTCCCCTCTCTTTGCTTCTTGCCATATATGGTGTCTGTGGAATATCCACAGGGCAAATTATTCACTACCTTTTTCAAGATGAAAAGCTACTGATTGGCATCAGACATCAAGAGGGATTTTGGCATTAGAATAGATTTACACTTGATGACATGTCAAAGGCTTGAAACAAAAACTACAGAATTTACTCATGAATGCCGAAGGCAAGGCACTTATTCAATAGTAGCTCAATGCACATCTTTCCAAGGATGGCATTCAACCACACCAAGAACAAAATACAGCAAACAAAACATGGTTATACTTGGAAATGAATGTGCTTGACTAGACTGAACAAAATAACAGCCAGCATTACCTGTTGCCAGCTGTCAGTGAAGAATAAAGAACTGTAACATCCTTGTAATAAAGAGGGAAACAGAATCCAAGCTTATAATGAAAATACAGCAGTTAGAGGGATGAAGTAGGATCAGCAGCACTATGTGTGGGCATGATAACTCCCTGCTGGCCCTTTAAGAGTGTATCCTCACTTCTCTTCTCCCACAAACACTTGAAAATAAAGAAAAACTAATCAGGAGAGTAGGCACAAAGTGTTGTTTACATAGGTGTAAGAATATATGACATATTGCCAAGTTTTGCCATTTCTTCTTCAACCTCCATTGTGATTATTTTAAAAATAAAAATTCCATTATTAGCATTACAGTGAAGGGCTTGTAAAATAGAGGTAGAAACATTGACAAGATCACAATTATTTTGGCACAGCCAGTTTAGCAACAACTGAACATTCTCCTGCTGATCTTAATAGAGGTAAAATGCAGGTATCTCATTTCCATATTGGATGTGTGGGAAAGCCCACCTAAAATAGGTTTGGCACCTGTGAGCAATGAAAAGAAAATGTACAGTAGAAGCCAAAAATAGGAGGAAACATGAGAAGCACAAGGGAAAACCCACTCACCCATATCACACCCATGGAAACTAGAGATTACTTCAGTTCACTCTGCATTATTTTGTACCTCTGTCCTTACAGGGATCAACTCATGTCACATCTCACATAAAAAGTTAAAGGACTGCTTTGTGAAGATAAGGTATCAAACGTGAGGAGCAGAGTTTACCTGGAGGACCTGCAATTTCAAATAAATGCAAAGAGTAACCTGCATAAAATCAGAAAAACATAAGGAAAATTTGTATTTGGTTTTTCCTCACCACAGCAGATTCGAAGTAGAGGTGAACATATTTTTTCAAGAATTATATTTCAAAGTCCCTTTAGAGACAAAGCAAATTCATTAAGAAGAGTTTGCAATTTCAAAATAATAGAATGAGTTATTTTGGTTTTTCTTTTGATAAGACTATGTTAAGAAGGACACCACATGCTCCTAAAAGAAATAGTCAATTTTATAATGGATTTTCAAATAAATAGTTACTGTTTATTTAGAGCATCTTCAATGGCTGAACATACTGTAAATTATGTCAAAAATTAAAATTCACCTGTTAGTCAGGATCTGCTAGAATGACCTAATGTTCACAGGAGATAATTAGTCGACTTTTCTAAAGAAGATATTGAAAAAATGGCAGCATGAAGTAGCCATCATATTTCATTTCTTTTAAGATACTCGTAAAAACAGACAGTTCCTTTAGATCTGTACAAATGTCAGATGAACTCCTTGGAAATTTTGATACAATTTGTAGATGCAAAATGACTTCAAGAAAACTTTCAAAATACCCCACCTCCTCCTCCTAGGGTCTCTTCTAAAAGACAGTGAAAGAAATATTTCATCTTCAAAATGTATCACACATTTAATATTAGATGCTGAATAGTCCCAGAAATAGCCAAGAAATCAAAAAGTTGACAAAATATAGATTCATGAAGAGTGTCTGTGGCATCTGTGAAAAATATTCTGGATCAGCATTTTGGTTCAGGTGGCTCTGCCTGAGGTGTCTGCCATCACCAGACTCAATTTTTTTGAGGAAAAAATAGCTTCCATGAATGGAAAAAGCTCCATTTTCAAGAACAATCATTAACTTTAATGCTTACTGTAACAGACATCCACAGCAAGGTAACAACTGAAATTTAATGCATGTGGGAAGGTGAGAAAATACTTAACGGATTGCTAAAAACACTTTAGCACTTCTCAGATTACTGGTGCTCAGTTCCAAAAACAGCAGCTCCCTTTTCCTGCCTAGTGGGATGCTCTCAGCTGGACTTCTGGACTATAATTAATGCCTTCTATATGTTAAAGAAATAAAAGAGCAAAGACAGCTACAGTGCAAATTGTGTAACTTAACATCACTTTAGTACTGCAATGAACAGTAAGGAAAATCCCTAAAAGAATAAATAAATAAATGGATGAACTTTGCTGCTTTTCGCAAACTTTTTATTAAATTATCTTCAGTTATTTGTAACTGGAAGTATGTTTTGGGCTGAGATCTGAGAGGATGTTGTTCCACAGTACTATGAGGTCTCTATGGTAGCAATTTGTTATGGAGCAGCAAAATTATTACAGATCAGTAATTCAGCATATATAGGTGGGTCATAAAAAAACAGGGTTTCATTGAGATTTTTATATTATATGGTAACTCATACATGCATGAATTATTCTGTCAGCTTTTAAATTGACTATCTATATCTGCATGATCATCTCTATTTGTGTTAAGCTTCACCCAGGATAAAAACACAAAAAATTTATGTGAAAGAAATTCTAATTTTATTTTGAATATATAATTAATACTATCTAAGCTCGTTCAGCAGTATATATGCATATATATATTTATACTGTATTTCCCATATGAAGGGGCAAAACATGCTATTGGAAATTAAGTATCTTTGTAGCTTGCACATTAATAGGGATGTAGGTAATTATTTATCTGAATTTATAACAAATGATTGCTCAAAAATAATTTCAGAACCCCCATCCTGTTTTGGTTGATCTCTGAACAAGTAAAAAAGACATTTTACTCTGCTTTTCTCCTATGTCAGATTATAGACAATTGGTCTCAGACTGCTTAAATGGCTGGAGCAGTGGAGAACCCCAACAGAACAAACCAAGTAAAGCAATTAAAACATCTCAGGCTGCTGTGGAAATGAAAAATTAGAAACTTTTATTCTAATTCCATAAGCACAATCCAAAAATGTACAGAACAACAAATGCAGTCCATATCAATAATGCATTAATGGAAATGGCTAAAGTTTAATGGCCCAGACTGCTTTTAAGTCATTTTATCATATCATTATTTCATGTCAAGGGTAAAACCAGTTGTGAGAGGTCTTTTGAATGAATAAAGGTTTATCAGCCAGAGCTGATAAATGGATCTAAATTTTTAAATACAGGGCTCTGAAATTTGGTGTGAAAATGTCATAGCTAAGAAAGACTTCATGCTTTATTTACTATAAAGCAGAAATTTAAGGGGATACCTGTAAAAAAGGACTTGTCTAATGCTCATCTGAGTGGGAGGATTGGCACCCATTTCTGACAAGAAGTCAACTGAAAACCCCACAGGATGAGGGAGACAGAATGAGGTGTAGGGAACCACCTTTTTCACTTGGACCTTGAAAATAATTGGACATTATTTTCTCAACATCACCCAGAGCTGGATGACTACAAATTATAGGTGAGTGTGAAAATGTGATTTATAATCAAAGCTACTGTAATGCAACCACTTTATTGCATATTTCTATGGCTTTATATCTGTTTGAACAAATCACCTAGGGATCTCAACCATCTTTTTAGTTAATGTTAGGAACTGAGCATCTGCATATCTGAATGCCAAAAACTATGTATAAACTGCTTGGAACTGTTATTTCAGATCAATCTTTAATTTCCAATAACTGCCACCCATAATTCTCTTGCACAAAATTATTTATTTTGTATATACTTCAAATACTGTACATCTGATTATTTGTACTACTTACAGTACTCACACTATTAACAACCTGATGGGATAAGCTTTTATCTTCAGGCTTTGCAGATTTTTGAATTATTACAATTACACTGTTAAAAACACGGTTCATATTAAAGTTCACAAAGTACTGCAGTTCTCTAGCAAAGCAGTCTTCAAATCAGGCTGCACATATTTGCACACAGGTCAGAATTCAGTGAGAAAACTCTCTATTTTCAATTATAAAGCTTCTTCTTTTTTTTTATAGCAATAATTCACTGTGATGGGCTCAGTCTGCTTGATGGCAGTGGGGAAATTGGTGATGGATATCCACATTTGGTAGAAGCTCCATTACTAAAGTGGCTCCCTCTTTTTAAGATAAGAGTGAAGAACCAACAAAATGAAAAACAAAGCTTCTGCCTATTTTACTGATTTATACTGAACATTATTATACACAGTTTGGAAGCCATCTCTCAACTTTTAAAAATGAATAAAGCAAATTGAATGAATAGATGCATAAAAAGTGTTTCAATGTCACTTGCACTCTGCATATTTTTAAAGTATATTTTAAAATATGCTGTGTCCTTGTATCCATAATTTAAGCAAGTTTATTCAGAAGGTGGCTTTTTGATGACATATTCAGAGCATAATATAGGCAAAAGCCAAACCTAATGTACATATTAGGCAAAATAATGCTGTGCATGTCCAAAAGAAGTGTCTGAACTGTTTTTACCATGACTTATTCATACACTCAGTACTGCTTTCATTTACTCTGTGAAAACATCTATTCAAAATATTTGTTTCTCATTCCATCACCTCTCCACTGCTAAGTAAAATGAATAACACAATTATCATAAACATGCATTTAATTCATTTTGTCAGGCATAATACAGCATGTGAAGGAAAAGGTTTTCCTCTCACAACTGTAGAGGAAGAAAAGATATTCATCATTTTGTAATGGGAACCCTGCTCATAATAAGATCACGGTAAATTATTTTTAAAACAGTTTAGTTTTGAATATTTCAGACCTCTTTGGTAGGTCTAGCTTATACCGAGAGTTTAAACTTGTCTTCTTATCTGTGTCTGTGCTGACATTTTCACTAAAACTGGACAGATTAATAGAAGACCAAAAAAATGTCACAGAAACCCCACACCTGACTGTAACTTTCCAGTGATTATTCCACACTCCTTCTCCATATTGACAATATAAGTTATCCTGACAATATAAGTTATTCTCTTTTATTTAATCAGACTTCTCTCTTTAGAAGGGCAGATGTTTCTCCATTAATATGGCAGAATGTCTTTGTTTCCTCACCAACTGTAGAGACAAATGATTAGCACAACAAACTCTGGCAGTCTGCCTCCCTGTTACTTGGTGCAGACAAGTGAAATTGTTTCATGGAGTATTAAAATATTCCAAAATTCAGAACAACCCCCTGAAACTATCATAACATCAGATAGGCTGACATTCAACCCAAAGTTTAGCCTGTGTTCTAAAATTTGACTGCAATAACACTTCTGCTTTCCACACCTTCCAATTTAAGTAGTGGCAAAATAGCACCAGGAGACAAATAATAAAAGAGTACAATTTGATTTACATATAAATTTGAAGTAGCTTGCTGGACTTTTGCAGCAATACATCAAGGTTTAATACAGTGTTAAAGGCTGAAGATGACCTTGATGCTGCTGAGTAATGTAAAAGATTGAAGATGGCCCTATGAATGCAATTCTTTAAAAATAAATAAATAAATAAATAAGACAGGATACTTTGCCCTGCCAAGGGGACCCCTGCAAAGTTAGCTCCACAGCTCTTGCTACATGTTAGGAATAGTCAGAAATCCCACATGAGGAGGAAACACCCAGAGCAAGACAGGACAGTAACTGATGTGAGTTTCTGGCAGAAGTGAGGAAGATGCTCTGTGGGAGACAGGACCAGAGAGTGACTCAGAATGGAATTCACCTCCTGTGCTGCACATCCTCCTGAGGTGTTCAGTGCAGGCTGTAACTACAGCTGATATTTGATTCATCAGAAAATTCACATATTAGCAAACTGTATGCTAGCCACCGAAGATGGATCAATCTAGAACTTGCTGAAGGTGAAAATCAGTTAATGGCAGGATTTAAATAAGATTACTTCTGCAAACTTACTAAGCTCACACTTTAAACAGTCTTTTCGATACAGAAGTAGATTCTCTCAGGAGACAACAAGAGGGTCTTGGATTGCTGTCAAAAAAAAAAAAAACTAACAGAGACTTGGACTGCAAAGAAAGCTCTAGAGATGTGATTTGCAATGTCTGTGATGAATGAGGAATTGTCAAACCGTTCAGACTGATGAATGGAATGAACTGTGAATGAGGGACAATTTTGTTTTGCTAGAGAGAAATACCTGAGTGAAATGCAGAATAAAGTAAAAGACAAAAATATAAATTTAAGGAAGAAGAGATACAGGACAAGTCACTGTCTTGCACAAAAGGAACTTTACAACCATCATCTTCTTGTGTATTCCAAACCAAAGGCGTTGGGGTTGGGTACAGATCAAGTGGTTAAAGAAAGCCTTAAAGTGAAAAATGTGACTGTTTATAGGACCTGGTTTCTACTGGCTACTCCTCTCATTCAGAAATACCTTATAATACCAAAAAAAAGCAAGGGTGAAGATGATTGGTAACATTCTTTGTTTTGTGGATAAACTAGAAGGTATTTTGAGGAAAGAAAGCAACAGAAGGAAAATTTTTGTAAATGATGCTGTTATTTCTCTAACCAAACCCCTCAAAGGCTAGAATCTGCTCAGTTTCTACAGTCATTCAGCTCATTTTGCATATAAAAACGTTTGAGTACTTAGATTTATTTTTATTACTATATTATCTGAATCATGTTTCTTAGATGTTAGTCTAATTGGATGAAAAGTCTCTTACTTCCTCCCACTTCAATATCCAGGCCAAACTGATCAAAGTTATTTCCTCTTCACCCACTAAGAGAATTATTAAATATACTATGAAACACGACACTAATCCACTATCTGTTTGGAACAGTATAAATAGTAATATAGCACCCAAGGCATCCTAGAATACATATATATATACACACATATATATATCTATCTTTAGACACATATATATATATGTACACACAGAGAGAAATATAACCACCCTATAGCCCAGAACAATCTGTTTTCTCTGCAACACAGTAAATACAGGGGAATTTCTTAATACTTAGCTGCTATTGATTAGCCCCAGCTGAAATAACTGAGTCTCTTCAGGATCATGGCATGCTATTCCCTTTAACAAAATGCATCACTTTTTAGTACAAGTAATTTTTTAAAAAGGAATATAAAGAGGAAAAAAAAGCTTCATAACAGCAGAGGTTCATGTTTGTAAAAATTTTCTTCTAAGGTAGACAGGAGGAGGGCACAGCCCTCCAGAGTTTGAGAGTGACCTCTCCACGTAAAATACTTCTGTATTTCACCAGTTTCCTTTTAAATGTCAGAATTGAGATTGACACTGGACAGTACATTATGCAGCCTATTTTGATGTTACTTATAAACTCTATTTTTTAATATTTATTTTGCTGAAACCGCCAAAATCACTTGCAATGCCCAAAGTTATTTATATTATACTCCAGAACAGTTGACCATTTGATATTATGCATAAGATATCCCAACTCTTGTGAATCAATCAAACACACTGATTGAACCTTTACATGACTGGAACTTCCTCAGGAATAATCACCTTTTGTGCTTATTTTGCAGTTCTAAGGAGAAGAGGTGGTATATTTGAACTTGCAATTTGAAGTTATCATAATATTCTATAGCTCCTCACGGAGTAAAAAAGATTTGAAAGACTGTATTTAACTTGATGTTTTGATAAGATTACTACAGGTGTATTAAACCAGGACTTACATAAGCAAATAACAGGTTTGGAATAAGTAAATTGTATTTTTCTAACATATTGAGTCCTTCTGCTTGTTACAACTTCAAAAACTCCAACGTTACAGTCTCTTTTATGACTCCCTAACAAACAGTTTTTGTGGTTGATAGGAAAATGATGCCTGCTACAATTCAGTTGCAAAAAACCAGGGCAATACTTTAAATGAAAGACTTTACGGTAAGCACTGTTCAGTGAGAAAATACAACTATTATTATGAGAACTTTTAAAACTGTACTCAAATTTAAAATGTTAAGTAAAACTGTGATAGAGACATATCAGTTGAGCTGGAATCATCATATAAACTGTTATTACTACTGACAATTTGGTCATAATTATAACTTTCTGTGCATAAAGGCATTATGAATATTATTTGTACCACACATTCATATCTAATCATGACAGATCAAAAAAACCTTTCGCCATATATATTAAGGTTTGGCCACTTCACCAAAATGGTGTCACTACCTATGACCAAGTCTCATAATCTTATTGGCATGAAATATTCCATTAAAAATACATACTAAAAAGTAATAAAGGTCATAAATGGGGAAAAGAAGTAAAATTTGGAGTAGTAACAGAAGGCATGTGTTTGTAAGAAGAATGTAAACTTCTACACAGGTATTTGACTAAAACCAGGCTTTCAGGGAAAAAAAGCCAAACTGTCTTGCTCTCAGACAAAAAGATTTCGTATTATGGGCTGTTTTAATCAAACAATAAAATTAAGCACTTTAAAATCAACTGGTAGACACATACTTAACTCTGCAAAAGAGCTTTACAAGCAAAATTAATTAATGGGTCAATTCTTAAACTCTCTGTACCCTGTTATTTTCTATTTTAAAATGTTATTAATTTACAATGACTTCCATGACATTAAATTTAGGTTAATACATTAATATATATTAACAAGATAATTATGTCAAAGGTTATCATCAACAGTTCATAATAAAAAGTTATGCTCAAAAATAAAACTTATTATTTATAGTTTAGACTGCATAATAAAGTATTAGCAACACAAAATGTTAATTAATTTCTAATTCTCTATTCTTTTATTTGGATTTCATGAAGGTTGATTGGACTTGATCCATCATTTTACGGAAAATTAATTATTTCAAATACATGCACCACTTTATGCAACCTGCCTGATTTGCATTGAGGAAAATTCAGCAGAAGTAATTGAGGCACAAGCAAATACTGGCACTGACTGAACTCAATTTTCATTCCAAATTTCTGCAAAATCCCAAGACACAACAATATCAGATGCAGGGGGAAAACAAACAAAAGCAATGTGTAAAGGGAACATGAAGAGAGAATATTACAAGAATCAGAGAACAAAGGGATTGCAAAACTATTTTAGTGCCATAGATGAACAGTGAGGGCTTCATTCAGGCAAGGTGGAATAAGATATCATATGGCATCCTGACAATTGATGTCTTCATTTAAATGTAAGAATTTACATTCTAATTAGAAAGAATTTACATCTTAATCAGAGGCAGCTGTATTATCTTGTTACTGTTTTTTTCAAAGGTAATGAACTAAAGTACTGCTGTGCTTTTTCAACCAGAAACTAAATAGACAGCATACAGTGTTATTTTATAGCCTACCTGCTGTAAGCTGTTATTAATATTTTCGAAGACTAAATTCAAACAAAATCTCTTAAAATAAAAATTGTACTTGACATTGCTTGAACGATATTATATAGGCTTGTTTAAAATATTTAACCAATACCCTTTCTAACTATATTTTTAAGTACACCTAGTCATAAAGGTAACATTAATATGGCACCAGTGAAGCACACTTTCGTTTTAGGCTTCAAGTAATATACTATAATTTTGGAAGGAAAAAGGTATTTAGAATTTTTTTTACAAAAAACCCAGTTCCACACATATTTCTCCATGTTGTTCACACAATACATGAGGAAAAATCAAATAAAATATCATTTTTGTAGCTCGTGTAAATACACTTTCAATTGAGGCCAAACTGAAGTGGTATGGATGCTAATTCTAAAGGAGGAGTCCCACCAAGGAATACAGAGCTGCTTTTACAGGCATTTTTAGACTTACAAAATCATGGTTTAGTAGTTCAGCCTAGTTACAATTTTGTTTGCTCTTGAACAATTTCAGGGATTTTGATACCAATATATAATATAAAGCTGCTGCTGGGAAGCTAAGTATGAGTGCAGAAGGAAGCAAAGACATTTTTTTCCCTATGAAGAAATTAGATGTGGGAAGTATAACCTGGGAACAGGTCTGGGAAGCTCCTGGTTTAGTGACCAGTTCTGCAAAAACTAACTCTGGAAAAACTTTGTTTCACCATTATTTGTCTCTCCACATTTGTTAGATCTCTCTCTCTCAGCTCTGTGTCTATTCAGAATGGAAATATTTTTGGTGCAAGATCATTTTATTGCTACAAACCAGGCAATTTTCAGTTGAATTGGATACATCCCTAAAGAGTACTGATTTAGGATGCATGGCCTTCCATCACACTGTCTCTTCCTCTGAACTCTAGACACATTTTGTGTATTTTCATGTATCTTCTATAATAAAAATATACAATCAAAAAAGCCCCCAGCTGGGAATCTTCCTAGAAAACTCGGTGGAAATTATTGAAAGGAGAATTAGCTCATCTGCCACCTCAAGGGTTAAATTAATTGGCACCAGCCAGAAAGACTCACATCCTGAGATGGACAAACACTCTGGCAGAGTGTTTGAATCCCAAAGTGCTGATGAAATACAAAGCATTCAGCTGCATAAATGGAAAGGACCAGTTTTCAGACAAAGATTTGCCAAGCCCATCACTCTGTGGCAAATGACAGAACAGGCAGACTTGCTGCACATTCTTCACTGGAGACAACTTCTGCTGACCTGCACATAACTTCTTCCCAAGCACAGTCCCTCCAAAAGTGGATGGAGAATGAAGAGTCAAAGAATGCAGAGGGGTTTTTTTTTGGCTTACTGGTTCAGGCTACATGTTCAGCATTTATGACTTCCCTGTGATTACAGATCAAATTTATGTGACACCATCACTGTTTAGCAAAAAAAAATATATGATTAATGAAACAAAGACAGTAGAACACAAAGTAGTCATCCCCCTGTACAATAAGGAACATAATAAATACATCTCAAAGATATACTGAAAATTTTTGTTTTTCTTGATCTTCAAAGGAATCCTGGAATTGTTAAGGTTGGAAAAGACCTCCAAGATCCCTGAGTCCAACCATTAACCCAGCACTGCCAAGTCCACCACTAAACCACATCCCAGAGTGCCATATGGATGTGTTTTAAATACGCCAAGAGATGCTGCTTCAAATGCTTCAAATGAGTCCTGTTCCAATGCTTGGATCAGTTTTGGTGAATAAATGTTTCCTAATATCAAATCTAATTCCCCCAGTGCAATTTGAGACTCTTTCCTCTCATCCTGTCACTTGTTACTTGGGAGAAGAGACTGAGACCCACCCTCATATGGTTAAGAGAGTAAAAGGGATCCTGGAAACCCCAAACTCAACTCAACTTTTGAACTTCTGAGCCTGAGTAAAACTTTCACACTGTGTATCTGGAGAGTTAAAGCAGACCAGACTTTTTTACCCTCTGGTAGAGTTTTCAGAAAACTACAGCTAAATGAAGCCAAGGGACTAATTTCTACTGGAATCCTTTGCTGGTTTTTGAAGAAATTTTTGATTCCTCTTCTTCACTGTAGAGAAATATAAACCTCTACACAAGCAACCAAAACAATCTCTTTCCCCAATATTTTTTAATATTTCCAAGCAATTGCTCATAGCATAGTAATAGGAATGGAAAGATATCTGACAAAATTATCAGCACAATATTCTGGTATTAATTGGAAAACTACTTTCATTTATATAACTGCTTTATTTGCATAATTAGTTTCCAATACTTTGTTCTAGATTAAAGTCATTTTTTCCTGAAAGCCATCAGTTTCCCCTAACATCACTTGCCTCATATATTGTTTTTTTTCATTCAACTTCAAATTGTATCATCCCTTCTAGAAAAAATGCTATTTCCCATTTAAATCCTGAAACAACTTTAAAGCTGTTTTTACTTTCACTGCATTACAGCAGTTCTTCACTGATCCTGAAATCCACTCAAAGTTGCAGTCAGTATAAACATATTGCAATAGTTCCTTTTCTGACATGAAGTACAATATAAAGTCCCTACTGAACCCACTTCTGTTACTTAACCATCATTTAAACTTTCATCTTACACATGTTTTGCAATTTCATAATTCATCTTCACCAGCCTTTTTTCCTTAGCAGCATTAAACCAAGCAGACTTTGCCCTGTTTCAATGTATGGTCACCATAATAGAAAATTTTTAAAATATGGACTTTTACCATGATATATATAAGTTAACTAATGATCTGAGCATCAAGACAGTGTTTTAAAGTAAAATACAGGTTAAAATCCAATAAAGGTAGCTAGTGAAATGCAATGTCTCACAGTATTTTACTATTGTGAAGTAATCACGAAATTTAAAATGCACTGAGATTCGCAAAATCAGTGATGTTTTAATTTCATATTTTCTTCTTTGGGGTGCATACTGTTACTATTATTACTCCATATTTTCTCTTTTAAAGTAAACAAAAGTGACAGTTAAAGAAAAAGCCATGTAAAGTTATTATTCAACAGCAAAATGTGGAACTTTTCAATTATGTAGTTCTACAGACTACTAAACAGTCCACTAATCTTGCGAACAAATTTTTCTGCAGCAAGATGGTAGATCCAGTTCTCAGGTTGTTATTCTACAAGCAGAATGTATGGAATGTGCAAAATTTTGAACGTGGGATTAAATGTGGGATGAGTTTAGATTTACATTGAAATGAACTTCACCATCAGTAGGAGTTCTGTGGTTGACTCTGGGTGCACGGGCAGGGGGGTAGATGGAGGCCAGCTGAGAGCAAACCACTGTGACTTTTACCTTTAGGGCCAGCTCAAAACATAAAAAAACCTCAGAACATAAAATGCAAAATATGTATTTATATTCCAGATACCTGGGGGAAAAGGGCTAGAAAAATGAATCCCCCATGAAGACTGGGACAGAGATTTCATGTGAGTTTTTTAGATCCACAAAAACATTAGGAAGTTTAGTTCCTCACCCCTCAGTGTTCATGCCACATACTTTAAATTAGGATCACTGAATTTATTGATATATATTTGTGCATTTGGCAGTGATAGAGTTTATGAAGAGGTGATAAGGGGTAAAAACACACAGCAGCTGATGCAAGGATGTGAAAACCAGCTGAATGAAGTAGATACTAGTGAAGAAGTGGAAGGAACTGAGAGAAATGGCTTCAATATATTATTAGAGGTGTTTTATTTTAATTATTCCATTGTTTCACGTTATGAGATGCATTTGATATTTTCCCACTCTCTAAGTACATATCCATTTAATAATTAAGCTACCACTTTTTAAGTTTATCCAGTGTCTTCAACAAGTTTTCAATTTATTCCACTTGACAAATTGTGGGTTTTTTTCCTACATCTGCTTCTTCCCATTCTGTTTGCACTCGTCTAAAAGCTGGCTTTGGTTTTGAATACATTTAACTGTTCTTTTAGTTCACATGAATGATTTAAACCCATTTTGACACATGATAGAGAACACTTAAATTTGTTGTAGCTATACTTTAATTCCTCTCTTCATTGTTTGTTAACACAATAAAACTGTTTGGCAGAAAATAATATGTTTTAATTTACATTTACTGCTGATGTCTTCCTAATAACCACATTGTTAAGATTCCACTTACTGTTTAATTACTTAACATCATTTCAAGAAATGTCATGGTTCAAAGGGTGGTTTTTCTAATAAAGTGAAGTTTTTCAGTGTATCTAATATCCAGGTCGTGTCTAAAAGAATTCTGTATCAAACAGTTTGAAGTGTAAATCAAACACTAATTTGTTGTTCTCATACTAGGCTAAACATTTTTGAAAAATGAGACATATTAATAAAGTAAAAAAACCCCCAAAATAAAAAAAAACCCAAGTGGCCACTTAAAATTTTTAAAATAAATTTTAACAATGTCAATTTTAAAAGCAGTCACACTTAGATTCTTCTATTATGGCATGGAAAAAGAGTAACATATTCCTTGGATGAGCAATCATCATATTCCCTCTTTCCTGTGAGAAGAAAGCAGTTTGTCAAAACCTCTGGAATGAACACTATGAAAAGGGGAAATATTCCTGTTCTCCACATCGAAGAGCAATGGAATCTCACTGAAATAGCAGCAGATTGCACCCAGTCCAGGCTGGGGGCTGAGCTCTCCCAAAAAACACATTCATGTCAAGACAGGGCTGCTGCCTCCTGCATCAGGCCCTTCATCTTTTCCTTGGTTGATGCAAGCAGAATCAGGATCAGCTGATTAATTCCTGCTACACCAATTAATTTAATATCTCCCAGGCTTTCTACAGAACAATTGGCTTTGTCCTTCCTCCTCTCAGTTTAGCCTGAGGTCTGTGGGCTGTATTTGGTTCAAAATCACATTGTGAATCTGAGCAACTGCCTGTATTATTGGCAGGTTTATCTCTGCCAAGTCAGACTGAAGATTTCTATTAAAAGTCAATGTTTTGTGACTCCCCCATGGTGTTAAAGGCACAGAGGCAGGCTGAGAACAGACAGCACAACAGTTTTACCATGAGGAAGGTAAGATGCAGCTGTCCCAACACAGGAGCTGCACTCTTCCAAGGGAATCAGAAGTCCAGAGGCTTTGAAGACTCTGTCACTTCCAGTCTGGTGTGTCAGAAGACTGAGGACTGGTTTCAAACCCAAGCTAAGAAACATCCATCCTAACTACTACTGTGGATTTAGTTATTCAGAAGAGCTCCACAGAATATACTGGGGCCATCTGAAATGCTGGCTGTAGGAACAGGAGCTGAGGCTTAAATTGCTCCACAGACATTCTGCTCGTTGTGTCAGTTCTGAAGGGTAAACATGACACATCGAGTCATGTGTGACCATGCTACATCTTCATTTCATGTATCAGTACAGATATAAATGATCCTTTATTTGGAATCTTCCCTGAATTACATTCAAATGCCCAAGAACAAGTATGCTGGATGCAGAAGCACCACAATATCACTGAATTCCTACAGAATTAGTAACAAGAGGAGATGTCACTTACTTTTATAAGGCACTCATGTATATTGGAATTCTAAAATTTCCTAAACATCACTGAGTTGTTTCAACCTTCAGTAAATGAACTGTTGGATTAATTCTTGATGCCACTGCTGAATCAGCCAAAGAAAAAAATCTGAATCACAACCAGGTCATGTACTCAAACAAGAATAACACTTTGAAATCATTATATTTTAAAAATTGGTTTATATGTTCAGATTTAGGAAAGAAAACCTTTGATCAAAAAGTTTTTAAAACAAACATAACTGAAAAAAAGCTTTTTAAAAATCATTATATGCCTCCCTATTAAAATGCTTATTTAAGCTTTCCTCTGCCAGTTACTATTGTCAAAATATACAGCAGTAGTTAATAAGACAAGACTAGACTTAACTATTGCCTTTCATAATAAAACATGAAGATAAAAATGAGGCTTGGTGTAATTTATATGAGAGAAAATGATGTACTAAAAGCAAGACACTAAATCAATTTTAAACACCAAATGCAATTTATGTCTGACTTTAAAACTCATCCTCCAAACATTAATCTAGACAAAGGCCAGAAACTGAATGAGGCTTAATTTGTGAAACTGATACCTTTCATCATAACCTTTAGCTGAAAAGGTCATTAGATATATTATATCTAAGTGAGCAGCTTATCCCTGCTTCATTACTGATAATTAAGGCAAGTAATATTTTCTTGACAGTAATGTGTCCAGTAAGAGATATTGTCTAGTTTGCATAAACCAGACATTAATTACCAGAGTAGTATCAGAGATAAAAAAAATTAAGTACCTGTGTAACATAATTTCATTATTTTTTCTTCATTTCCTTAAAGAATTAGCAGGCTCAGAAACATAATGAGCATATTAAGAAATCCATTTTCAAGCATTTATTAAAATCCTTATTAACATTACACAAACATATTTTTGCACTTACATAAACAGAAATGAAGGCACCTTGAAATACACACATCATTTAAATATTTTGTCATCTTGCTTTACAGGGCAACATTCAATGGTGAAGTGCAGTTATCAAATAACAGGTTCATATTTGGACTTCATTTCAAATGTTAAGGCTTTCCTATAGATGCAATCACAAATGAGTAAACGACCTCTGATCTTCAACTTCAACTTATGCAAAGGCTGTTTCACCTCATTTGCATAAATGGTAGTTTTGCTGCTATGCAGAACAGCACATGGATCAAGTATCCATGTGAGAATGACAACGTTGTCCCTTAGATCATTATCTGGTTAACAGTTTTCATTTCTCAGTAGAAACTACTCACAATGTTTTTAAAAGCTATAGTGCACAGTGTTTAACAAATAGAAGAAATAGAGATGAATTACCTGTAATAGTTCACTCTCAAGGTATGTTATCTACCAAACTACTCTATGAAAACCTTGACAAATGTCATCTGGAGAGATTTTACCTCTTAGTCATGACACTCTCCAGAAATGCTGCTGTCAGCGCACGCCCTGCAGAGGCCATAAAAGTGGTACCTCATCCTTTTCTCCCTTGAAGTCCTCTCCCCAAGAGCATTTGCATTATGGGAGCTTCAAGCAGCATTTCTCACACAGCATCACTAATTTGGAGGGGAGTCCGGGGCTCTCTTGTTGGACAGGAACTGTTATACTAAAGCCTGCTCCCTGACAGACAGAAGGAAGGTGTGGTGGTCTCCAAAGAACATTCCCTGGGCTTTCTAGGGAAAAGATATCCCATGATCAACCAAAAGAAGATGGGTAGGAAGGAATAGGAGAAAGGCTTTCACAGCTATGGATATCAGCTGTGATTCCCTGGAGCTTGGATGGACATATTCAGAACCAGCCAGAGGAGCACTTCTCATGTTACTTGTGCACATTATTCTGAAACATTTAATGCATTAAGTTGGCTGACAATGTGTTACCACCATGATCATTTGTCAGACACAGACCTTAAATACTGGAAAGTTAATGGAAAGATCTGTTTTGTGATAACCACCTAATGAGAAACCAGCGTGAAAGCTAAATTAAGGGAAAATGGGTGAGTATCTGAAAAAGACGAAGAAATCTTTCAGCAGTAATTGAAACTATGAAAGTTCTGATCTAGTTTATTTTTGAAATTTGTGTAATGCAGAATGACCATTTTGCATCAGGACACAAAATCATTACTTGAGTTAAAGGAAATGTAAGGAAAGTGAGGGTAAGATAATGACCATGCCCATATATGCTGTCCCCTTACCCCTGAGGCAGTCTGCAGTTGTAATGGATGTTTTTTCCTGTTCCCCAGGGCAAAGACCAAAAAATAGTAGTGAGATAAAGTTGTGTGAACTCACTGGGCACTTGTGAGAGCACATGGAGTTGCAACTCCATGCTGCAGCTCCGTGTTTATGTGAGACCACAGGCCATAACAGCCACATTCTGTGAATGCACAGAAAGCCTAAATCTCAGTCCCTGGGAGCACCACACAGTCTCTCATGTGGTCCAGATTCTGGGCACAGCCTCATTTTTCCAACAGAAAAGTAACCAAAGTGATTTTATTTAAAGAGGAAATGCACTTAACCTGGAAAACATTGTCACTTCAAGCCAAAATAAAGCTATTGATGCTCTCACTGAAAGTTGGCTACATTCATCTGCAATCCTGCCAGACTTGCTTGTGACAGCAGTATCCAAAATCGCATTTTCCATGGCAGATGGCCAGAATATTTCTGCCTTTTCTTTTGGATCAATACCTAGTCATGGCCTGGGTAAGGCAGGAACCACCACAGGGAGTGACCATGTAACAGCAGGAACCAAAACCAAGCCCACGCTGCTATTTGCTCTAATACTTAACACTTTACAGACCTTCAACATCCCAAGGACCAGGAATCAAAACAGAAGTGACCACAAATGTTAATATGGTATTTTAACATCTCCTGTGATGGAAAATGCCCTCATTCTTCCCAGTTTCTTGGGTAGAATAAACTATGGAAATCACTGGCAGATATAACATATAACTGAGGTTATTTTTACTCTAAATATCCTGAATTCAGGCCTGAAGAAGTTGCTGATTAGCCTACAGACTCTTTCTAAATTAGAATATTATTCTTCAACATCAGAACAGTACTGCTGAATTAGTGACATGTAAAACATTGCTCATTGGTGTCAGTATTCGTAGGGTTATGGCATATGATACTGCAGATGGCTATTTATTTATAAAGTGTGGCACTGTTTCAGTCATGAATTATTCATATGTGGCATAATATTGACAAAAATCTCTTGCATGTATATCCTGAAACATTTGCTGTTTTCAGTGCTATTACAAATAGCGACTTCATCCATCTGGTTTTACTCTGCATTTTGGTTAAAAAAATGATCTGAGTAAAAACATAAAACAATCTTTTTTAGCCCATTCAGAGAGTCAGTATGCTTTAATGGGTGATCATATAAAAAATTATTAATATCTCCTATAAACCAGCAAAGGAATTGTTTTTTTAACTGTTATTTCCTATTTTGCAATAGATAAGTTTTCACAGAGTGAATTTCTAATCTCTGACTTTACAAGTTCTGGCTGTAATTTGATTGTAGGATGTGTATTTTCCTTTTTGATAGAAGAGTGAAACTGAGGTCCAAATTACTAAACTGAAATAAATAATTCCATTTATAAACAAAGCTACTTAAATATTTTCAAAAGGCAGAAATTTACAAAAAAAATACAAATTCTAGGTTTTCTGTCCCACTGAATAGACACTGAACATACAATATACAGTGAAACACATTTTGTATGAATTTCATTGTGAACATTGATTAACCTCTCCTAAGTAAATTTGATCACAGTCATTGAGACAACAATGCAAACATAAGTAATTTTCATTTAAATACCAAGTTCACAACAAATTTCTAATTATAAACTGACTCTGGAACAAAGTTCTGAATCTGGTCTGCTTAATGAAATTAATAATTTTTTTGTAATGTATACAGATTGCTCATTTTTTATTCTGATAATGTGTTTAATGTGATAATTCCCTACTATTCCATCAGACAGAGGAACTTGTTATTTTTAGTAATATTCCATTGTTCCTACTTTCCACCAATTGTTTTTTAATTTGGCAGTTACTATGACACTTATTTTTCTAAGAGTGTCAGTAACAGACATAATGGAGTATTTTTTCAAATAAGAAATGTAATGCTGGAAACTTTGAGAACCTCACTGTAGATCAAAGGTGTAAACTTTTGTTGACAACTCTTCCTAATAAGTCATTGCTTTTCACAGTTTGCCTCAGTTTAAGAGGCAAAAATTAGCATTTACTGCTTAAAACGCTACCACTACATCTTCAGCCTCTCAAATCTGAATTCAGAAAGGTCAAAATCCAATTTAATTTATTAACAAACTGGGGAAAAAGCTCCCAAATCCAGCCACTGTTGGCAGTTATAAAACTAAATCTGCAGTTGCATAATTATTTCAGTGTTAATTTGACTGGAAAATAGATTGAACTATTCTGGATGACTGTACAAAGAATGACAAGAGACGGAATCAGATTTTGTTTTTAAAGGTATTCTAAGAAAGGCATGTTATTTTTCTCTATTGTTCAGTTAAAACATTAGGCTTAAGATGTGTTTTGAACACTTGGGAACAATGTACAGACTCTTTGAGGATGTTTAGAGTGGGTTTCTTCCAACAGTACGAGCATGAATGTGCTCTCCTTGTGTCCCACGCTTTCCCCTGTGACAGACACGGAGCAGTGCAGGGACCACTACAAACCCGACAGCTTTTCAGCAGTTTTGGGCCATGTACTTGAAAACCGCAGTTTTACTTTAAGGTTTTGACAAATGGAAAAATCATGTTTAAAATTCTGACATCAAAACCTGCAATTTCATGCTCCATCTATACAACACCCCTTTAGATCTAAATACACGTGAAAGTAAACACCATTTAAAATTTTTCCGCTTAAGTTCAGTACTATGCATTTTCTCATATTAATTACCTAGAGAAAAAAATCCAGCCAAAAAAAATTGCAACAGCACTTTAAAAATGAAGGACTTTGGACCTACATTCCATATTCATAGTATTCATTACACACTTGCAGCTTTGTCATCTTCATTACCTTATTATGCATTTCTTCTTCTCAGGCACACAAAATTTTTACAAATAGCAATACCATATAGGCATAAGTAAAAATGGTGTTAGACCTTTGTAACCTGTTACTAAAATGAAAAATTTGAAGTTAAGTTGTGTGAGAAATTTATTCATGATGTTCACCGAGTCTTGCTTTATCATCTTGTGTGCATCTTCACTAAGTCGGATAACCAAACTTTATTTATTTGATTTATCTTTTGTTTATTCATTTATCTTATCAGCTGTACTTGCTAGCATAGTGTGCTGGTTTTGCATTGGAGTTTTTGGGTTTTTGGAGCAGTGTTTCAGGAACTGTTAAAAATGCTGAAATATAGTAAAATTTTATATTATTCAGGAATCATTTTGCTTTTTGTTTGACACAAAGTCATTTTTGAATGCTGCACCAAGGATATTAGTTTCACAGGTCAGACAGTCTCCTTGTCAGGATGTGCTCCAGGTTGGTGTCAGTCACTGTTGTAAATTAAGAAGTTTAGCTGCTGTTACTTTTGCTGTTTACTTCCTACACTGCAGATAAAAAAATTAGGGAAGAAATCGGCACAGAATTCAATACGGAAATTTCTTGTTCACCTGATGTGTAAATGGCAATTTTTATGAACCCAGTCTCCAAACACAACCAATTTACTATGAGCATTAATGCCTAAGCTGCTTTTTTTTTGTGAAAAGGTTAAAAAAGTCCACTTATTTAATGCAAAACCATGGCTACTACATAAGCTTAGTCAACTTCTTTTCTACAGCATTTGTGAGGCTGTGCAATAACACTCATGTGGAACAGCTGCACTGACACAATGGGCTGCAGACGTTTTTACTGTCCTAATAATCCACATATTAAAGAGTCCCTAAATACTCATTGATGCGACAGACCATAACAACTCCCTTGGAGCTGCTTCAGTTTATCAGGTCAGTGATCTGCATACTGAGGATTCCCCAGGTACTCATTGACAGGTAGCATCTCACATACACTTGTACTAAAATAATAATTGCTTCAAAGGAACTGTTAAATCCCAGTTGCAAACACAAATTAATTTAAAACCACTGAGACAGCACTGTTTTTTCTACAGATCTGACAAATCTGGACAAATTTACTAGACAAACCAAGACATTTGAGCAGATCAAGCATCCTCACATGTTATGGCTATTTGCATTGTCTTAAAAATACCACCCACCTTGTCCTCAGTGAGCTACTATCACTGCCTTTCTGCTAGGCAAGGGTGACCTAAAAACTGTCCTTGCCCCTGTTAGAAAAAAATGAATTAGAAACCTATTATAGAGTTAATAATCTTAATTGAAGACCTAATTTGTTGTTGTCCATGTCCTCACTTTCTTTCTGTGTAGTGTTTTCTTCTGTTCTCAACTCTTTACTACAAATTACCGAACCCCTTATTTTTTCCTTTCTCTTTTCTTCCATACCCCAATAAGTGTTTAGCCTTGTCAGCCCAGATTCCTTTAATTTCTTACTCTATTGTTACCTTGCACTAAATTTATGCTCTGCATAAATTAGAGGATTAGAGGAAAAACTAGTACAGACTAGAAACCTTTTCACCCAAAAGAACCTGTGGTGATTTACCCACTCCCACCCACTGCATCGGGCAATGACAAATGAGTCACACTCTAGACAACTTCCTGCCTTCATCTGAGTTTCAGACAAAGCTGAGCATGAAAGTGCTCATGCAGGCTACCAAAGAGAGTGAATGACTATGTGGAAACTGCCTACAGTCAGAACACAGCTCCTCGAAAGGCACAAGTCCAGAAGAACAGGCTGATCCACAGGGTGGAACTAGAAAGCCTTGGAATCCATGCCCAAGATGAACTTCGGTCTGATAATGCAATCCTCTGCCACTTGGTACAGGCAGTGTATGGAATTCTTCAGGGCTCAGTCTGATATTCCTGCTAGCTCTTACATCATTTGCTCCACAGGGCTCTGAAATCATACACTTCAAGAGTTATTTATAGTCCAATCAACACACGAATCAACTGCATTGCTTGTTTATGTCACTTGCTTTTTATGAGTCATTTATGTTATGGCTACCAGGACATATAGATCCAGCTGACACTGGTTGTTGTGTGTTTGGGAAAACATGCTTCATGAAAACTGTACTTCCAAATCAGATGAGACCTCAATCAAATTTCCATTAACAGTCAGGGCAGATGCAGTACTCTTGCACAGAACTCAACAGCTCAAAGCTGATAGTCAAAACAAGGAACCAAAACAAGTGGAAGCATCAAAAATCCCTGAACAGATCCATGACTTACATAATACTGACAGTGATAACGGATACAAAGAGATTTAATTAAAGAGATAATATGATAGCTCATAGTAATGTAACACCAGCACTTAGACACTGCAAACTCAGATTGATAGTTCATTTCTCAGAAGTTAAATAGCATCATAAAAATGAAGAAGAAAGCAATACTTCTTCCCGTAGAACACTCCTAATAGGTAACCTTTCTTCTCTATGTATTTTGTTTCCATTGCCAAGACATGAATTATTTCTCTCCAGTCTTTTTCTTTATCATCTTAATAAATCCAGACAGATTCTAAACATCACTGCAAAGATTATTTTTCTAGTCCAGTGCTTTGGATAGGAACACCAATGTCGTTCTAGCCCTCCATTATTGCATTTTTTACTGCTGAAGCAAACACAAACCACATATCTTAATTTTCAAGGTCCTTGCAATTTAACATCATTTTGAATATCTTAGACAGCAGCATACATATCTAATATCTGTGAAATTCAGCTTTTGTTTTCTCTTAAGTTTAGTATGTGTTGCATATGAAAATTCCCAAAATGTCTCATTACACTCTTTCAAAAATCCCTCAAAAATTTCCTGTTCTATCAAAACCTTTTCTATCATAGAACATATGTGCTGAACTAATCTAAGACTTAGGGTATGTTGATGGAATCCTAACACAGCAAATCACTGACTTTAGTCTGCTTAAGAATATAAGGATTGGCACTGTGAGCTTGAAAAGCTGTCCTGGCCTCATCCTAGTGAAGCTGTAAATCATTATTCTTGATGCAGCCAAAGGATGTCAGCGTGTGTGTATGTGTATATGTATGTGTAGCTCTCTCCACCGTAGAATTAATTTTCTTTGCTAAGTCCCACCTGTAGTAACAAACAGGGTCAAAAGATACAAACTTGTAGAACTCTTCTCCAGCTTTTTCTCCTGACCTTGACCCCTTTCCTTTTCTCTTTGCAAAAGAAACAGGAGAAAATGCATAGGTTTTCCTCTTCATGTACATCTCAGTTGCACAAGAAGTTTTTGATTGCTGCAGGACTTGGCAAAGACGAAGAAGGCAACCATATAAAGGAAAATGATAGAAGGTTCCTGAGGGGCTACTGGAGGAAGAGGTAGTTTAAGGAAAATGGCATTTTACAAGAAAGGGAGAGAGAGAGTGAGAAACTGGAAGAGTTAGATCAGGAACAAACCTTTGTCCAGCTAAGACATCCAGGGTTTGATGATAGACTTAGGAGAACAAATGAACCTGGTTCATTCATCAAAGCAGCAGATGACCCTTCCTACTGATGAGAAGGAACTTCATTGCAAAGGAAAAAGGGGAGTACTTTAACAGTGAGATGTGCTCATCATTTGTGCTGTTATTTGGCTGGGATACCAAAAACCTGAACCCTTCTGCAAGAAAGATGGAAGAAATGAGGAGAGAGATCTGGAAAACAGCTGTTTCTTTTGTGACACTGAAGCCTGGAAAGGCTACTTAGAACAAAGGCTAGACACAGTTAAAGGATAAAGGTAGGTATTTATTGAAAGGACTTCAAAGGGTACACCTTGGGCAGTGCAGGCACTACTCAGCCAAGTAGTTCATAGCCCTTTGGCATTTATGAGACATCCCAGGCCAGGTCCAGCAGACTGTAGCATTCAGCAGACTATCACTTCACAGGCAGTGTCCCCATCCAGAGGTCACCTGCTCCACACTAAATAGAAACACGCAGTATATTCCAGGCGCGTGTGGTATCTGTGGCTGTCTGAACAGCAGAGCTTCACAAATGCCAAAAACTGCTTTTAGAATGGAAGTGCCTGAATACATGAACTGGAACTAGGTTTGCACACCTGGTACCTGCTGCCATTTACAGGACATTGTGTATCACCTGGTATGTTTTGATGGAAATGGAAAGCCAGTCCCTCAGTGCCTGTGCTCCCAGCCTGAAACCTTTCTTGGTGAAGGCATGGTCTTCTGACTGCTTTGGCCATCCTTGCCCTAACACATCTGAGAGCCCAGACATCAGAGAGCACCCCTCGACTGCTCACCCTTGGATCTCAGCTCTCCTGCACAGCCCAAGCTACAGCATGACAGGCACTATCTTGACTCTTCCCTGTCCATCAGCCTTCTGTGTTCTGAGAAGAAGGTAGGCTAATTCAAATGAACAATTGCCATTTGCCAGTACATTGGGAAAAACTTCTGGAACTACCAGTCCAATAACAATAGTCTTGACTCACTATGGAATGAATGTGTCTCTGAAGACACACAAATGCACATGTCCTGTGTATCAAAAGACTATAAAAATCCTCTTTAAAAATGAGGACAGAGATGCTAGAATCATCATTCTGGATATGAACTCACAAATGAACCATAAATTCAAGGTGGGCCAACATATTTCTGTTGTGGACAGAGAGACTCTTACAGGAAGAATGCTTGTCTCTTAGGTGTTTCCTGCCTTCCCCCGACAATGGGTTTGTGTTCTTTTGAAGCAGTTTTATGGAACCAGGATGCCTAAAGGACATGGGCACTGTGTAACAGCAGAAAGACAAAATGAACTAAGTAAGTAATGGTGACAGTGTCCATAGGTCACCTGTCTTACATAATCTGCAGCAGGATTTGGTGGTACTAAGTAGACCTATCTCCAAAACAAGTGCTAAAGCAGCACAAGACTGAGGGTGAACAATCCAGAAGTAAGAAATTGTTCACAGACTTGTGCTAAAAGGAGGAAAGGCAGTGTGATGAAACACCTGAATCAGTAATAGTATCAATAAAAGTGGTTGGATTGATATGTTTTTTCTGTTCTGTGTGATTGAAGCCAGTTCTCTGAATATTCATGAGGAACAGGTTTCAGTCTTGCAAAAGCTTTTTTGTGTCTTTGTCTTCGTGGGCTCTGTGAAGAATCAAAGACATCTAAGTATAAGCCTAGAATTTTTAATGTTATGTGGAACTTTCACCAACTGGGTAGCTGAATGAAACAATTCATCAAACAGTAGTTTTCCAACCAGAGATTGCATTTCTTTTGGCAAATCAACACTATTAAGTCACAAGGACACTCTTGCCAAGGAATTCAGAAAATAGTCAGTGGCAGTGCCCACAGCATTTGAAGCAGCCTGATTTGAAGTTCTGCTTGTCAGCTGAACTTCCATCCCAGATGACAGAGAATCCTCCTTTGAATCTCCAGGACATAAGACTGACTATCAGGCTTTCTTTTGTTAATGAGTTCATATTAATAGCCAGCCAAGAGTTTGGTTGCTAATCAAGTGTAGCAGTAAAGAAGCTCAGGCACTAATCCAGCTGCTGAAGGCATTCCAATATTTGGTGTCTCTGTCTGAATCACGGAAATACTGAATGGTTTGGGTTGGAAGGGACCTCTGGACATGACTCAGTCCAGTGTCCAAGAAGAGCAAGATCCTCCTATCATGGTTTTTAAAACGAAGATGAGGAAGGTGGGAAGTGAAGAGGAATGCAGGATGAATGGGAACATCAGTCAAAGAGCAGTGATCACAGCTCGAAGATAAATGGTGTTATATAACAACTACACATCCCAACCACTGCCCAAGTGGCCTGACTTAGCACTTTACATTTACTTATATTTCCTCCATTTTTACAGAGTTTGAAACTGTATGGAAAGTACATCCCAACATTAAAACTTACAGTAAGAATGTCGCTAATTAAGTATTTTCCAGTAGCTCTCTTGATGAAGACATAAGGTCTTTAGTCAATTGAAAGTCTGAATTGACACTTCCCAAACATCTGCCATATCTCAGGAATTGCATTTATGTGTGGTTTATGAAGTGTTTTTCAAAGGATTTATGATGTGTAAAGCTTTATCAACACAATAGAGAGCACTACACTTTCTCTTCTATAAAAATTACTATTTTTTTGAAGTAGAAGTTTAAAAGTCTCTTCTAGTTTCAGTCTCTGAAAGCACTA
Source organism: Promerops cafer (assembly GCA_013398275.1). Classification (NCBI taxonomy): domain Eukaryota; kingdom Metazoa; phylum Chordata; class Aves; order Passeriformes; family Nectariniidae; genus Promerops; species Promerops cafer. The sequence continues at coordinate 624,731 of VZSE01005855.1, read as the reverse complement.
ATCTAATTTCAAGAGCATTTAAAAGTTATGCTTCTGTAATACAAAGGCACTATAATGCTCTCTTATTACTTCTAGAATAACAAAGGGGTTACGAACCACCACACTGTCGATATGGAAATTGATGAGGAAGCCTACCTTGAATTACAGACCAGATTTAGAAATAACTGCATTTTCATCTTCAAATGTAATGTTCAATGGCATTGCACATAAGTACATTTAGAGGTCCTATGGTTGGAACTAGTTGGTGATAAGGGCATAACTGGGTGTGAGACATAACTGCAATAAATTTAAGTGTACAACTAGATTGACAAAATTATTTAAAAATATAAATGTTTAATATTTTTTAATTATTGCTGGTTATCTTGAAAATGATATTATATTTTTCATTTTATTTTAACTGTTGATGAATTTGCAGACCCCAACAATTCAAATCTGTCTCCCTTACTTCCTTTGGCAGTGCAGTGGTAACAGGATGGAGCTCCTCTGCCACCTCCAAACCCCTCTAATACTGCTTTATACACAATAAAACCATTGCAGGTATTTAATATGCAACAGCAGAGGCTTGAGAAAGGTCTCATTTTTGTATGACAACTGTTCATTCTGATGTGGACAAGAACTATTATACATGAGGAAGGTCATTACATCAAGTCATAGCCTAAAGCTTTAGGTGTCACACAGGAAAGAACACACAAAAAAATCTCAAATCCAGACTAAGAATTTCAGAAGTTATTTTTAAAGAAGTCATGGTTAATACCAAAGGGAACAAAAGAAAAAAAAGTTCTGGAATCATCCACGAACCAAGCAGTTTCCCCAAAGGAATGGAACACGTCAAGGCAATCTGACACAAACAGCTGTGGGTAGGTGGGTGCTCTCCTTGGGCTGCCAGGTCTGAGATGATAACTCTGCTTTCTGTCCCCAAGACAGCAGGTTTGGGGTGACCAGCACCCACACAGGGCACTGTGCTGGGCCACAGAGGGACACTCAAAGGAAAAAAAATCAGAATGAAATCTATTAAAATAAATAAATAAATAAATAAACAAATATGGAAAGCAGGACATAAATTATGGGTAGATTTAGTACACTGCTACTGTAACAGGTAAACTGAGCATGGCTGTGTGGCTGAGTAATTCTTTCCTGCCTTCAGAGCAGCTGGTTACTAAGATTAATGATTTATATATTCAAAAGGGTGCTGATTCTTCTGGACTTGTTGGCTGGAAATGCTGTACAATGCACGACACCCGTATTATTTAGCTTCCTCCCCACAACTAAAACAGGTACAACCACAACATTCAGCTGTCAAGAATTTCAAAAAGATTACTAATTCAGTTTGAACTTAATCTGCTGGATGAAAGTACTTTAAAAAATGTATTTCAGTTTTAAGGAGAAAAGTATGACTTGTGTGAGAGAGAAAATTAGGCTGATAGCTGTGCCTTTATAAGTGTGCCACTGCCACTCCCCTTTTCAGCAACAGGAATGGGCTGTACTTATTTGAAAGGACAATTTGACTGGGGATCTTTGTGCTTCTGTTAAAGCACAAAACTACCAGCAAAAACATGCTGTTATACAAACCAGTGAGAAATCAAAACACATCCCAGAGTGCAATTCATCAGTGTTTTCTAACTGTATTATCACAGAATCATAGAATATCTTGAGTTGGAAGGGATTTATTTATCCAAACACTGTATCTTTAAACTCAATATATGGAAACTATAGAAGAAAACTACAAAGAAATTATCTACCTTGAAAAAGAACTTTATTACTCTAACTATTCAGAAAGGTTGCATTTGAAAAATTAATTATATCTGATAAAGCATTAGTGATAGACATTACTAATGAAAAGCAGTGCTCTTGATGTAGTCTGTTACTTAAAATATTATGATAAAAGTGAACTCATACAAAAAGAACAATACTTAGCAAAAAGGAATCCTAGAAAGCTTTCTACTCTGAAGATAATTTGAGTAATCTTACCCAGAAATAAAGGGTCTGTTTTGTCAGATCATATTCGTACAGTCAGGTTTTTAAACCAGTAACTATACACAATACGGTGTAAATTTAAATTTACGGTTTGGAAAAAGATTTAAAGATTTTTTACATGACAGAAAGAAAAAAATTTGCTTTTTCATTCTTTCTCAGGTTCTGTGTTATCCAAATGCTTCAAGCAGTTGTAAGTTTTGGTAATGGTCAACAGAGTAACAGCTACTTTGCCTGCTGTACTTTCAGCACTACTGGTCTATGAATTCTAGCAAAAAATAATTTCTGTTTCACATCCCTCTTGAATTTTTATCTCCTATACATCCTATATTGCCCTGGTTCATCTCAAAGGAAGAGCTCTGATGAAACAAAGATCTCAAAATGCTTCACAATCCCAAAATGCTTCACAAACCCAAAATGCTTTGGTTAGGAGAAAGCAGCAGCCACGCATCTGCAAACAAGGAAGTCTAGGGAAAAAAAAAAGAAAAATCTCTGCCTATACATGCTTTGCAAAAAGTCTCCTGACACAAATAAAAGGATCCTCCCCAACATATGGAGGAGCTGCTATGCCCTTCCGGGGATGGTCTGTAGCTATGTTCACCTCAGGCACGCCAAGGAGAGGTGAGTTGTCAAATGCAATTTCGATCATGGGGTGGTTTGGTTGAGGCAGATTAGTTGTATGCAATCATGATAGATAGTTTATCCCAGCCCCAAACTGCCGCTTGGGAAATCTTGCACGCAAACGAACAGAAACTCAGTCATTATTAGTGTCAAGGAGGTACACGGAGGCAAAATTTGGTTGGCAGCCAGGCAAGATGAATCAAGGCGAAAAAGTGACCAATTGCATGTTCAAAATGGAAATTGATAGGCATGTTGTAGTTTGGAAGGATTTTAAACACCAGAAAAAGTCATACATTATTAATTATTCAGAGATAAATATTTAAAAGGTCTTGCTCTATGGAGAAATATGATTTTTAAGTCAATGTAAATTACATGTATAGTGTCCTAATTTTAGGCTTCTTTATCCCAGAAGCTTCACTATGACAGTTCAGAGCACTTCTTATATAACTTTAAAATACTCCCATTCATAGTATTGCAAATTAAAAAATTATCTACCAAATAAACATTTTAAAAACAAATAAATGGTGTATTAGTTTTGTTGAATTTATTGTAAGCAAAGCAACCACTTGCGCCCCTCACAGTGGAGTACAATGCTCATATTTATCACCTTCACCTTTTCAAAGTTACCTAAATATTTAATGAACTAAATGGTAGGATCCACCTGTGTGAGCAATCACAATCCTTGGTTCTCTAAATAAATAGCAAAAAATTGCTAAAAGAGAATGTCCTCAAGTTTCATTGCCTGAAGTGATACGCTCTGACAAATCTAACAGCTCTTTCTGTGTCATTCCTAATGCACTTGTCACTCAGTATTATCCATCCTCATTAATGACAATGGGAAAGTTTATCTTGGGAACACGTTCTAAATCATCCACTCTTTACAATGGGACCATGAAATCTCTTACAAAACACGAGGCGGGAACTACTCTGACAACAAAACCCCTTCCTGGCAGCTTTACTCTTAATTCCTGTTCAAGGAATAATGTGTTTATCATACAACCACACAGAACAATATATTAGATGAAACTTGAAACAAGAATAGCTGGTTTGATTTTTCAAGATAGAAAGTGATTTTCCAATATTTTTTTATGTTGGGATCATTAAATCTTTTAGGGATGTAATTTTGTATGGAACCCTACTTCCTCTTTAAAAAAAAAGTTATAAATGCCTGATAAAATAGTTTGAATACTAATAATGTCATAGAAATAGTGATACTGCTCATGATTAAAATGATTGCTAAGGGATTATTCCTGGCTTTGCACAAATTCTGCTTTAGTTACAGATATTTTTACCAGAAGTCTAGATTGTATGTATAAAACCACTCCAGTTATGCATAATTTCCATGAGTAAATATTCTGTTTTGATTATTACTTCTGAAAACTGATATGCCCCCTACGTCAGTGCTATGCACTTGCAACAGATGGATTGCAACTATTTACTTTATTTTGGATGCTCTAATGTAAAAACTACAATATTCATTGCTTCACTTTTCATCATCTCATTTGTAACACCACCACTAACCTTCCATAAGAGCATCAGTTAACAGAAGTTACTTTCAAATGCATCTGACCACAAAAAGTGCTGATTTTTTTGATCAATTTGTAAAGTAACAACAGAATTTCAGGATGAAAACCCAAGAAACAAAAAATAACGAAAATCAAAGAAGCTGCAACAAAGTATTCTAGTTATTCCTATTTATGTTAGCACAGACAACTACACTGAATGTGCAGGATAATACTGTCCTAAAGGATGCAAATACACGTCAGGGTGCGGCTGAACAAAAATGGAGAAGCAGAAGTAGTAAAGACCATGGTACAAATAGAATTCTAGTTCAGACAGAGGAAAATATGCTTCTTATATGAGATTATAGGTAATCCACTGACAAAATCCTTTCACTGCAACATTTCTACATAGAACCTTACTCTACAAACACAGTAAAAATTCTCCTTTGTAGATTTAGGGGTGTTTCAGTAGACTGAATCTAATTTTCATGGCTTTTTCAAAGTCAAAATGCCCTTTTCAGGTCAATAAAAAATCACCAGAGATGCACTTCCACCTTAAAACTGTCTTTTCCATAACATGACTGTGGCCTTGAAAGTTTCTAAAGCAGCCCATGTTTTTGTAGGACAGACAGAACACAAAAAAGCCAGTTCTTCTTTCCTTGTTTCCACAGGTTTGCAAAATCTGTAACACAATACGCCTGAAATTTTCAGGCTGTTGCTGAAGATTTTAGCAGGCAGTAGTCCCTTGTCTTCTTATTCTGCAAAACCCCACTTTATTAATAGAAAAATTAGAAATTACGTGGCTTCCCATTTAACTGATGAGAAATGAAATACCTCACCAGTAATTTCTTATCAAAAATGTAAAGGAAATCTAAAAAGACTAAAACTTAAGCAGGACAGTACTAAAACAAATATATTTTAACACATAGCTATTTAAAAGTAGCTGCTTTAATGATACAAATACAAAAACTAACATAATACTTTCAAAGATTATATTAATTCAAGAAATGTCTCTTAAACAAAATAAGAATTCCATTTAATTATAGAGCTCTTCAAAGCACCAGGAATCTTTTAGTTACTTACTGAAATATCTGCACACATTCAATATTTATGCTGTCTTTCTCTCTATCCATTTTTAAACAGAATTAAAGGACTAGCTAAAACTCTGCCAATAAAATGACAGGAAGGCTATTTTTAGTCTAGATGATGTAGACCAAGCATAAACAGCCCATGGCTATGCTACTATTGAGGATCAGATCTAAATACAAGTACTAGATTTCCTTCTTATTAGGTTTTATTTTAACAGCAACAAGAATTACAAATTACATACTGGTTTGTATCTCTTAATAAATACCCATCCTAGAAGGAGAGCCATTTTTCCCTTCATTAAAGCAAAAAAAAAAAAGCTGATGTAACTCCTGCCACATTACTCTCTGGTAGAAAAAGGTTTGTAAGAGTTCATTTGAGGGAGTACAGGAACCCTGTAACCTGCCCAGAATTACAAAGCCTTACACCAAAAGGTGAGAAGTGTTGATTTCAGGGGCTTTAGACTGCAGACCAGAGACATATCAATCACCAGGGACTGCAGGGCTTGTCGATTAAGCAACACATTACTACGTCCCTAAGAAATGCATGAGAGAAGAGACAAAACCAATGGCTAACTGCACACAGTAGAGAACCAGGAAGAAAATGCTGCTCAGTTGTAACATCTGGCACCTCCAGTGGCCATGGATGTGTTCATCCTGTACATCACACACTGGACACCCAAGCTGGGGCTACATCCATGAGCAGGCTCGCCTTGGCCAGCTCTTGTTCATCCACTCGTGTGTCGGCTCATAAATAAAAGCAGCTAAGGGGGAATGTCCAAACCCTGAGCTATCCTGGCACGGCAATCCTCGACTGAGAACTCCCACAGACCCCAAGTGTATCTGCAAACTGCACAGTTCCTCCCTGCTCCAGCTGCAGAGTCTGGAGCCAGCCTGGGTGCGGCAGGGCACTGAGCAGCTCCTCCCCAGACACGGGGAATGTTTTGCTCACAAACGCGCCAATGTTCAAACGCCCGCCAGATATCGCGGGTGTATCACAGAGACTTCAGAAATCCCCTCCAGACTCAGCTCCCACGGCCAAATCCTCTGCCTCAAACGTTCACAAAGCCTGTCTTCCCCAGAAAAAGTGAGCGTGCAGTGCCCTGGCAAAGATTGCTAAAGATCTCAGAGCAATCAGGTTACTTTGAGAATAGCAGGCGCTGCTTTGGATGCGAGGTGAAGTGGATTTCTCCCGTGCAGCAGTACTCACACCCTCCCACTTAAAAGTGGTAAACTGGTTGGTTATCTTTGCTTTCTGCTTTTTCTTTTCAACAAGACTCAAGCAGACACACTACTCAAAGATTACTGGTTTAATATGAGAAAAAAAGTAAGTCCATTTAGCAGCTGTTTTGTAAACATGAATTTACAAATATCAGAAGGAATTCTTGAGAAATTTTTGCAGTAAAAGACTTTAAACAGGAAAAAAGTAGATGAAGAGCTCATAGACTGTATTTTCATAAGCGAAAACAAGGTTTTTCAAACCTTAAATACCTGAAATGAGGCATTTAAAATGAACTACTTTCAGCAAGTGCTACCAGCTGTTTTCTGAAAGTCAAGCAGCCTATGATTGGTATAAGTTGGCACCCAAATTCCCTTTATTTATTTATGCATTTATGTACATCAATAAAAAGCTTTAATTATTGTACACTATACAATTATTGCTTACTTTCTTCAGAAGGAAGGAGGAAACAGAACGGTTAATTGGTAATATCATTCATTCTGAAGGGGCCTAATATGGTGCCAATGTTAAGCTGGCCAGAAACACCACTTTAACTGCAATAAATAATGTTTTCCTTCTAGGAGACAGCTTCACTTGATATTTCAAAAGCTATTGGTTTTCGACATGCAATGAGAAACATTAAATTACATTATGTGTGATACAGAATCCTTTGAAAGCCCTATGAAATACAACTGAGAAAAACCAAATACAAAAATATGAAAACCATGTAACTAAAACAACTGTGAGAAAGAAAGCAATAAAGATGGCATGACCAAAACCCAACTTTACTTATGCTTTGGGCACTATAGTCTTCACCCATTTTGCTTATGATAATCTACTTTTTGTGCAATTCTCTTCACCAGAAATATAAGAATAAAATCTACTCTGGAATTCAGTTACAAATAATACCCCATAATTTAGCCAAAGCAAAAAGTAGTATTTGCACAACAATTATAGACCATTTTTTTTCTTCAGCTGCAGTACTTTGCAGTGTATGTATACTTTTTTCCTCCTGTCTCCTTTTGTCACTTTCATTAAGTCTTTCAGACTAAGAATAATGACTAGTTTGCTGTCAATAAAAATAATTTAAAAACTCATGTTCCTGGATGTTAAAAGTTCAATAAAGGGTAATATTTTCTGTGAACCAGTAAAATAAATAGATCAGAAAAATGGTATGAAACAATTTCTGTAGAGGTGAAAAATTGAAAGAAATTATAAATTTGTGGTTTCCTTACAGATCTTTGTTCATCCAAAACCATTAATATTTTCAAAAGACTGGAAATGTGAACACTTAAACTTGAATTTCCAAAGTTACAATAAAACATTTGAAATTTGTTTAAGTGTGTTACTAGTCATGGCACATGTTTGACAGCATTGGTCTGTTTCTCTACAAAATGCCATTTTAACCCTTTACAAGTATTAGATGGGGCTATCTTCCAGTTTCCTCATTCAGAGAGTACTTTGAATCACTTCCCACCCAAAGATCATAATTAAAACCGTAACAAACAGTACTGAGACAAGGAGAGCCACATGGATGCACATCTTGCAGATGGACATGGAAAATCCTCCTCCTCTCATTCCCTTCACAGAGACGTGTTTTACCATGTAACAGCCTGATTTAAATTGTTACTCTTTGTAAAATGAGAGCATTATACAGCTACAAAATATCATAATTTTATTAACACTTGTGATATTTTAAAGAGAATTTAATGGAAGTGGCACTCAGTTCCTGCTGAGAACTACTACAAATATGGGGCTTAAATCTTTTTGCTTCTTAAAGACTCACCATCAATATCTTTCTAACTCATGCCCACAGACTTTTGTCTAAAACATACTACTGCTTCAGTGAATAATATACTCCTTGTAGAGAAAGAGCTTTTTAACTTTATCAACCAACATTTTTACAAAAGACGTCCTTAGTCTACCTGTCTTGTAATAGTTAGAAAGTGGGAATACTTTACTTGCCTGGTAAATACAGGAGAAGTTGACCCACTTATTTACAGACTGAACAGGCCAAACCCTTTTGTGCTGCAACACTGACCCTTAGCACAGATCCTGAGAATGAGCAGCCCATTACAACACGCACAAGTGACCTTTCAGTGCATTAATGACTTTTTTGGTGCATGTTCTTCCCTTGTAACAACACATGGCATAAATATTTCTAACCACCAGAATTACTGTTTAAATAAGTTCTGTTAAATGAGTTCTGTTTACTAACAAGAAACTGCAGTTGCACCGTATTACACAGGTTAAAGTTTTGAAAAACTGAATGGAACTCTTCCATTACACTGTTATACAACCCATAAATTAATTATTAAATAAATTTCAGGATATTACAAATCTTCCTATGAAACCAAAGAGTTAACAATACCTTCCTATATTTGCCTACAGACAAATAATTAATAATTTAATTTACATTAATCAGAAGTATACAAGGAGGTGATATTTTCAAATTAAACTCTTCCACACGTGCACAAGATATGTGTTCTGAAATTCCATATACTGTATAAAATTGATCACTTGATTTCAGTCCAGTGTACCATTAAGATTCAGAGGGTTTTTCTCTTCAAATAGGAGCTCTCCAAGTATTGTTTCACTTCAAGTTATTATAATTTAAAAATACTCTCCCAAAACTTTAGCTAAATTGTACTGTCTTTAAACATGTATATTTATTCAAAATTGTTTGAAAGAATGTAATACATTTTTGACAGGCAGTCTTTTACAATATTGAAATCAAATCCTTGATTTCATCAAACCCTTCATATTCTGTGCCTTATTCCTGGAAGGCTCATGCCAAAATGATTTAGTTTGATTTTCTTTAACAATGGTAGGTTGGCTTGACAGCATCTGACAAAACAATTCAGTGAAGTACACCGTACCAGGTAAAGAGAACCTGAACTGGCTACTAGGTGAAATAATGCAAAATGGAGCTTGGTATTATGACAGAATTAGTTTTGCAGGGGAATTTTTTTTGCAGTATTATTAATTTTAGATTAAGAAAATGTTATGGTATTGTAATTATTGTCTTTTGAACTATTTTAAAATAACCCAGTGGTTAATATAATGGGAAAAATGGACAGCAAAAATCAACACAAAACCCCTGGTTTTACCGGTATAAATTTCAGCTGAATTTTATCCCAATGCTTTACCTCTCTCTCTTGGAAAGTTTAGTTTTATAGGCAGAGTTCCCTGCACTGGAGTCCCCCAGCTCGAGTGGAACACGCAGCACTAGAGTTTGCCAGGTATGATGCATCTGCTCAAGGCAGGCTGAAGAGAAAATTTTCCCACGCAAGCCCCAGGGGTAGTTGTGTTCTCAAACACATGGGGATGAGAAAATTGAAGAACTATTCTTTCTGTAACACTTCAGAAAAGTTCTGTCTTGTCTCTGAACCAGGAGTACCTGTGAAGTTTCATCCATGCTCCAGGCCCTGGGCAGCCAGGCAGTCACAAGTACTGGCTTGGTAAAAGAAGGTTTCATTTTTATATCATAAGGCCCTAACTGAGGGTCAAGTTTGTAAGGGCACCTGTGCACAATCTCAAAATACAGAGTTGTTTTATCTATATATGAAGGTATATAGATCAGTAAGTATGGCAATACATATGTTGTAGCATATATTAGCTTCTCCTTATTTTACTGAATGACTGCTATAGAACTACCAGTTTACCTACATTTATAATTAACCAGTGTTTTGCCTTTTGTCAGCTCCCAGGCTCACTAAGTCTTTTTGTTAACAGTGGCCAAAAATAGTTCATTAATTCGAACACATTTATTTACAAATTTACCAAAATCTAGAAACATCTGAGGAATATAATCAAGATTAGGGCCAGCCATTAATGAAGACTGCCTCAAATTCTATTGGGAGAAGCTAAAAGAAGTCATGCTCTTATTGCCATTTTCTAGTTCTCACTTCAGTTGAGAGGTTGGTATGGCATGGATGTGTACTTTAAATATATACTGATCCCATATGTGCTGGAGACAGGGTTGACTTGTTCCTCCAGAAGAAATAGCCTAAGCCACTGTTTCTATACCTGCTCCTGATGAAAAATTACTTAGGCAATGTTTGCAGGAGCACAGTTGTGGCACTCAGTGATGCTGCCAGCTCCTGAGCCCCTTAGGACCAAACCTGTGCTATGTGGGTACCACACTGAAGCACTGCAGACATCAGCTCTGACTTGCTCTTACCCACCTGTTTTGGTAAATAACCTCTGACAGTGGCCACTTGCACTTCCCTTTTGCAAATAAGTTTACCACAGTGTAGTCTGTCTAAGATAAGCAATGAAAAGAGAAACACTCAAAGGAAGACAAAAAAAGAGAGTTTTAAGTCATCTTCCAAATGCCAGTGTTGGACACATAACAGACACAAATACCTGGAGTTGCAATTATTTCTTATTTTGGCAATCATTAATTTTCTCAAAGTCTTTTACTGCTAGATGAAGACAGGATATTATCTGAATGCCTTTGGAATCATATGGTTATTTTTCATTCTGTATAGACTCGTTTGCTGATTTTCATGGTTATGTTTCCTTCCAAAGATGTAACCTTTTACTCTGGCAATTACCACGGGGAAAATGCAGTACAGAGTGCTCCATAGTACCATACTGCATCTGTCCTGCACTGAGAAACCAGCCACTCTCCTGCCACAGAACTCCCCTAATTTCTTCCCCTCCTGTTAGGAAACACCTCTCAGAAAAGAAACTCCTGAACTTGTACATTAAGCTCTGGGAACTTATTTTTGCTGTGTGGCAATTCTTTAAATCGTATATGACATTTGGCTTCAAACTGAGCTGGCTTCTAAAGATTTTTATCATGGCCTGCACAGGTGTTGTAGCCATTTAAAAGAAAATATTGGCTGCTGTGACTTGTGTTCTGATTTAAAAAATGTATTTGCACAACAACTATTTATTAGACAAACTATAATATAAAATTTGCAGGAGAAAGCTTTGTCTCTATACTGCTAATAATTGACAGTTACTTGAAGACTTATACCTTAAGCAAAACTAGGGAATTAAAAAAAACACCCTCACAAACTTTCCTATTTGAAAGTGCTTATCTGAATTTATCAGGAGTTTTAACTTTAAATAGATAATTTCAGAGGTCTGTGTTGTCCAGACAATAACAAAGGGAGTTAATCAAATATGAATCTTCTCCAACTGTCCTGTCAAACCAGGTAATGATGTCCTGCCAGCCAAACTCAGAGGGAACATGTGAAACAAATACAAAAGTAAACAGGCCCTAAGCTGCCCAAGGGAAAGTCAGCAAGATGGCAATTTCAATCATTTGGAATAATACTAAAGCAGCCTTAGGCTTTTCTCAGAATGGAAACATGTCACTGTTACTGCAATATTTGAACAAATCAGACTGCAAAAGAAAGGAACACTTATGTAATCACAGCCATGGAACAGCGCTTTACTCGATGGTGAGGTGGAAAATAATTAAGGGAAAATGTCCTTTTGGCAAGTAATTATAAATCTACCTAAATAAGAAAGATAAACAATGTTTCCATAGAAATTCGGAGCAGCAAAAAAACCAAATTTAAGCACAGATTCCTTAAGTCTTGACAGAGGAGGCTTTGGAACAACAAAGATAAAGTTCTGTCAAATAAAACCATGAACATAATGGTCCTACAAAATTTCTCAAATGTTGATAAAAGTTACATTCAGAGCTACAAAGAAAGCAAAAGAAGCACTTCAAGAACAACTCTGCTGAACAGTCGCTTTAAGATGAACGGGCTGTCATATCATTTAACTGAGAAATCAAAAAATATTTCAAATATTTGGGGAACTTACCTAATCAGTAAACGTTCAGTATGTGTCTAGTCATGTAGCCATCTTTTAGTCAATCATCAGAAAATCAAAGGCAAATTGGCATGACTCAACCCAAACTTTAATACCGCATGATTGTGTCGTGTAAGCTTGTTTTGTGCGAGGGCTGCTGTGGTTTTAGCAGAGAGATTAACGACCGGACCTAAGCTGGCCTCCAAACCTTGCCCTGCTGATGCCTCAAGCCCTTTGAAGTCTGACCATCATACCTGGCAAAACAACAGTGGGAACTAGGCTGGTGTCAGATCTAATCAAGTTTCCTGCCTCAGCATAGCTAACTATGGGGTACACTAATTGGCCCAATTGCGGATTATACCTTTTGCTACAGATTCAAGACAATAATTTAGTCAAATGATGGTTTTTATCTCCTTCTAATTAAGATTCCAAAGTGCGAAGAAATAGGATTAGACAGGCTAACTTCAAAATTGTGTCCTTTAAAGTGGCATGCACATAAGATAGACCTCTGATAATACTGCATATAAGAGAATATTGCTAGTAGCTAACGTGTGAAGATTTGGGAAAGCTTGAAATAGCTACTGCACCTTTTAGATAAACACGGAAGTTTTCCTGGAAAGGTTCCTCTTCATAATTTATAAACGGACAATGAGCACTCATAAATATTCATTAAAAAACCATTTTCATCCTGAATTTAAAAAAAAAATCTCTTTAGAAAACATTTCAGTCAATCTTATTTTGATGAAGAAGACACAAGGAAAACTGAAACAGTTAAAAGATTCTTCAGGCTATAAAGAGGCGGAGTTCCTCCCACAGAACTGCAATCTATTAAACAGATTTGACATTCAAGGTTTTTCACCTATGACGGCCAAACTATAAGGAGTTATTTAACTGGTGAGCAGAGATGAGAAAATCCATGTCCCATGCTCTTATTTTAAACTGTAAAAAAAGAATAGTCTAGTGATGAAAACCCTTTTCAAAGAGATTTCACCATAATTCACAGGTTTTGGGTTTCTAACTTTTCTTATGTAATTAGACTTTAAAGCAGCCTTTCAAGTAGAGGTCAATATTTTTATCCTAAATTGTGTATATAAGCATGTAGAATCTTTCCAAAAACTGTAAGGCATTCAATATGCATTTTCATTTCATATCTAACCTACATACTGAAGAAGTCCTAAACTCAGCTGAACTCTGTATAAGGCATACTGTTGCTTGCAATGCACACTGTTGTGCTGCTCTTTGCTTCTACCCCCAGAACCAGCACTGACTGACTGCTGACACATCACATTCTAATTGTAGAAACCCATTTTAGAAGACCTTATCCACATCCTTTCTTAATTCAGCTTTCCCTTGCTCCCATTTTCTTATTGCCCTTATTGCTCCAATCAGCCTCGCTGTAGTCTGCTTTCCCTAACAGTATGAGGAAGAAAAACATATGTATTATAGATTAGTGAAACGTGTACAGGAAGATCACAGTAGGACAGTGATCTAACATGTTTAAAAAGAGATAGTTTGTGTCAGTTCAGCTTACAGAAAGCATATCTCTAACAAAACCTGAAGTTATTCAAAAGGGGCTGCAGCTGAGCAGCGAAGGGAGAAATTATACAAGTGGGTCATCTACGCATGTCTAGGGCAACAGGTTGTTTCAAGAGTTGCACTTCACTCCTGTTTCCAGTGTCCCATGGCTAATTCAATTCTTTTTACAGAGCCTCCTGCTAAGGGTTTTCTTTCCTTCCAAATTACATTACAGATTAAAATCTCAAATTCATCTGAAAGAAAAAATTGTATTCAGACAGGACTCAATGATGAGAAACCACCCAAATATTCTAATTCATAGCTATAATAAATGAGAATTTATTATGCTGTGAAATGAGGGTGCAGGCTTCTCTACACCTCTCAAAACAGAGAGAACATTTGTATTTCAAAACCAAACACAGACTATCCAGGGTTTTGTTTCTACTGTACCGCTCAAAAGCAGTTGTTCAAATGCTTTAATACCTCACAATGCCTGGTCTCACTAACTGCATTCTCTGGAAAGTGACAAACGTTATAAAGGGAAAAAAGCCTTTGGGAAAAAAGCCCTCCTTCATGTATTTGCCTTTAAGTGGCTTCTGAAGAGGATACCTCTAGTTAAGAAACTTCTAGCACTCACGCAGAGATGACCTGCAAGAAGAACTGGCTGCCTGATTAACTATTAACTACTCTCAATAGGATTAGATAATTAAAGACATTGATGACCATTAATTAGGAGGAGGGCACCTTAATTTGTCACTTGATAGGGCCCTTTCAATGATTTATAGGTTAGGGCTACTTGCAATTGTGAAGGGGAGGGGGCAGTGAGGAGAGAGAACCCTTAAGTTACCTTATCAAGTGGCCAGCTAAAAAGGGCAGAGGGTCAAATAAGGGCCAAAGTGGTCACTTAAGGGTGAAGTCCCAAACACCAAAGCAGTGCCAAGCCACATTGACCAGCATTTGGTGATGGAGTAAAAAATATGCTAATTTATTGGTGGCAATTCTCTCTTTTTATGGTTTCAAGCAGTTAAGACAAGTGGCCTGCTTAAGAGCTTTTCATTTGAAAAGAGATTAAACAAAATGGTTTGTCAGGGATGCTTGGCTGTTTTATGTCTTTGTTAAAAAAAAAAAAAATTGCTCAGACTGTACCGATGACTATTGCATCACCCTGAAAGCCATCTTCCATCTCTAAGCATTACTTGGTTAATAAATACATCAGCTCTAATTGCTTAATAGTGCTGTGTTCATTTGCTCTTTAGCAAGATTAAAATGAAATACATCTTTTGTATTACTGCCTTCTATCAGGACTGTCTGCATAAAGGTCACAGAAAAAAGTTTAAATTTAGTAGGAAATTTACTTAAGGACATTAGTGTAAATGATACTGTGTTTAAAATGACATAAAAGAGCGAAAGGTGATTTCAGTAATGCAAAGAAAATGGTTTCTGAATACTGATAAGGACACTTATCCCCCATACCACACACAATTTTAGGCAACATTATACATTAAAATCCCTCTACTGGGGTAATAACATGTAGCTACTTTCCCACCCACTAACACAAGTAAGAGCAAGTCATTAACATTTAATTAAATATGCTCCTGACATCCTTAGAAACATGTCATGCTTTGTTATTGAAGGTTGTGGCCTACTTTCTATGTACATTTTAAACCAAAATAAAGTATTTATAACAGACCGATTTAGTGCAGCAAACGAGACATTTTTAATTAGAAGGCATATTACAGTATTTTATAAAACCGTTCTGAACAGCAAAACCAGAATGAAATGAATTTACATCATCTGATGCATATTTTATGTAATTCACAAAACAAAACATAAGAGATGGGATTAGCTCCACCTTTTGGGTTCTAAATAGTGAAACAACGTTTCTCTTACCTCGATGGTGAACAGCTTCCTTTTTAATCTAAAAGCAAGGTCCTTCGTGTCTGACACATCACAGATCAAGCTATTAAGCCGAGGAATCTGATGTACATGAACCAAACCTTGTGGAAAGAAAGAGTAAAGGAGGGGAAAAAAATTAAGAAAACGCTGTCATCCAGATGCATAAATTAGAGTCTTAGAGCAGAATTCTGTATATTTACACACACTCATCCTCCCCTTTTTAAACTGGAGCTTACTACCAGGAGCAATGAAGCAAACGGTGCGATTATGCTCAAGTAATCAAGCAGAATAAGATAAACAGAAATCCTTGTGCGAGGAAAACTAATTGCACTTTGGTACAGAAGTGCAGATGTAAAGAGCGATCTTAATACTTGTCAAAACTACAGCCGGTTTGTGTGTGATTTTCTCTTGTATTTACAGTAAGCAAATATGGCTATCACCTTGCATGCTGCCCACGGCACCACTGAGTGATCTTTATTTTATTAAATGCACCAGTAAGCAGCCAGCAAAACAAGGCTTATGGGTTACTGATAACCACTGAAGCTCTAATGAGAACTCCTTCATTTCGTGCCCTGAAAACGACTTGAAAAAAAGTTTCTGGGAAATCCTGATTTAGATCACGCTTTTTAATAAATTTTAACCCCCGTGCCACCCCAGAAGAAATATGTTTTCCTCCTGCAGGAGGCTTCTCTAGCTGTTCAGATGTTTTTAACAGTACTAGGTGCACTGCAAGCTCTGCATTCTGTCAGCTGCAACTCAAGCTGATTTTTTCTGACAAGGACGCTGGATGGTTTTTGTGCAGCCTAATATAGTCTCTGAACAACCTAAGGGTCATTTTTTACATCTGAAAACCAGGAAAATTCTACTGGGCTTCTCAATTACTGGCCTATATTTGCTATTCATAAAGCCAGTGTCTAAATGGTAATACTGAACATTTAGAAAAGGTATCTGACTTCAAAACGGCAGCTGTGAGAAAATCCCCAAACATTAAACCCCTTATTTAAAATAAGGCAAGTATTTTTTCAGGCATTTAATTTTTTTTTAAGGAAGTTTCCTAAAATTGAAATACTTTAAAAAGCATCATTTTTATGGCACTAATTACAAAAATTCTCAATAATATTAAAAGAGTGTTATTACAGTTTTAAACCTTCTATCCCTGCCTCCCATCCAGTGAATTAGAAGAATAATTTGTTAGGTTTTTGAGCACAAAATCTAATTATTACATACAGGAACAGCAGGCATAAAACAAGGTTGCTTATATACAGTATCCTAGAAATTTTATTTAGGGGTCATCTATACAATTCTTTTGTTATGTTGTGGCTTTTCAAACATTTAAATTTGCAGGCAGCTTAATAAAATTATTAAGGAGGATTCATTAAATAATGCAATAATGTCACCAAACTTCTCCTGAGTAATGTCAAAATCTTTTATCATCTGCAGTAAATAAATACCTTAAAATATGTTCTTAGGCAAAAAGAATCCACAAAGTTAAAACCATTAGAAATACCTCTTTTCAGACTGTCAAATTAAGGTTGTGCAAATGTGAAAAGCTACGTATATTGGCATATAATTTTTATTAAATAGCATCAGAAATGACTTAGCATACATTTTTATAGGAAACCAGGAAATAACTGCTAAAACACACATTGTCTTAAAGGATCTCTTCAGTGCTGAGAAAAGGAGTATTAAATTGACAGAATTATGTTAGCATAAACAAAGGCCATATCACGATTATACAGTTGGAAAAATAATTAGGCAAATTATTCCAGCTTTTGTTCACGGTTTCTTTTTCATTCACTTTTTTTTTCAGATAATGAAATGTGCACTACTTTCACAGTCAGAAAGATTTTTCTCTGATTTATTAATTACAGCTTGCATACACACAGTGGTGTCTCAACACCATCTTTGCTTTTTTTCTATATACTCCATACATTCTGCTAGGGAAAACACTGCCACTGTCATGTTTACAGCAGGTTTCAGATAAGCAGTTTACTTTCAGCTAAAGGTTTCCATGGAACTACAGTAATATCACAATAATAAGAGCTGTAATTTATGCACAGTCTGAGCACTGCTGTGGATTAGCTAAAACTGTTATTCACTGCTTTTGCTGTGCATAACTTCTAATACAATTTTTAAAATTTAAATAGTTCTGCTGCTACAGCTAACAAAAATCTTTGGGAAACAAAATGCAAGATTAAGCACCATTACCCATTTTGAAGATAAAACTCTTGAAAGGCTACATGATTTTTTTATCAAAAACAGATTCATATTTTACATGCCACATATACCCACATTCATTTCCTCAAATGTGCAAGTGCTGTAACCTATAGCTGAAAAAACAAAGCGTTATTTTTTAGACAAATTTTACCTAGCACATAATTTAGCAGTTTATTCACCTTACTATAATATATGTTTTCCCGTGTTCCCAATTTAAAACTTGGCAGATCAAAAAGTATTGATTTCATGACAAGTTCAGCTCGCTGGTCAGATGATTGCCAAGCCTGCCCTGCATGTGAATTCCCCAAAGCCTGCCTGTTGAGATGTACATCTGATTGAGCCATGCCTCAGTAATGTGGCTTGACAACATGCAAGGAGTTGCCATGTTTCCTTTGCAGCCTTAATGCACTTTGCTGAAAATTTCCCTAACTCAAGACTGGTTAGGCAAGGGGAAACATTTAAGAGGTATATTCCAAAATGAAATCAAACGCTGCTTTAGAGCAGATACCCAACTGGAGGGTGAGCTGCTAAGTGCCCTAGAAACACTCAGGGCAGACTTTTTGCATTGCTAAAGATGGAACTTACCGTGGTAATCCTTGTACAATGGATTGGTTTCTCTCTCAGAGCCAATAAATGATTCAAGACCAACTACCATATCTGACAAGTTTGTTACACGTTCCATAATTGCTTTATTCTGTAAGACATGGAAACAAAATACGCATCCTATGTGATGAAAAAGGTAATTAATGTTCATAGAGTAAGCCTCGGTCTTCTCAATGACAAACTGTGGGGGAAAATAGGTCATCAATACTTAGAAATTATGTTAGAAGGCTTTTTTCTTACAAAAAAAAAAAAAAGACTTAAAAGTATCTGTCTAAAGAAAACAAATATTTGACAAGGATAAACCATGAAAGGGCTAACTTAGCATTAAATTAACATTTCTCTAAATCTTCATAACAAGCATTTGCTCACATCAGCGATATTTACATGCCATGTGTTAAGCTTATCTCTCATTGATTTCTACTACGTGTCTGATGCCCAGTTTTTGTTTGGGTTCTGAAAACCTTGGTTTTTAATACACTTAGGCATATCATCTCTAATATTTTGAGCAAGCAGAACCCACACAATTATTCATTTTGGCTATCAGTCAAACATGGAAAATTCAAGTGATTTCTTAGCAATTTTCCCTCTAAAAGTTTCTCTCTGCACAACATATGACTCTAAAGCTTCAAGCAGCATTACCATTTCTCAATATATTTGTGACTTTTAAGTGCTGGCTTATGTCTTGTTCTACAATGTACTGTCACATGCCTAAAATAAGCTGTTTACCACATGGTTTTCTTTACTTAATTTTATACAGTAGAAAGAGACATTCAAAGGTCACAACAGAGATCTTCAGAGGTAAGTCAGAAAAAATGTTCTTAAATGCTTTGAAGATGTCAGCATTTTATGAGGAAAAAAAAAAAGAAACACATCTGTGGTAAAAATCAAAATATTTCTTTAAGATAAGAAATATTTATCTTAAAGGTACCTGGACAGCTGGTATAATACTCTTGTTCTTGGTGGTTGTAGGTGCTACATTATCAAACCTTCAGGGGTATCAAGACTAATCACCTCAAAATACCCATTACAATTATAAGGAATTAGCTCTGCAGCTCCAGGTTATAGTTTTGTATTTTTTACTAATTTTAAAGTATTTTGTACCTTTTGCACTTCTTTCATAAACTGTATGACTGATGCTTATTCTGAAAGGTCAATTTAAATACTGGTAAACTACTTCATAATAACAATTTATCAATTAAGAGCAGAGAGACTAAAACATCCCCAGCCATGTTAGAATAGTCCATGCATTGTACTGACATTCAGGTTTATTAAAATGGTGACCAACATCCCAACTGCTTTCATGAACCCACATTTCAATAACCATTATTTTCTAGCCACAGAGAAGCTTACAAAGCAGACAGGAAAGGTGAAAATTTCCTGCCCCAGTCAAAGAACAAACTGAATTCTGTTTTCTGACCTCTACAAGAAGTTGTGGCCAGTCTCGAACAGCCCAATCTGCTCAGGTTACCAGGCCTAAATCCACAGATCCCATGGTACCTTTACACCCCCTCCCTTCCCCACCTTCTGGGCCAGATGGCACCAAATCCTGGGGAGGGGTCTCTTTTCAAAGCCACTACTTGTGCACAGGCCAAGAGCATCCATCCCTGTGGAATCAGGGAACTTCCATTTTACCCACAGAGTCTAATGATGGATAATGATAAAGTGGAGTCATCCTACAGAATTTCCTTTCTGAGGAATAACATAAGTGATGTGAAGTAAAAGAACACTGCCCACACACCAATCCCTAGACTTTGCTATTGTATCTGCCCCTGAAATAGTAAAGCTGACTTGCAAATCATTTCCTCTTCTAGGAAGAGAGAGACAATATACTATATTTTAATGGAATCTTTTGGTCACGTTATTCTACAGGGGTAATCACATAAAGATGGTATAAATCTAAATATAAAGTAGTCCGTGACCTCTATAAACACACAGACCGGAAATTACCATCTTTTGTCAGTTCTTCAGGAGGCTGTTGGATGCTATTTGTATAAGTAAGAAATACAAAACTTTTATATAAATAAATAAACACTGATGATCCCTGGAAACAAAGCTAAACTCCTGATTCAGAAAAAATATTCTATCCTTTGAAAAAACATTTGCTGTCCATTGATGTTATTGCTTGCCAGTTTTGATAACAATGGGTAACAAAAACTGTGGAAAGAAAGGTGCTCAACCATCAGCAACACATCCTCAACACTGACAGTCCTGCAAATCACAAGAATAGCATCCTCCTATTTGGTTTTAATTCTGGAAAGATTCGAGTGAGGGACAGCACCTCAGTATTTGCCTGATGATACATACGTTAATATCTTGGTTCCAGCTCTTCCTCTGAAAGGGTTTGCTTTCTTAAATGGTGCTCTCTTTGCCCATGTTGATTTTGTTTTTATTTTTAAAGTGTGTCAAAATATTCCCCTGGCTTAATGCAGCGTATCTCAGGAAACATTTTGCTCTGTGAATTGCCACACCAAACAGTCATTTGCTTATGTGGCATTGTTGCCATAGATCTGTATCTATCATGTATTTTCTAGTTTGCAGTGTTCAGCACATTAATGTCCAATCAAAGCTGACGTCAGCACACAGATAGTTGTGATGTATGGCACACTGACATAAACACACAAATCATGTTGCCCCATCTGGGCTTGAAAATTTAACAGAGCTCCAGATCTTCCTCCAGCCCCATACAAATATACCTCCTGCTTCTGGCATAAACTTGGCAGCTCTGGAGGTGAGCCAGGACATGGTTAGGAGGAAAGCCAGGAATGGTGAGATTCAGGGAAAGAGTTTGTTGGCAGCTAGAAGAGGTATTGTTTTAAATTATAGTAAAAATTAAAAAAAAAAAAACCAAAAACCAATCCAGTCTTGGAAAGTTTTCAGTCTTGCTAGATGTACTGCAGTTTTTCTAAATTAGTTAGTTCAGCCAAAATATAATTATTCTAACAACATGGTAGCAATCCTGTTGTGCAGGCTGGGCTGGGCATCCATTCTATATCTTACTTTGTGCTACTGTTTTAGAAAGACATTTTCTTTTAAGTGCAAACTTGCAATATTTGGGTTCAACCAAAGTGTACTTTCAAAACATGTCAAGAAAATCCATGTAGCAAGCTGGCTGTGGAAATTGGAACTGTACACGTGTTTAAGCAGCTTTGAGGAAGGGCAATTATGGAAAAAGATTGCTTTGTCTTACTAATTTATTTTCAGAAGGTACATGCCTCTGAGTAATTATTCGTGCACGTTTAAAAATATTTATTTAAATATACTAAAATACAAAAAACCAACAGAAGTGGTTTAAAATGTATCGTGTTCTGTGTTTGAGCATAAAGCATAATATTCTACCAACACAAATTCATGTGTAGCCTGTATACTCAAACTTACACACTGAAATTAATATTGTGTGTTTCTACTGGATTGAGTTCTTAATGTACCACAATTTTATCATCACTACTATTAATCAAATCAATCTTGGTTCATCTGGATTCCGTATTAGGAAAAAAATCTGTCTTTTCTACTCTGGTCTAATTTCTAGTTCTCCTCTGATTTCCTGTTAAAATTTTTCTAACACCCAAAATCTGTCCTCTCATTTTGTCAGCTTCTAAAAAATTAAAAACCTCACAAAATTTCTAAAATTAAAATATTTAAATTCTCAGTCCTTGCATTGCATAAGTAAAGAAAAGTCAGAGAATGGAAATTTTTCTTAGGACAGCCTCAACTTTTCTACATAGTACATATAAACAACCTCAAAATTTAAAAGGAAAATAAGACACTCATGTTAAAAATGTACAATGAGATACAATTACCACCTATATAAATACCTGAATTACGTGGACTTTTTGCATATATTTACATTTTTATTCTGATCAGTACATTAACATAATTTTAATAAGGACTTACATACTGCATTGAAAATAAGATATTTTAAGATCACATCTCTTTTCAAAGAGACATCAGGCCTATATTTTGGTAGAGGGCTACTTCTGTATCTTTACATTGTGGTAATATAATCCCATCCCTGGTTTCATTTTAAAACATTTAATTAAGAATTAATACATTGAATCCTACTTCAATTTCATCACCGAAAACACTACTTAGAAATATTGTTTGTATTGGGACAAAACGCAGTTTAAGTATTTCATATGACAACAAAGTATTCAAAGAGGAATTCAGATACTCTTCCCGAGACCAGGTAAAATTATAATTGGAGGCAACAATCCCTCTTGTTACCAACAGGTGAATCCAGAAATCCTGACACTTCATTTGAAAGAAGGTCTCAATAATAAACACCAAGCAAGTTCATGGAAAGTAATACAAATCTTATGAACTTAAAGCAAATTTTGGTGTGTGAATTTTCAAGAAAAGCTAAAAATTTGGTTGTATTTTTTTAAAAAATTCTGTTACATTCTGCCATAAAGCTGATGTAAGCTTTGCACCATAATGGAAACAGCCACACTGAACTAAAATGAAACTGTGGTTGGACATTCACTAAATGAAATAATTCTTGATAATTTTTGAGAGATTATCACACAGTGATGTGGTAATGATTTCACAATACGCAAATATTTACCACTTGTCTTTACTACTTAGTGTCCAAAGGATTTTGCATTGGAAATATAAAATATTAAGAAACATGGCTTAAATATTTTTGACCATTTGTTAATAAGTACTGCTCAAAAAATTGCAGAATTACCCATACATCTTCTTTTGGTAAAAGAAGTTAGGTTACTGCCCCTTGTACTAGTTTTATAAAGAGATCCAGTTTGTGCACTTCTTGATTATTCACAAATCCCCAAAATAAATGATTAACAACTACTCTGCCAAAAAGCGTTATTTGATAATTAATAAAGACTGTAAACTCCACAATTCTATACATGTTCTAACTCCAAGCTGATTACCACTGGTTACAGTGTTTGCACACAGCAAATCTACTAACTGAATGCTGAATTTTGGCTCTAAAATCAATGTACACTCAGGCCACGGGAGCAGAAATCTGTACCAATCTCACAAGAAAACTGAACACAAGTGCGATGTCTTTGCTGGAAGACAGAGGCTCAAGAAATAAACTTAGAGGATTTGCCACAAACTACAGTGCCTTCAGTGATGAGAAATTGGGGATTCTGACTGATTAGGCATCTTCTTTTACCTTTGAAGAACCCTACTGACTATAACAGAACTTAGGCATAATATCCTTCTGTATGGCTGAAACCAGAGAAGCACTGATTTTGGTTGGCTTGTTTACAGGCACAATGACATTAGCTAATTACATTAGCTAATTTAAAGCAGTAAATAATACCTGTGAAAAATTTTATACAAGTTGCAGAAGCAAAGAAAGGACATGTAGTGAAGACAAGAGCAGGCAATTAGATGCAACATACTCATAAAAATGGGAAGGGAGTAACAAAGCATCTGTTGGTCAATATGTTACACAGCATATTAATTCCAGACTTTTGTTGTTCTCTTAAGGTTGCTTTTAACAATATTTGTCTTGATACTTGTCTCTACTGTGGGAAATCTGCAGTGGTTTTGCATATTACCATAAAATGTCAGATGAAGGTGGATGACACTGCATACAATTAATTTTGATAAATTTTCAGGAAGAATAATGAGCCAGGAAATAAAAACTAAATATCACTAAAAAGAAAAATATAAATCTTTGGATCTTCACTGAAGGTGGACTTATGTATTACTTGAGCTATGAAAGCATCTAAGGCCAGCAAATCTCGGCACCTTACAAAATAAGAAGTATGTCTATTTTGCCATTGTAGGGCAGACCTAAAGGCCATCAGTGAAATGAGAGATCACTAAACAGAGATAAATTAAGCAAGTCACTAACAGTTGCTGCTGCAGCCTAAAAAAATGAACCAAGTCTAGTAGTTAAAATCAAGTGTTCCATCTGTTGATCTCCAAGTGCTTCACAAAAGACAGGCAAGTGCTGCATTCCTCATTTACAAGTCAGTAACAAGCACAAAGGTGTCATGTGAGCTGTCCAAAGCCAAAAGCCAGTCAACAGTGAGCAGGGATCCCAGCTCAGCCTTTCATTGTAGCTCTCTCTGCCCCCCCTCTATTTGAGGTTTGGTTTAGGAGGCTGCATCCATGGTTTTGGGGTATCAGCAAAATTCTTGCTATCATGAAGATGGTGCGGGAGTGGAAGCCCAGAAAGCTGGGTGCTGAAAATCCTATTATTATCTGGCTGAAAGAGGTGACAGATGTAAAAGGTGTTAAAGGGTGACACTTTTTGAGCTGAATCCTGTCCAGAGCTTTTCTCTTCTCTTTCCTTAACATTTGGTGACTGAAAGCCCAGGCTGCAGGTGACTGTGAATGGTTCTGGGGCATGGGGCTCTTGCACAAGTCCTACTGCACTGAGGAGATGAAATAAATCCAATTGAGCCCTTCTCCAGTGAAGGGTGAGTGGCTGGGAAGAAATCAGTACAAGATGTGGGCTAAGATGAGCCCAGCACCTCCCCTAAACATTATCTGGTTTTCACTAATGAGACTGTCTCACTGTTATAAAAGCATATAATTAGAAACCTATAGGTTATTACTTGCCTTTAAGCATTGAAAAAATGAACTGATCATTTGAGCAGATTCCTCTAGAAAACTGAACACATTAAATATGCCACGCTACAAGTTGGTCATAGTGCAGTATAAAACAGAGATGCAAAAGCACTCTGAAGAGTGAGTCATATTACAAAAGAGCCACAGCAAAACTGCCAAAATTACATATTTGAAACCAACTGGCTTAACTAAAATCCTGTGACTCCACTGGGAATCATTCATTATAAGAAAAAGGTTCAGGAGTTCCTTTTGTTGCCATTTTGCCTGAAAACAATGTCTTTGCAGTTTGCTTACCAATTTAGAAAGGCTAACACTCACTGCAACTTTAATTCTTTAAACAGTGAATCTCATTTCATTCCCAGGTGACCAAAAGAACTTGCACTATTATTTCAATTAATAGTACACAAGTATCAAAAGGAACACCTAACTGATGTTGATAATCAAGTGGCAAGATTCTGAAATATAAAACCATTTAAAAAACTAATCCCTTATCCAGTATAAAATTATAGGCTGTCATCAGGAGCAGGCTGGCAAAGCTGGGTCCAGATGGGAAACTGGCTGGGCAATAAGAAGAGGTAGGGTGGAAATGATGGGTGGGCTGGAAACGATGGGAACCTAAGGAAAGACATGACTGCTCCCTCTGCTGGCAAGGTTCTCCTCTGCTTTAATTTTTAACTAATGAGTAGGCATTTCTTTAATTATTTAGGACCTAGCCAATAAATAATGCAGAATGCTCCTTCCTCAGTCTGTTGCTGTGTGTTTGCACATTTCTGAACTTATGGTGCCCTATTTCACTAGAATAATTTGCCACAGAATTAAAGCTCAGATGGATGTCTAATGGAGAGTTACTGGCTTTATATTTTAATTCTTCGTAAAATGAAAAGCAAGATTAAGCTATTTAACCTTCAAAATATTGTATTTTACAATGTATACTCATTTCATATTTAATTTACACATTTCATACTATTACGACAAATTGCTTGTCATATCTTACTCTAACAAGGACCTCTTTATGTAGCAGTAAGATACTATAAAATTAAAGATTCTGCAGTACAAACATACTAAATGACACATCATACCAAAAATATATCCTTCTTCCATGAGTAAAATGCATGACCAATGAATTCAGTGACAATGTTTGTATTAAAACTTAATTAAAAGATGAAGATAAGCCATTCATTACTTGATTTGTGATATAAATTAATAGCTGCAGTAAGAACATTTAGAAAAAAATCTGTTCTAAGATTTTGGCCTACAACCAGAAGCTCCCAGAACAGGAGGGATCAGCTTTTTTTGCCCACTGTTCTCATCTGAATCCTGGCTGAAAAGCTACTCCAGCTCCCAGCTTTCCAGAAGGCTCCATCCCAGGAATCCTCGCCTGCCATTTGGTTTGCTGATTTTAATCTCACAGGACTTTCTTACAGTGGCTCCACTATGCTGAACTGGCACTTGCTCCTAGAAGTGAGTTATTATTAAACTTGTAGGTCAATTGTGGCACTAACAACTCTTTGGAAGCTTTCAGCCACGGTGTACAATTTGCTGGTCTAATTAAATATTAATTCTAAGTGTTACGTTCTGTGGCTAAGAGCTTTTATTTTCCATCATCAGTCTGGAAGAGAAAGAGGTTACAAGGCTAATTTAATCTTTTTTTTTTCCCCCCGTAGCATTAAAGCTTAACTCTACAGGCACAAAAACATCATTAAAGATGCAGTATTCCTTTTTATTATGATTATATTCTAATTAATAGAGAATGTCTAAACAAAAAGAGGTAGAACTGGATTCTGAAATTTCAGGATTTTTAAACAGCACCAAAAGTTCTCATCAAAATGTTTCTAAGCACACCTTGCATAGAACTTTAATATTCCGTTCTGTGAAAATCACTTAAGATGGAAAATATAGATGCAAGGATTTAAATGTAAAATAGTTTTACACAAAATTATTGTTCTTTGTTCTGATTCTGAAACAGAACAGATAAACTCTATATTTAATGCTAGAGTCACAGGGCTTTATTTTTTTTTCTCAAGAACATGAACTTCTACTTAAGCAAAAAAAAAAAAAAATACTGCTTCGGAAAAAATATGCTACCTTCCATTTTCTAAAAGAATTACTTGCTTAAAGCAATAATTACTTTTCCCTGTATTATTTAAAGTCACTCTTCTAATCTTTACTTATCAATGTCCAAATGGGCTCAATACATGAGCCTCTTCCCTTCTGCTTCCATAACAGTTGTGTCCATGTCTGGACACTGGGCATTATATTAACTACTTAGTCCAGTAGCCAAAAGATTCCATATGCTTGAACAGATGACTATCTCCATACTGTGATGGGATATTTAACTGTTTAGATCTAATGCTGTGGTTCAAAGATTTGGTGCTAAAGCTTACCTGATTTTCATAGGCATATTTTCAGTTTATATACATGAAATGTAAAATAAAATTGCTACATTGCATGCACTCGTGCACTTCTCCAGTTTAACATATGCATTTTGGAAAGAGTTTTTTTTTTATTAAAGAGAGATGGTGAGGATGTGTTTAGTGTCCTTCTAAAAAGGACATAGTGTCCTTTTTATATAGTGTCCTTCTAAAAAGGAAAATTTATTAAAATGACAAGGCTGTTTTAGGCACGCCACTTTAACATACAGTGTGACTGTTCATAATATAGTTAATTTGGTTAACAGACAATTAATATGTGGGGGCAAAAACATGCTTCAGATGCATATTGTATTTGTTTTTGAAATGGTAGAGTTACCAAATGAGAAGTGGTAGTGCTAGAACACAGCCTGTTGGCAACCAAAATCTGATTCTATGAAACCACAAAATAACTTTTATTTCTTCTACAGCTTGATTAGCAAATACATAACCAATAAGAGAAAAAAAAATACTTTTTCCCAAATTAAATTTTGAACAGAATACATCCCTGAGCTTCCTACTCAGTCAGAATTCTAAAGATGCTTTTATGAATGTCTAAAAACCAAATGATAAATATCCTAAAACTATGTGGATAACCAACTCTTGATATTTATTTGTACAGCTGTTAAAATCCATGTCTCACATACAACAAAAAGCAACATGCAACAT
This sequence comes from Promerops cafer, assembly GCA_013398275.1. Lineage (NCBI taxonomy): Eukaryota > Metazoa > Chordata > Aves > Passeriformes > Nectariniidae > Promerops > Promerops cafer. The sequence goes on along the minus strand of VZSE01005855.1, from coordinate 596,701 downwards.
GAAAAAGCGAGTAAAAAAAAACCCAATACAGAAAAATATTACAACCATTTCATCTTCATGGTTTCTATTTTGCAGAGGAATTTGAAAGCTTCCTTAATCATGATATAGAAACCACATGATGCTGGATCCCAATACAAATCTTTGTGCAGCTACCTCATCAAATACATTTGGAGGTTATTCAGCACTTTACACCAGTGAACTCTCAGAAGTTAGAGCTCTAAGGTAGGCAATCACTCTTAGTTCTTGTCATAGGAATAAAGATTTCAAACTGTGAGAAATTCACCAGCCATAGGAGTTCACATCTGATAATCCTATATTAGCAATGGATTCTAAAGCACTCCATTGCTTGACTTTGAGTTTAGCTGCTAAATCACTCAGTGTGAACACAAAAGGCTTTGGATGTGAAAAGGTTTGTTTCTGAATTTTTCTACACTGCAACATACAGTAACTTATGCACTTCGGTGAATTCAAAACATCAAAACATTAATATTGTAGGAAATTAATTTTTTAACGTACTGGATGAAACAATGAGAATACCTTGCTAAACAGAACTTCAGACTCTGAGGACAGGTTCTGTAAGAAGACTTATTCAGACTGACTTTTCATTAGTCAATTAATTTCCCTTGGTACATGCTGACTAATATGGTTTTTAGTCCTTACCAGTAATACCAGCTTTGAGTTCAAAATAAAGGATGGCTTTAACAAGTGCTACGCTTTCCCCATTGAGTATAATAATCTACTCAAAAAAATCTACTACGACTTAAGTGATACAAAATTGGGAAGGACAGGAATAGAATTAAAAACATTATTTAGTATTTTGAGGGAAAGACGTTCTTGGATTTACCAATCATTTCTAGTAATTAAAGAAAAAAAAATACAATAGGAAAATATTTTAAATTCTAATTTAGGACTTTTCCATTACAGACCAGTGACATTAAAGTCCTTTCAGTCACACGATTGCATGATAATTATTTTTCTAAATTTAGGTATTTAAATGCACTGATTATCAAAACACAGAAAAAGAATGCTTACTTGCTTTTATAATATTCCTTAAACTTGGAAATTGTAACAACAAATGAAATGCCTCTTCAATCTGCCATCCTTGATCAATGCTAGATTTAAAAAATGGAAGTAATTTTCCGTTTTCAAATGTACCATATGATTTCTTAGGCACAATGCATTTTCAAGAAGCAGTAGAAAGACTTGAAAAATAACCTTCCATCAACTATTTTAATCACACTTGTAAGTAGCTCAATATTTATTACCTGACAGACAGTGTAAGATAAGAGTATGTTCAATCGGTAGAAAATATCAATCAAGTAAAACTTGTCACACATCACCTGAATAAAATTCATAATTGGATAAGTTTTTTGTGTCATTTTCTTGAAACCCTCTTCCAGAATAATGTATTCCTATTTTTGTGGTTGAGAAAAGAGAATTTTCTTTTTTCTTCATGCACTGTTTGCCCTAGAAGTTTCATCAATAAAACCCCCCAAATCTTTGTGCTTTAGTGGACTACAATTTCCTCCAATTACTCTGGAAAAACTCCACACACAAACAGACTTTTCTTGCAAACTTGTGTCTTTTACCAAAATATAGCCTTACAAAACATCATGAACTGTCCCATCAGGCTGGATTAATGAGCAATATATTTGGATAAATGCAGTTGCAAGTTATTAAATCTAAGACAATTAATTGCTGGAATAATGTAAGAGCCACATTGGTGCATGTGTATCACAGAAGGAAAAATATCAAGAACAAAATCACTGTTTAATGCTCTGTAATCTCTGAAGAGTCAAACCAAACATGAGAATGTAGGGAAAGTGAACAAACAATAGTAGCACTGCTGTACTATGTAAAAAGGTAAGTGACTGTTTAGAAAGAGATTAAGGAGGCAGCATGAGAAAAATTACAAGCCAGAATAGAGAAAATATGAAATAGGGAGGATCATTTTAATGTCTCACCAGCCAAAGAAAGGGATAATGTATGAAAAGTAAAGGCAAAACTAAAATTTCTAAAAAAGAAAGAAACCACGTAGATTTAATTTGTGAACTCCCTGTCACAGTGCAATATGCAAAGTATTTGGAAAAATACATAAAACAATTTATATTTTTATATATATATATACACACATTATTCATATACTTCATACAAAAAACAGAACTAGTCTGGGTTGAAAAGACATTGCCCCTGACAAAAATCAGTACTACCAATTGTTTTATTTCTTCTTCAGTGGAGTAACTAGTACTGGAGACTGACAGAGACAAGATAAGTTATGTCACTACCAAAAATCTACTTTTTCACGACAAAGCAGGTAAAGATGAAATTATTTTTTAGCATATGTCATCCAGACAAAACTTTGATTAAATGTGATTTTGAACTTACATGTCCTTCATGGAAATTACACATGTGAAAAATTTACTGGGAAGCCACCCAATTAATTTAGTTAGGGGCTGAACTACAACATGGGAAGTAGAGGAATAGCAGTTCAGGGGAAAAAATGGGGGATTTACAACATCTTCAGAAAAACAGTCTGAATTCTCTATGCCTTCAGTGCACTGACTTGAAGATTCAACAGATAAAGCACATGCCAGAACTGACTGAACAAATTAAACACATATACACTCGNCTGGATGAAACAATGAGAATACCTTGCTAAACAGAACTTCAGACTCTGAGGACAGGTTTTGTAAGAAGACTTATTCATACTGACTTTTCATTAGTCAATTAATTTCCCTTGGTACATGCTGACTAATATGGTTTTTAGTCCTTACCAGTAATACCAGCTTTGAGTTCAAAATAAAGGATGGCTTTAACAAGTGCTACGCTTTCCCCATTGAGTATAATAATCTACTCAAAAAAATCTACTACGACTTAAGTGATACAAAATTGGGAAGGACAGGAATAGAATTAAAAACATTATTTAGTATTTTGAGGGAAAGACGTTCTTGGATTTACCAATCATTTCTAGTAATTAAAGAAAAAAAATACAATAGGAAAATATTTTAAATTCTAATTTAGGACTTTTCCATTACAGACCAGTGACATTAAAGTCCTTTCAGTCACACGATTGCACAATAATTATTTTTCTAAATTTAGGTATTTAAATGCACTGATTATCAAAACACAGAAAAAGAATGCTTACTTGCTTTTATAATATTCCTTAAACTTGGAAATTGTAACAACAAATGAAATGCCTCTTCAATCTGCCATCCTTGATCAATGCTAGATTTAAAAAATGGAAGTAATTTTCCGTTTTCAAATGTACCATATGATTTCTTAGGCACAATGCATTTTCAAGAAGCAGTAGAAAGACTTGAAAAATAACCTTCCATCAACTATTTTAATCACACTTGTAAGTAGCTCAATATTTATTACCTGACAGACAGTGTAAGATAAGAGTATGTTCAATCGGTAGAAAATATCAATCAAGTAAAACTTGTCACACATCACCTGAATAAAATTCATAATTGGATAAGTTTTTTGTGTCATTTTCTTGAAACCCTCTTCCAGAATAATGTATTCCTATTTTTGTGGTTGAGAAAAGAGAATTTTCTTTTTTCTTCATGCACTGTTTGCCCTAGAAGTTTCATCAATAAAACCCCCCAAATCTTTGTGCTTTAGTGGACTACAATTTCCTCCAATTACTCTGGAAAAACTCCACACACAAACAGACTTTTCTTGCAAACTTGTGTCTTTTACCAAAATATAGCCTTACAAAACATCATGAACTGTCCCATCAGGCTGGATTAATGAGCAATATATTTGGATAAATGCAGTTGCAAGTTATTAAATCTAAGACAATTAATTGCTGGAATAATGTAAGAGCCACATTGGTGCATGTGTATCACAGAAGGAAAAATATCAAGAACAAAATCACTGTTTAATGCTCTGTAATCTCTGAAGAGTCAAACCAAACATGAGAATGTAGGGAAAGTGAACAAACAATAGTAGCACTGCTGTACTATGTAAAAAGGTAAGTGACTGTTTAGAAAGAGATTAAGGAGGCAGCATGAGAAAAATTACAAGCCAGAATAGAGAAAATATGAAATAGGGAGGATCATTTTAATGTCTCACCAGCCAAAGAAAGGGATAATGTATGAAAAGTAAAGGCAAAACTAAAATTTCTAAAAAAGAAAGAAACCACGTAGATTTAATTTGTGAACTCCCTGTCACAGTACAATATGCAAAGTATCTGGAAAAATACATAAAAGAAAACAATTTCAAAAAAAAAATATATATACATACATACATATATACATACATACATACATATATATATATATATATATATATATGCGCATTATTCATATACTT